>JABFDZ020000030.1:612127-633229 GCA_019775955.2 Pollimyrus isidori | reverse complement strand
CGCGGTGCAATTAGAGAATTGAGATGTCCTTCAAGATGGCTGAGCTCGATCGGTTTCCGGGTCATAGGATGGAGGACGGAGGACCGAGGAGACGAGGAGGGATATTGAGAAGCACCCCTGATATGGACTGAGTGGTAATGGACTTGCAATAAAACATACAGCAAGATTAATGCCTAAAGATCTTAAGACAATGATATAGTCGGCATTTAAAGCACTATGACACTTTGAACAATCAGATAAATGCACTGTGGTTTGACAGTCAAGCAGGGAAAATCCTTATGTTTCAAAGAATCCCCAACAACATAGTCAGTCGGAAAATTGTTTTTCTATGCCTGGGCAACATAGCTAACCCTTATACTGTGTTATCACAGTATAGTGATGATTCCTGAAGTGCCAGATGTCTCAGAATAGACAAGTTGAGCCTCAACACCACAGCACAGGTTCAGCTAAGCAGTCCTTTCCATCCATCTTGTCTGTGGTAGTGGATCCAGACAGACACACGTCAGGTACGCTTGTGCTGTGCGTGTGTTGCAGCGGTTGTTTAGAATTGTTTGTTTGCTACTACAGTTTACACTGGTGGCTGTGGTTTTTTTTGTCTGTGTTACCCACAGTGAGTTACAGTTGCGGGTGTCGCGTCTGCGGCATTTTCTGTCCGCGTAACTTTGTGACAAACACCCATTGCGCAATATTATTTAACATCGGTAACATTAACCAGCACCAGAAAAGGACAGTTGCTGCTGGTGCTTTGCTTGGTTGACAATCGGGCCGGTTGCACATTTTCCACTTTTTTTCCCCGCTACGGTAGGGGATGATGTCATGGTGAGCTAGTTAATTATGGGGCCAGCTCAGTGTTGTGTTTGCAAGTGTTGTGTTCGCCTCTGGATTCTTGCGTCCAGTAAGACTTCACCTGCAAGCGATGTCAGCTGATGGACTCATTCATGGTCAAGGTTTGTGATTTTGAGGAGCAACTAGCTCTCATCCAACACAACACAGAGTAGGAAGAGATAGTGTGTATGTCACAAGCGGGGAGGGGGGACAATGAAGAACAAAGAGTTGGGTGACTGTAGGTCATAGATATAAAAAAGGGGCATACACATTTTACAGAGGTGGCATTCCCTGAAATGACTGTCATACTGCTGTCAGGTGCTTCCACCTTGAGAGCTGGAAGAGACTGGGGAGGCAGGTGAAGCCTTGGGCACCAAGGAGACCCCTCTCCCCAGGAAGAGGAAGGTTGTGGTAGTGGGGGATTAATTATTAGAGGTGTAGACAGTTATATGTGCACACGTGACAAAGGGTCCCGTACGGTGCCTTGCCTTCCTGGTGCACGGGTAGGGGACCTTCTGGATCATGTGCATAGGTGGGGATCTAGTGGCCGTGGTGCATATTGGCACTAACGACTTAGGCAAGGGTAGGAGGGCTGTCCTGTAGAAAAAAAATGTGTAGAAGTCATAGATACATTTAGAAGCAGAACATCCATAGTGGAATTCTCGGGAATACTTCCTGTGCCACGCGTGAGCCAGACTAAGTTAGTTGTGATAATGAGATTAAAGGCGTGGCTCAAAGGATGGTGTAGGAAAGAGGGGTTCAGGTTTATGGGGCACTGGAGGACCTTCTGGAACAGGTGGGACCCGTTCAAGCCAGATGGGCTGCATCTGAACCAGAGGGGAACCAGTGTATTGGGGTGGTGTATGTGAAGAGCAGTTGTGGAATGTTTAAGTTAGGAACTGAGTTAGGGTAGTTAAGAATATAGGTGAGGAGAAACAAAAATCCCCAAATAATAATGAAAGTGGGCTCTGTAAAAGGTCTACCCTTTGCTACCCTTTCTAGTCCATAAGTACTAGAAACTAAATTGAAGATTTAGAGGCTATTTCATCAGACTCTTTACAAAATTATAGAAATAATAGAAACATGGTTGAGTGACCATGATGGAGAAGAATAAATATGGTTACCTGTTGTTCTGTAGGGACCGGATAGGCAAGAAGGGAGGTGGTGTTGCAGTATACAGTATGTAGAAGAAAATGTGCAGGCCAAGGAGCTCAATGATAAAAGTACAGAAAATATATGTTTAAAACTAGATGCTTAAAACTCAAATGGGCTAATTGTCGTGTTGTTGTAGTTGCAGAGGAAAGCAGAACATTACACAGCACTATCAGGATTATGAGTAATAAAAATGATAGTTATGGGTGATTTTAATTTACCTGTGATACAGTGGGACATGGATCTCTGGATCTTCTGTAAATGAAATTGCGATGGTGGAATTGGTACGGGATTGCTTTTTTTTTTTTTTTTTTAAACTCGGTTTGTTAAAACCCCTACCAGGGGAGAAGCCATTATCGATCTTGTCTTCTCTATTAACCAGGACACGATTGGCGTCATCCCAACTGACTGGAAAATGGGACTGCGGAAACTACAGGGGGATAACACTGCTTGCAATGCCAGGTAAGGTCCTTCCTAGGGTCATCCTGAAGAGGATCCCTGATCACTTGCTTGCATGTCAGTGACCAGAGCAGTCTGGTTTTACGCCGAAGAAGTTGACCGTATCCTTGCACTGAGGGTTCTCATCGATTATCATAAAAGGTTCGACTCAGTCGATTGAGTTGGCCTGTTGGACATCCTGAGACTTTGCTGGATCCCCCCGCCCCCCCCAAAGTTGCTGGATGCCATGGCCAGTACTCTGGTACCATGAGTGCTGTGCAGCATGAAGGGAGAACCTCTCCATTCTTCCCAGTTGATTCTAGGGTTTGTCAGGGATGTGTTCTTGCGCCTATTCTGTTCAGTGCTTGTATGGACTGGGTGTTGGGCAGGGTCGTGGGATCCAGCAGCTGTGGGGCGTCCGCTGGTCAAGAAAGATTTACTGATCTTGACTTTGCCGAAAATGCAGTGATCTTAGCGCAGTAAAAGATTCCTGCTGCTCCCTGACTTGCTGTATGGCTGTGTGACATGGACACTATCCTGTAAGCTGAGATGAAGACTGGACTCCTTCAGTACCGTGTCTCTTCTGAGAATCCTTGGGCACCACTGGTTTGACCTTGTGTCGAATGAGCAGTTGGTAGAGGAGTCCCCAGTGAGGCACATTACCTGCATTGTGAGGGAGCGTCAGTTACGGCCATGTGGTGCGTCTTCCTGAGGGTGATCCGGCTTGTAGGATCCTCATTGCTTGTCCCAAGCGGCTGGACCAGGCCATGGGGACTCCAATGTAACATCTGGCTGCGGCAGATGGATGGCCATTTCAGGAGGGTGGGACTGGACCATGTGTCTGCCTGGGGGATCACTGGCCAGGATCCAGAGGACTTTCGCTGTGTTGTGGGTGCAGCAATGCACTGCATCAGTGCATGCTCCCCAACTGATCTGACCTGACTTGACTATGGGAAAAACCTTGATGTGTATGTTGATGCTTCCATGTCCTACTCTCACCAGTGTGGGGAAATAATTATAAGGCCAATCGTATGTTGGGTTACATAGGTGTGTGCAGTTTAAGGTGATGCTAGGATGATAAAATTCTTTAGTAAGACCCCACCTAGAATATTGTGTGCAGGTTTCGTCATCGTACCTTAAAGAGGACACTGCTGCCTTAGAATGCGTTCAATATAGGGCTTCAAGAATTATTCCTGGTCTTAGAGGAATGTCTCATGAGGAGAGGTTAGCTGAACTGAATCTGTTCAGCCCCGACCAAAGGACACTAAGGCGGGAATGCTGATCAACCAAATAGTTACTTCAATATTAGTTCAAACATAAGAGTGCGTGGTCATAGGTGGAAGTAAGCAGGAAAACACTTTAAACTGGATTAGAGAAAGCACTTCTTTAAACAATTTGGAGAGTATGGAAAAGTCTTCCTGTTAGTGTAGTGCAAGCTAAAACCTTGGGTTCCTTTAAATTAGAGCTAGATAAGAGTTGAGCTCTGAGGTATTAACTGATTTCTCCCCCAAACGAGCTTGATGGGCCAAATGGCCTCCTCTTGTTTGGAAATTTCTTATGTTCTTACATTAGAAATCCATCACAGACAGTCCAGGCCAAAATCCGGGCATGAAAACAGATTGCATTCCTAAACCGATGGACCGTGGTGGGGGTTGCCTGGATACAAATAGCCCTCAGACAAATATGGCAGGTGGCCTTTTCATTCGTGTGTCAGGCCACCTGAAAATCATGTGCAGTTCATCCCCAAAAACAAAATTAGCATTATTCACCACTGAAAAACATGGGCGGTGATGCTATTCAGATGAGCATGAACACGAGATAACCAAGGGAACTGGTAGAGAACTCTAGAAAACACTAAAAACGTGAGCTTCACAGGATAAATGACAAGTTAATAGTGACTATTGTGAACCTTCTGCTGGGGTACCTTCAGCTTCATAAAAATGCAATGGAGAGAATAAACAAATTCATAAATTACAGGACATTCATTAAAAGAGGAACTACAAGTGTGGCACAATGGGTAAAAAGTATTAGGATGAACTATTCTAGAACAACCAACAGAGTCTATCTGCTGTAGCCATAGACTTTAATATCTCAAAAGCAAATAACTCATGTAATAAGTTAATGAATAATTAACTGAATTAATTATGTACTGTTTATATATAGTCACAGCTGTTATTTACATTTATGAAATGGTCCAGGTTCATAACGGGATTGGTTCTTCCACAGGGCATTGGAGTTCATGCAAATGACCCAAACCTGCCTCTGGGCAACACCCAACTGGACACCTGGTGGAGCAGGTGTGGGTGAATTTAACATAGGCCACGCCCCCCCCACGATGCCATCTAGAGGGCGTATGCCAGCTGGCCTCCTCTTGGAGTGTGCAACTGGCCGGAGGGCATCTGGAGTTTCCATAACGGCTTTGAGAATTCATTTTTGCTTTCGGGGACAGTAAATGAAGTTAAAGAAGGACACGGAGACATGAGGGAAGGACGTCTTCAGGAGTGACAGGAATGGCCAATCGGTTTATCATCCTGGCTCTGATGTGCTAGGGGAGCACATTAAAACAAAATGACATTTAAGAACGCGCTTCCTTTGTCAGCCCTAGTGTTGTTAGGCTTACCCCTTGGATAAAGCGAGGCGCCCTTTTCCTGCACGCGGTACATGATGGATATCCTCCCCCGAGCATGCTCAACACCTTCAGCGCAAACAGCGGTAATTGTAAAACAACATTGTTACTGCGGACTGCCAGTAACGGCGCTGCACCGTGGCACATGGCTGGCATTTTGAGCCACATGCTGCTTGTGTGCCGCTCACTCATCCGCCGGTCCTCCAAAGAAAACCAAACCTGCTTCTCACTCACTGACACCACCTTTCCTCTTATCTGTCGCCTCACTGGCTTCACAAGTAGGAGGCGCTATTCAGGCACGCAGATTTCCCGTTCTCATCCATTCTGAGCCTGCAGTGCAGTGCCTTTCAATAAACATTTTCATAATTGGAAAAAGTTTTTAATAGATATCCATCTATACTAGGTTCTTGTAAATTTTGAATTTGTATTAGTGCTTCCTGCGAAATTCCAATTCAGATCCCAGCCCGACCCCGTCCACACCCCTGGCTGCAGATTTCACGCATTTCCATCTGTGCGGTGCTGAGTCATACCGGGTGAAACCATCCCTGAGTTAGGGGTGACTTCTCCACGTTCAAACCCTAGTTTAAAATCACAACTCAGCCTGGTGTTCTGGAGCCAGTTTCCAGGACAAGGCTCTGAAAGCTCTGAACGTGGTTGAGCTACTATTGAAAAACAACATGGTGGTTGGGGTGGGGTGTCAACAAAGTACCTTATGGAAGGAACATCTTCTAGATGATGTAGATTAAAAGAAACATTAGCATTCTCTGTTCATGCTACAGGCCTACAATTACAATGAAGAACACGTGGTATTTGGCCCTGACAATGAAACAGGGGAAACTTTTACCCCTCTGGGGTCGAGTATGTCGTCGACAACATCGCATACTTTTCGCGGCTATTTCCGTCTATATCTCACCCAAAACTTAAAGTAGAATCATCAAAAAAACGCTGGATAAATCCGTATTTGGTCTTCTCTTCGAAACGTCCATTGTCGGAAGTATTAAAGTTTTTAAAATCAGGTTATATCGGCAAAAAAGTATACCACGTCACATTACTTTGTTTTACCTGCATCGGGGGCGTGTAGTACCGCTGTCACCCGAAGATCGCTATTCACATTCCAAACAGTCGCATTAGCGCGTGTTCAAATCGCATTCGCATGGTAATTTGATTAACGGGGCAAAGGTGAAATGCGATCCAGATACATCCCCATCAGCGCCATAAAAGGGGGTGGGGACATGCCCAGGTGTCAAAGGCTCATTCATACGCATGAAAGTTGCTACATATTCAATGAAAGGAACCAGAAATAGTGACACGAGTTAGTTATTTATTTATCCAACTGAATGTTGCTACTACACCATTTAGTCATCTTCATGTAGCCAAGACCTTGGTGATCAGATATCTGGGATCAAAACAAACTGCCAGCATTGCTTACTATGTACTTTTATTATGTTTCTGCAAGTGTTCCAAACTGAATTTTGCAATGTCTATACTTTGATGTCAAATAACAAACTTAACAAAAATCTGACATATTTACAATATACATTAAAATAAAGATGAATGTAATGGAAATATATTTAAAAAATGTATTTGGCATGAAAAAAGTTTATATTTGAAGAAATGTGTGATCATGCCCCAGTCAGTGAAAGTGTGTTTCCTACCCCTAGACCCCGGAGGGTTAAAGGATGTGATTTTTGTGTTCTGATTGCCCATTGAGTTATTCATTAACTGTGGGGGGGGGGGGGGGGTTATGTTTCAAAACCCGAAGAATAGATGGAAAGTGAAACCAAACCAATCAGTTGTGCGGAAGGACGAAGGTCATTTCCCTCATCGCCATTACAACCAAGAGAGTGACAAATCTAAAACGTCCAACCTACAAGAGGAAAATTTAGTAAATTTAGGAAAGTAGAAGATGGCATATTAAAAAGCGGATTTTCATTTCAAAGGAAAAGCTCTGTCAATCTGCATTGCGGCTGGACTGCGAACTGGAAACAGCCTTGGGTTTCTGCACTGAAGAAGGAGGTCTGTGTGGTAGCCGGGGAGCACCGGTATCCCAGCCCCAGACTGAGCCTTTGGAAGATAGTGAATAACTCAGCTGGAACTTACGGGCCTCCATCCATCACGGTCATGAAAAAAGACAGAGGAACTCTAAATTAAGCCAGCAGAGTGTGGACGCAAGCTTTCCCAAAGCCTAACAGTGCACTGCAGGCTCTGGGCCTCAGAAAAGTCCATAAATCCAACAGGCCCCTCCCTACATTGAATGGCAGGGGTGGGGGGTGCGGTTGGCTGCTCATAGCCACCAGAATGGGTCCTAATGAGAGGTGAACTGATGCTTTCCAGGGCCCTGGGGGAAATCAGTCTAAACTTGCCTAAATCAATTTCATCCTCCTCAACTGCCATTCCATCGCAACACTACATTTCCCAGAACGCTTTAAGCATGACCAATATGCAGCAACACATCCATCCATCCATTTTCTATGCCTGCTTTTCCTATTCAGGGTCACAGAAAAGATGGGTGCAATGCAGGGAATAACCCAGGATGGGGGCATCAACCCACACACATATTCATACCTATGGACAGTTATGGCAACCCCACCATTTTGATGGACTGGAGGGGGGGGGGGGGGTAAAAATCATTAGAGAATATTACCGATATTACAAAATGCACAATGTCATTTAAATGTATTGTTATTATAACCAAGGTCTAAAGGAACATACCATTATACAGTACAGCAATACATCCCAACGGAAAGAATGTCAGGGGTTACACGAAAACGTGCTGCAATACATGTGATCCAATTGAAAAGGGAGGGAGAACACCAGACTAATCAGCATTATGTTTTATTATTATTATTTGGCTTGTAATTGACAACAGTATTTAAAGGCAATGTATCATACCATTTCTGCATGAATAGGGACTGTCCCTTATGGCAGGCCCATACACATGCGTTAGGCACTGCACTGTTTTCCACTGAACAGTATGCCCCTCGCTGCTTGAATGCAGTGGGGCCCCCAAATAACCTACAATGCTCAATGATATTTACAGTGCCCCGCAATTCATTTTCCAAAGGCACAACACACCGAGTAACTCTTGTCTTACTGTCAGTACTTTTCACCTCGTACCTCCTACCTCAGACTCAAAATAAACAATTATTGCTAACACACCCATGTCTAGTTACAGGCAGTAAGTAGCCTTACCTGTCTTGTATTCCTTGTTGTTATATTCGTATAAAAATAGCTTTAGTTCTGTAATTATCTTGTTGAAGTGTTTGTACTCTACACCTATTAATTTCACTCCCTTTGTTACATGATCTGGTCCCCCCCCCATCCCCCCGTCTGATCTCAGAAGTATAATTAAAGCACTTGAAATGCCAGCATGATTTCCTTGAGAGTCCAGATACCGACTGGGTCGCAGCTTGGCATCAGTGCCGCTACAGCAGCGGCCCAATGCTGATCGCTGCGATCAGGCTGAATTTGATTGTCATCTTGAATACATTCTGGAAAAACAGGGAGATTAGTTCACGGGATTGGACCCCGAGGGTTATAGTGAGATTAACCTGTGGAACGTCTAACAAGCGAGTCAGATGAACCTGTCACCCGCTGGTTGATTTAAACCATCCGAAACCCTGTTATGCTCTATGCCTTAATAACACATTCTGATCAGTCCACTTTCAAAAACCCAAAAAGAATACAAATTATGGCAGAGTCAGATTTTCAGGTGATCATTTTCATCACGAGTCCTCAACAAGGAACAACTGTTTCTTGGTGGAGTGGGTGGCACCCGTTAGAAACCACGACTCTCTAATAATGGGTAGCACAAGATAAAAACTCTCATATCAAACTCAAGCCAGTCAAAGAGCGTCCATGCCTTCATTTCCAGCACACCTCACATTACGCCTTCCTGCGGGGGAACCATATATTTCATTGAAACACCTCAACCTTTAAATCCAGTTAAACCTTACATAATAAAACCTCTGAAAGAGGGCCAAAGCCGTGATACAGTGGACAAGAAAAGTACGACAGCGAAGTCTTCCTCAGACAGACAAGTGTGATTTCAAGCCAAGTCAGGTCTACAATGTACACAAGCGTTTGGACACTTTTGTGCTATTGTTCCTGTGCTTTAACAAACATTTAATCGTCCTTCCATTAAGTAAAATTTAGACGTTGCTTGGCAGAGGATAATGAAATACGAGACATGCTCGAGGTTAAGATTTAACAATGTGGCAGCTAATTCTAAAACAAAACACCCAATGCCGCTCACGTTAGAAAACCTGTCACGAAATAACCCATAGACATCACTGGCGGTGCACCATACAAATGACGGTACGTACAGGAAGACATCAAAACACTTTGCTGGGAAATGATGCAAATCGAACGACTATAAAATTAACTAAGACACATATGATGAAAGAGCTTGCTTACCGATTGTGGAAATGTGTGAAGAATGAAATTCATTGTCCGTGAACCTGCACAATAAACAGGTTTTCCCAACGCCGGAATCTCCAAGAAGCAGCAGCTTGAACAGCACATCATACTGCTTGGCCATAATGTTAAACCCTGCAACGGATCTCTAATCCCTGCCCATATCTGCAGAAATGCAAGACGAGCTCCCCTCCCACCTTACTGCTTCTCCCTGACGCCGAATGCGTTTTTTCCTGTCCTACACAAAAGATCGTTGTTTGCTGTATTTCCACCAAAGAGATAGGGCTGGATCCGGGCGCCCGATGCTTAGACCAGCGTGAGGCGGCAGGGATGGGCGCTGTGGCCGCTGTGGTTCGCACTCCGCCAACAACGTATTCAATGGGAGGGGAGGCAGTACTTGGAGTGCAGAGTAATTGCGTTGGTCTGTTCGTATATATCATGTAATATATATCCATGTAAATATATCAAAAACTATAACAAGGGAAATAATAACATTCCTCACAAACTGCAGCAGTATGAAGTTTACAGCACTTCCATTTTATACGAGATACAAGTCGTGAGTAGGGTAATACTGGATTTGTTTGTTAATGTAATTACTATAATCATCGCAGCGAATAATCAATAAATAAGCCATTATACAACGTTGCAAGACCTCGAAGTTGTGTTTTAAGTCTAAAACCAGCTGGTTTTAAGTGTAACTTTATTTGTCCGTTGATGAGTTATTCGCGCATAGCAACACTCCGAAAACAAAATAGGCTAATGTCCTAAATCATGTTATAATTTCTGATAAAGTTTCATAAAACCTAACCATAATTTAGTGGCCAGAAAAATGCGTCTATGCTGTGAGTGCGCCCTGGCTCCTAATCGTCTCTGTAGAAAAGGAAATATAATACTCGTGAATAATGTAATAGTTCCTCAGAACACCCGTCAATTTATTTTCGCTGCCTGTTCATTAATATACATCTATAGAGTAATACACGACTTAAGAAATAACTTAACACTTTTATACCTGCTTATTTGAACTGCATAATCATTATCTAGATTTAGCCTGTGTGCTGAACATGAAAACCCTGTTTTTACAAACGCTTGACTTTCTCTTGTTAAAAGATAAGATATTACAGCCGGAGAACAGAGACACATCTGAGTGCGTATTAGTTGTGCAAAATAATCAGTGATGTAGCGCTACAAGACTGTGTTTTAGACGTGCGCTTGGTTCGGGGCACTAGGCCTATGTCCATTTATGCTGTTATTTGAACATGTTAATGTAAAAATTAACAATTCATTCCTTGTTTGAAATGGCTGAACTAGGCCTATTTTAACATAACCATGTTATTTAAACGTGGCGTTTCTATTCACATCAGCATTGTACCAACTAAATACAAAGTATTTTTGCATAGTCACAAGAGTATACTTAAATATCTTCAGATTAAGAAAAGCAAATTGCCCCTGCGACCCTGATCAGGATGGAAAGAAAATAATACACAATAATTTTATATTTAAAATACACACTTTTCTTTTTGTTAGTCAGTATAGTAATCAGAGATATAAAATAATCTATAAATTAAGAAGATGCTCAGCCTAAATGTATTTAAATCCAAAACAAACTGTACTTAAAACGACTGAAACAACACCCGTCTTTAGGTTGTACAATATGTGCCTGCTGGCTTGCCGTACCCCCGGCTCCGCCAATCAGCGTCCAGTTTCGCAGAAGTGTATGACAGAGGTATTGTAAGGCTGTAGTGGAATAGAAGATTAACTAAAGTGGTCGTTCTTCACTGTAGTGTGCTTGTTTTTCGTGTTTTATTAAGTATGGAGGAGGAACTAACCCAGTTACGGTGTTTCCGGGAATATCATAAATCTGAGTTATTTAAGGACGACGGCGTGGAGAGTGTGACATCAGTCGAACAGGTAGCTTTTTAAAGAGCTAATTAGCAGTCCGCTACCAACTAGTTTCTAAAGCGCAGTTATAATCAGATGCTAAAGCCTGGCTACCGTACGACTGTTCTGCTTTGCCTCGGACATTTTTAGGGGAGCCATTTATCTTTATTTTACATAGATCGTCCAGTGCTAGTGCTAAAAAAGACTTTTATGGCAAATCCACTTAGCAGAACCGCGCCGTTAGTGCTCATGTGTCTCTTGCTTGCTACTCTTTGGTCCCCGAGTGTGTCTGTAGGATTAGCGACAGGGTTTCTGATGTCAGCTGCTTGATTTACTACCATCTGTGAAATGGTGTGGATGATCACGTGGTGGCTAGGTGGCTAGCTAACTACCAGTTCTTTAATTTCACTTAAAGGACCCGGGGTTGACAAAAAAGGGCATTATGATTATCACCTCCGGGAACGAGGTTTACAAAAGATATAGTATGAATTTCTAATGTAACGCCGGCTGATTTACAAAGGGGAGTTATTTAGCATTACCATTAGCAGTTTTCCGACGGGAGACTGCATGCCTGGCAGTTCGTCCCTAGCGGGATTCGAAGCCTTTGCGTTATTAGTTGTATTCAATGAGCAGATAATGAGCAACTACTAAGTTTAGTTTGCATTGTTTAGGCAACCACTTTTAGTATATCAATTTGTGTGAAATGTATTTTTAATGTAGAATGGTGAAAATTAAGCAAACTTCCATTTTTATGTTAAATTCTATTTACATGTATTTATTTTGCAGACCGAACCTTTATTTATTTAATTAATTTATTTATTTAGTACGAACCTTGTTCAAGGGCCAAATTACGACATCACTCTGTCGCTCATGAGATTTGATCTGGCAGCCTTTTGATCACAGGACCAATGTCCTAACACTGCCCACCAATTCCACTGGCATAAATGTTAAATGTGTGGTGACTGATGAGAATTCACACCTGCATCTTTAAAATGTCTTCAGCGTGTTATAATATTTTAAATCCGACAGAAAAAAGTGGAAGGCACCATCCAACAAGTATTAAGCGCCTACCTGCAGAATCATAAAATACCACAGTAAGTCTCGTGTTTTTTACAGTCTGCTATTGCTCTTCAAAGCCTGAGATGTCATAGCAAAATCTTGTATAATAGTCTTGTATTTTAGTCCCACAATGCACTGGGCCATTTAGACATATGTGTAATTATACAGAGGTGACCGAAAGATTAATGTAAATAAAGTAGATCACCGCAGGGAGCTCAGCCCTCCTGGTGGGATGTTCAGTTTATAGCCATATAACGCCTCTCATCTCTGGTAGGTGGGAGAAATTATTTGTAGTATTTTTTTTTCTCAATTCATAGCAGAGCACTGTATTTCACAAGGCTGGTGTTGGCAGTGGCTGAGGACGACAGGTTTTAAATTCTTTTTTCTGTGTCCTGAACACACGGTGTTCCACAGCTAGTAAATGCCTGAATTGAATTAAAAATAGTCACAACTGGCTTTTTTTTGCAAGGGGTTGAGGGTGTGTTATTTTCAGAGTGGATGGCCTGTTTAC
Organism: Pollimyrus isidori; assembly: GCA_019775955.2. Taxonomy (NCBI): domain Eukaryota; kingdom Metazoa; phylum Chordata; class Actinopteri; order Osteoglossiformes; family Mormyridae; genus Pollimyrus; species Pollimyrus isidori. The sequence goes on along the minus strand of JABFDZ020000030.1, from coordinate 620,324 downwards.
TTCAGTTGCTCGTCCTGTCTGGTAATGCACCCCAACCCTGAAGCTTTTCCCAGATTTTAAGGTCACCCTGTGTACTTTAAAGCACATTCCATCCTTCTGTTATCGCTCATTAGTTATCCCAGTGCATTGGCATGATTCAGAAGGTTTCCATGGCAACGCTAGGGCTTATCGCTGGTGTTGGGTAGATATTACTGACAGGTTATGAGTCATACATGACTGGACCTTATTTTGTGCTAGTTTGCTCTGCTTTTACAAGGTACACTCGACCTTCACCCATGTCCACAGAGGTGCAAAATAGGGCCATAGATTAGTGAAAGGTCCAATTACGCAAACCATTTTTTAATGTTAAATTTTATTTACATGTATTTATTTAGTAGGATCCAGTGGTGACATCACTCTGTCACTTAAGAGATTTGATCAGTACATGGTCCACAGGCACAGCAGGCTTTTTGTTCACTTGAGATCTTTGGAGTATTTATTGACCCTAATTAAGAAGGTCTCCCTATGGAAGGTGACCCTGCTACTGGTTGTGCTGGTTCTGTCCCTTGTCCTGTGGCACCCCAGTGGGGCAGTGCGGGGTGCTGCTGCGCAACAGCACATTTCTCCACCTTATCCGTCTGTGCCCCACCCTGTCCTGTCTGTCCGTGCCCCACCCTGTCCTGTCTGTCCGTGCCCCACCCTGTCCTGTCTGTCCGTGCCCCACCCTGTCCATCTGTGCCCCACCCTGTCTCACTCTACTTTCTTCTCCAGGCCTGAGCTTTTGAGAGATCAGCACTATGCTTATCTGAAGAGAGGACTACGCCATCTCTCAGATGCGTATGAGGTATGTGCTAGTGGGTCTGCTGCATGCACCCGGCTGGGCCCAGTTTCCTGCTGACTGGGGCCGGGTTCCTGCTGACTGGGCCTGGTTTCTCCTCTAGTGTCTGGATGCTAGCCGGCCCTGGCTTTGCTACTGGATCCTGCATAGCCTAGAGCTTCTGGACAAGACTGTGCCCACCTCCATCTCCTCAGAGTGAGTCTGCTGCCAGCAGCCACCATGCCAGCCATCACATCTGTGTTGAACAAGAATAGTTTGTCCATTCATTGAAAGGATTTGGTTTCCTGAGTGCCCCGCCAACACCTCTTGGCCCTGACTGGCTGACGTGGGGACGATGTGGAATGCTGCTGGGCAGACTTTGTGTGCATATACTGGTGTTCTGAGGCATGATGTCAAATTTGCTGTAAAGAAATGTACGGCCTGGGTGTAACCTAGGAAGCGGATAGAGTTTGAGAAGATGGTCCAGTAGGAGCACAGGCCAACTCTCCTACAATCTTTCAGTGTCTGCCAGTTCCTGGCACGGTGCCAGTGCCCGACAGGCGGCTTTGCCGGTGGCCCAGGTCAGCAGGCTCACCTGGCACCCACGTACGCGGCCGTCAACGCACTCTGCATCATTGGCACTGAGGAAGCCTACAGTGTCATCGACAGGTAGGGTGCACATTTGCCAGTTTCTGGGGAGCACTGCTCGCACAAACGATGACGTTGCCAGGGAATCCACCGCCTAACAACACAAAGGCTGTGGGTTCATATCCCATGGACCTACATTCTCTGACACGAGTGAGGGAGGGACCCCTTCTGGGGTCATACAGATGTTTAAGAGGCTGACTGGCTGCATTCCTCCCTGGTAGACAGAAGCTTCTGGACTTCCTGTACTCCGTCAAGCAACCCGACGGCTCCTTTGTCATGCATGTGGGCGGTGAGGTGGACGTCAGGTGAGTGTCCCACCCCTCCAAGCCCCTCTGGATGTCGAAACGCAGTCTGAAGCTCTGATGTTGCTTTCCAGGAGCGCGTACTGTGCGGCCTCAGTGGCCTCCCTGACGAATATCGTCACCCCCATGCTGTTCTCCGGGACGCCCGGCTGGATCGTCAGGTGGGGCAGCCACTTGTTTGCCGGCCAGCAGGTCGTGCAGAAATCCCTAAAGGGTTTTGCTACGGGAGAGCCCAGCCTGATGGCGTGCCCTTTCTTTACACAGCTGCCAAAACTGGGAGGGGGGTCTGGGTGGCATGCCAGGCTTGGAGGCTCACGGTGGGTACACCTTCTGTGGCATGGCGGCCATGGTCATCCTTGGGAAGGAGGACATGCTGGACCTCAGAACCTTGCTGGTAAGCGAGTCGGTGCCCCGAGACCAGCCTTGTGTTTCATGGCGCTTTTCCACTGGCATACAGGAACCAGGCTGTACTCGAGCTGTACCACAAAGAGAGACTAGTTACAGTGCGGTTCCAGCTCGCTCAGGTTTTCCACTGGCATACAGGAACCAGGCTGTACCCGAGCTGTACCACAAAGAGAGACTAGTTACAGTGCGTTCCAGCTCGCTCCGGTTTTCCACTGGCATACGGGAACCAGGCTGTACCCAAGCTGTACCACAAAGAGAGACTAGTTACAGTGCGGTTCCAGCGCGCTCCGGATTTCCACTGGTATACGGGAACCAGGCTGTACCCGAGCTGTACCACAAAGAGAGACTAGTTACAGTGCGGTTCCAGCGCGCTCCGGTTTTCCACTGGTATACAGGAACCAGGCTGTACCTGAGCTGTACCACAAAGAGAGACTAGTTACAGTGCGGTTCCAGCTCACTCCGGTTTTCCACTGCAGCAGAGTCGGCATAGCAAAACCGCAGCTGAGCTTGGGGAACGACAGTCACTTAAAACCAATGATTTCTGCTAGCACATGAGAATTGCTGTGTTATGTTTGCATCATACCCTGGAAGAATTCACATTAGATTGCGTAAATTTGCATTACAAATCCTTTCCGTTCAGCTGTTCCGTAGTACTTTTTCAAGTATGTGGTTGGAAATGTTCAAGTTCTGGGTTTGAGAATGTATCAATACATCACAAGGTGTGATGTTAATAATAATGAATTATATACAGAGTATGCCCATTTTTCCCATTAGATAATCCATGCATATCGATGCAGAACACCAGAATCTCCATGCATTTCGACCAATCAGATGGTGGTGACACAACCAGCTTGGTTTGGTCACACTTTCAGCCCATGTTAGCGCGGGTATGGTTCATGTAATTAAACTCCTTCTCCTGTAGTTTTATTTTCATCTTTAAAGTGACGAGGGAAAAATATTTATCCTTATCAGTAAACATGAGTATTAATCACTCCAGAGAAAAAAAAAATCCAGCTATAGCCTTACTGAATATTCGTTTTTTTACGCCGATTGGCTGATAGCCCCACGGCTGTTAATGGCGTGATGAAGTACGATCTCTCCTTATAGATAAGAGCCAGCATCACACAGACCTGCTTTTTGAAGTGATTCCGATCTCAGTCCAGACTCCCCCCCCCCCCATCTGTTTTGCTACTACAATCACAATGCCAGAAAATCTGAAGTTTGACAGCAAGCAGGGCTGATGTAACGTCCCTTCAGGAGTCATATCCATGCTGGGTTGGCTGTTTGGATTCCCCTGCTGCGGGGCTCGTGGAGGGGTCATGGTTTGCATAACGGTGCCTTTGGAGTCACGGCAGGCGATTTCCGGACGCGGTCGCGCTCGAAAGCCAGCAACAAAAACAGGTCAAAAACATAGACGAAGGATTCAGGGTCGTGTTGCAGTTAGCAGGAGGGCCCTTGGCTTGGTAGTGAGGACGGGGGCACTCCAGAGAGGGGGCAGGGCAGCCTCGGGCCATTTCCAAGCCTGGCGTCCATGTTGCTGGCCTGTTAAATTCTTTTTTTTTTTTTTTTAAATAATTACTGGAAAATGCAAAATGGTGTCCCTCTCGCTGTCATTCAGGTCAGAGATTGTTTTTCATTTTATGTAGTTTGTGTTGATGAAGAGCAAAAAAAAACAACCCCTAGTGGTTAGGTTGGTTTCAGCCTTAGACCCCTTTCTAACTGCGACCCCCCCCCCCCCCCCAGCGCTGGGTGGCCAGCCGGCAGATGCGCTTCGAGGGAGGCTTCCAGGGCCGCTGCAACAAGTTAGTTGATGGCTGCTACTCCTTCTGGCAAGCAGGCCTGCTGCCCCTTCTACACCGAGCATTCTATAAAGAAGGTAGGTCAACCGTTTCTCTGTGTTTCAACTTTGTTGCCAGGAAAAATATGCCACCCCCCCAAAGAAAAGGTAAAGGTTTTTTGGGGTTGCAGGTGAGCTAGCCCTCAGCCAGGCCAGTTGGATGTTCGAACAGCAGGCCCTGCAGGAGTACATCTTGCTCTGCTGCCAAAACCCTGCCGGTGGCCTGCTAGACAAGCCTGGAAAGTGAGTCATAGCGCCGCCCTGGTGGCTGCCTTGCTTCTGCCCTCAAGTATACTGTTATCCAACCCAAATGCTCTGTAGGGCTTTTACAGGCCTCTGAACCGGCAATATGATACCAGCTATGTAATCAGCAGGTCAGTTGCACATTTTTATCTGTTTATAACCAATCAGATCCAGGGATTTCTATCACACCTGCTACTGCTTGAGTGGCCTGTCTGTAGCGCAGCACTTTGGTGGTCGGGATGTTCACCTGGAGCTGGTTATCGGAAAGGATGACAACCGCCTGGTATGTTATGCATTGCCCTCTGACTGGGAGACTTGGGGTGAGAAGCTGGAAAATTTTTGCAAACCGGTTAAACGAGATCCCCCCCCCCCCAACACGTTTGTGAAGCACTATTTCAAAGATAATCTGACTGGGAAAAGTCATCTTTACATTAAATAGTACTTGCATGCCTTACTGGTATGAGATAAAGTAGAGAAGATATATTACACCAGGGGTCTCCAACTTCGGTCCTAGAGAGCTACTATCCAGTACATTTTCTATCCTACCTGGCTTCTGATGAGCCAAACCTGTTCCCAGGTAAATACCAGGGCCAAGTAACATAGAAAACCTACTGGATAGTAGCTCTCCAGGACCAGAGTTGGAGACCTTTGTATAACACAATCAAGCGCTGCTTGTATCTCAGCTTGTGCACGAGCCCAACACCCCGTCCCTGAACATGACTCTACGATGCTGAAACCGGGGCCCCTCTTTCCGTGTGCCAGGAGCCGACGCATCCCGTCTACAACATCTGTCCTGAGAAGGTGACTCAGGCCGTCACATGGTTCCAGCAGCAGCCTCTCCCCATGCCCAGGGAACCAGCCAGCACCTCCTAGGTCCCCCCAAGCCTTTTTTTTTTTTGTTGCTCCCCTGATTTTTGCTACAAACTTTGTACAGAAGCAGGTGCCACATTTGAGGCACCAAGAATCCTCTTTCGTCCATCTCTGAACACAAAGCACCCCAACTCCAGCTGAAGGAAAAAATGGAATGTCTTTATTTTTAGTTACTAATAAAAGTTCAAGGTCCTGAGACTGTGTGAGCTTCAAATGTAAAAGCTCCTTAAATGACATTTTTATATATATATATATACACACACACGAAATATTAAAAATAATCGCAGTGGAAAGACTATACAATACTAACCAGAAACCATGTAACGATCTCCCAGTTGTAACCAAATTGTATTCTATTCCTTGACAAGTTTGGATGCCAATAAAATAGGGCAACATAGCTTAGGATTTTCAGGAGGGGATCTTCAGATGGATGTCTAGCTGGTAGGTGGGGGGGTAACATGCTATATAGGAAACCTGCCTGACTGCCCCATGAACACACGATTCGTCTTGAACGGTGAGACAGCAGCATCATCGCTGCAAACCCCACCCCACTCACAAACAGGACGGCACGCTAAAGGATAAAATAGCTTTTATTTATAGTCTTATAGTAAAGGTAAGCCTTAACTTGCAAGACAATTGTCGGCAGTATGTACAACATACCTGTAATTTCCATGGAATGGAATCAGAGGAACAAAAGACCAATTTCATAAACACTACGTCCTAATAATGGAAACACACACACCCCAAGGCTTACGGAAGCATCCTGGGGTTTTTAATATATAGAATTAAATCAGCAACATTGAGTTTACAGTGTAATGCACAACACACTGGTGGACAGTTTTTTTTTTCTCCTTTAATAAAAATAAAATAAAGGTTTACTATTTTAAACTGCATTGCTGTAACATTCAATATCTATGTCATCATTCTGGGAAACTACACGTATTTTTATTATAGGGCCTGTTCACAAAGAAATTCTTTTAAAACTTATTGGTGAACCTGTTGGAAAAAAACCAATGCAATTAAAATTTTTAACCTAAAGGATTCGGCCATCTAACGCCATTCACTATCATAAGCTAACAGACAAAATACAATACAATTCTGGAGGTTGGTACAGCGTACGACGTTTCATATTGGGAGTTTTTTTTTTTTATTATTATTTATTTAAAGATGGAAATCTACAGCCGTATGAAAAAGGCTTTAAAAGTGGGCTGCCAGTACAAACACTCAGTTACTTTCACATTTTTCATGGAAAAGAACAAGATCTAAAAAGCAAGACTTCCCCACAGACGGTTTCCCCCCTATAGTGTTCATTTTAAAACATTTTAAACAGGTTCATATAATTTATCAAATAAAAAATAAAGTACTTTCGTTTTTGCCTTTTTTTCTTTTTCCCCGAGCAGTCCACACTTCCATGTCGGATTATGATGATTACTGAGGTGACGAAGAGCAGAGTCCTTCAACCACAAAGCTGCCGCACTTCTGGATCGTCAACGTTGCTGAGACGAATTCGGAGGACGGGGGGGGGGCTGGGTGGGGTGGAGGGGCAAGAAGCTTCAGGATCTCTTGCCATCTTTCTCATGGGTGTCCCTCCCACTCCAGGGCCCGGCGGGTTCAAGCAAGGGGTGGGGTGGAGAGAGAGAGAGGGGATGGGTACTGGAGACGGATGGGATAGGGAGGGTAGAGGGATGGGGAGGGCACACTAGCTGGACTCCACTCGTTGCTTCTTCCTGGGAGAAAGCTCCTCCGGCTCAGACTCGGAACTGGAGTCGGAGCCGCCGTCGAAGGCCGACACGGTGCTGCCCTTTGGGTTGGTGTACAAGGAGCTATCGGTGGAGGGGTAGCTGCCCTGAAGCTGTGTGGTGCCCTTGGCTTTCTCCAGGGCCCGGACTGGCAGCGCCCATCGAGGCAGACAGAGACAGACAGACAGACGCCCAGCTGCTGGTTAGCCACCCACACCTTCACAGCACACGAACACCACACCTCCCCACACCCATCAGGTACAGCTGTAACTGTATGGATAACTGGTGACGGACTGGACCCACAGTGTGAGGGTTTATTACTGCTGTATGCTAGTGGGTAACAGGCTAGCCACCGATTCCTCACTACACTGCAGGGTTCGAAGCCTCGCTTTTCCATCTCAAAGTCCTGCGACGTTTCTCAGTTCCAAGAATGCAAAGATCGTACTTGTGGTCTTGGCAAGACCGGTCTTGCTAACTCCCAAGAACAAACTTGGGGCACAATGAATCATGGGAGTAGTCTCATTCCGCGAGGATGCAACTGATGCATCCTTGATTTTTGGGGTGGGGCAAGGATGACATTCAGCGATTTTTTTTATTACTGTTCTCGAGAACTAGATCTGGTCTTTGGCAATAGAGCATGACAAAACCGGTACGCAAAAGCACAAGTACGATCGAGTACATATATTGAGAAACACCCGTTTTGACCAAAAGTGGAGGATCCAGAGGAGGACCCTCACATCTATCAGCCGGGACTCTCCACACAAGATGCACGGTCACCGACCCCCCCACCCTGCACTCACCCTGCTGCTCGAGGAGGGCGTTCTGCCGCTTCAGGTCGTCGATGTCCTGCTGGTGTGTGTGGTTTTTTCGTCTCATGTACTGGATGTACTCTGTGGCTTTGTCTAGGATCTGAGCTCGAGACGCCTGTCAGCAACAAGGCATCGAGTGAAAGGAGACTCAGTGCCGCCCTGCCCAAGACTCAGTAAAATATTTCCGAAACATGCCTGGATTGAGATAAGAGTCACTGACTGTAGAAAGAGTGAACGGCTGTAACGCGATCTGGCCACTTCCGAAGACACACAAACCCCTTGGCTGATTCCCCGTGATACTGGTCCTTATGCCATTGCTGTTTTGTCCAAGGACAGAAAAATGCCAGCAAGACCCAGCCTGGCCCAGATCCCTGAGCTAGGGGCTGAACTCCCTCTGGATGTGAACTTCTAATGCTGCATTTTTTAAAGAACGTACCTTGAAAACAGGAAGTCAAAATAGCGACAGGCTGCAAGCTGTGACAAGTTTCCAGGACAGTGGACAAGAAGTCACACCGCTGAATGAGCTTGAGTGCTGAACTTGAGAAGTA
>JABFDZ020000030.1:601416-612027 GCA_019775955.2 Pollimyrus isidori | reverse complement strand
CCCCCGCCTCCCCCCCCATCCCCCCCCCTCCCTGCTTCTGCCTGCCCGCGCGCGCCCGCGCGGGCGGGCCCCGCCCGCCCCCCCGGGGGACAGCAGCGGGAGCAGAAAGACCCTGGGTCAACTGTGTCTGAGGGTCAACTGAGTGTGGACAGCCCCCCCCCTCTGCCCCATTCTGGGCTCCATGACACCACCAGTTTCCCCCTCCCGCCCTGCTCCTCCCCACCGTTCGCTGGCTCCGGCCGCCGCGTCCAGATGGTGCCCCCCCCCCCCAGTCCGAGGTTTTAGCGACAGCATGCTGCAGGCTTTGGGGGAAATGAAAGCTTGCTGTATGTGGGCAACCGCACGTTAAAATGCGAGAGAACGCAAAGTCAGTGGAGGGGGAAACAGAGGAAAAACACCCACAGAGGATTTTATAAGGGCAGGAGTGGGGGGCGGGGGGACGTCACAGCGAGGCTCCTGTTGACTGTGAGCCCACGCCGTTCTCAGGGAAGCCTGAACCGAGTGTGCAGCGAGGCATGCTGGGATACGCACACAGCAGGAAGGTGGGAGGGAGCTAACTGCATCAAGCTTACATCTGCACACTCACTCCTCTGCCAAAAAAAAAAAAAAAGATGCAAGAACCTGCAACATAATGCTATCGCTAAAGCTGCACTGGGGCTAGATCAAAACGGGTAGTAAATTCTGATATGCAGGACCTTTTAATACGCCGACTGTCATTAAATATAGACACCAAAATCTACACATTTAAAAATCACATTTAATAACAAAGGACTAAAACAGAAGGAAAAGAATGAAAAGCATTTCAAGTAGAATTAGAATAATTAGAATTACAATCGTGTTCCCCACTATCAGGCAGGCAGACAGAAAGGCATGGCTACTTCCCCCCACCAACCTTCTCGCCCTGCAGGGCCGGTACTGAGTCCCGCAGGCTGTGGAAGCTGTCTTTGATGTGGTCCCTGCGCTTTCTCTCCAGGGCGTTATGGTGCGCCCGTTTGTCCGCCTGCAACGAGAGCGCCACAGCCAGGTCAGAGGAGGACTGGTTCCCTGTGTACGAACCCCAACCCCAATCAGAGGGCCGTTTGCATCCCAGGCGAGACGGCGGCTGGGATGAAACCAAAGCAAGTCGGCTTTTCAGGACACGTTTTCCCCAAAAGCCTCGCAGTTGCCGCGACGGTCGTGAGCCTCGGCGAGATCACAACCATCACGGCTCCGTGATGCTTACAAGAATTGTCCCCCCGGCTATCCAGTGACCAAAGACCAGAACCACAGCTGCAATGAAACGCCCTCACATCATCCAGTCTGGTCGCTACAGAGTCAGCCCTGGAATTTTATCAGACCAGACTTCAACCTCACTGCTGTGAGTCACGTTCCGCACCAGCCATTCCCATGATTCAACTTACTATTGACACATGATTCTGTTCCTAGAACAGCAATTTTGCCACTTTCACTTTAAGAAGCATTCATGCTTATCAAGTACACAATGACGGGGGAGGAAGTGTGTTCATTTGGCACCTTTGGTTTAAAAATTTTAATAACATTCTTAGCCCCAGTTTTTGCCACCCTTCTACATGATTATAACAGCGCATCATGATCCATCCAAAAATCCATTTTCCTCTTTGTCCAGCTGTGGTTACCAGCAGAGCTCTGGGTCAATCATCACGACCTGCACACAAGCACAAAGGCTGTACTGGCAAAGCTGGCTGTCGGCCCGACCGGCATGATCATTTGAACGGGTAACCAGAGGATTTTTTTTTTTTTTTTTTTTTTTTACCCACAGTGGCCACACGACAGAGGCATCTGGGGGAGGGGGTTGCAAAAAAGTTGTGTATATTTGATTCAAAATTAAACCGCATATAAAGTTTCCGTCAACAATGCTAATCTAGTCACTGCTCAGAAATTCAGATAGAGCGTGACCGGCTATGACATCTTCATACCTTAAAGATTAACTATAATAACAAGACTGAGTCAACGTGACGTGGCGCAGAGACACTACCTGAGGTCAGCTACACCCTGAGGCAGTGGCCATCAACAACAGCAGAGAGGAAAGCACAACAGGAAGGGCCTCTACCCAAGAACAACGGCTGGCCATCCATGTGCCAGCTTGGTTACTGTACAGGAGGGGAGCGAAAGATTTTGGCTTTAAGTACAACTCCAGGCGTCTGTATAGCAACTAAAAAGTTATCCAGGTAATCTATATATTGAGCTAATATATAGATTACCTGGATAACTTTTTAGTTGCTAGTCCGGCGAAATGCAGGTGACCAAAGACAAAGTTAATTTAAAGTTCACTGTAAATCCAACCAGTTATCTAGCAAGAAAGCAAGAAATCTAGCTTTGCGATACAGGCCATGGGACAGAAGAAAAGGGGCAACTGGGGGCTCACATCCACATTGGGGGGTGGGGAGGGGGCTTTAACAAGCAAATCAAGAGGAGTAACTGCCTTGTTCCAAGAGTTTTCGTCCACTGATAATTGAGTCACGCCAATCATACAACTACGGCAACAGGCATGAACTGTATTCAAGCTTAGAGCAAAACCAAAACCAAAACAAACAAACGCAAAGTGATCTCCTTTATTATCCCTAGTAGCTGGGCGATGCCAGAGAGATAAGTCGCGTGTCACTGCACATCCAGGACCTGCCCACCTCTGTACAAAACAAGATGTGAAGATTACACAACACGGCAGCTAAGCCTAGGGACAAGCAAGCGAGCAGCAATTCTGCACCGCCTATAATGCAGCCAAACACGTCAGCAGCACGTGTGTAATTATGTGGCAGATGCCAATAGGGTTAGTCCTGCTGCTGGTATCCATAAGCCAAAACCAATCTTAACTATGACCCTTAAGAGCCTGTTGAGGTAAAACCCAATATGTGCGGGGGCAAAACGACACCCTCAGCATCTGCATTAGTGTGCCGATAATCATAAAAAGGTGAATGAAACACCAAAACAGACACACACTTCTAAACATTTCCCCAAAATGCTCACTACAGTACAGCCATTTTTTTTCCCTCCCCCAAGGAAGGCACTCGAACGTCACACAGCTCGGACACCTCCCCAGGGGCGTCCAACCTGCCAGGCAAACCTCTCAGAATCGCCTTCTACATGGCAAAACACGAAGAGCCCCACAGCAACACAGGCAGCACGTGCTCACCGCCGCCCCAAGGACTGATGCCTGGCACCAACATGCCCTTAAGATTTCAAATGGCCAGCCAGCGCAAGAACGTCGCTGGGGTATAAAGACGGCAAAGGTCACGGAGAGATGAGCAAGCTTTGTGCGAATGGAGAAGGACATTGATGGATTTAACCAAGCCGTGTTAGCCATGCTTAACGTAAACAAGCACTATCTGGATTCTCACGCGAGGACATGGAAGCGGGTGGAACGGCTGTTTACTGCAGGTCTGCATCCTGCATTCGTGCCAAAAAAAGTAAAACAAAACAACCGTGCTTTACACAAGGAAAGGTCTGATTTGATCAATTAAATTGTTCGCCAATAATAAATTGAAAACCATAAAATAATATATATTTTTATAAATCTCAGAATAGAAACATATTTCTCGGTACACTGCCCCCGCACCTTATTCACCGTGCGATATTTTGACATGCCAGATGGAGGACCTGCAGAAGGGGAACTGGGATATGAAGTTGCAGTTTAATCGGAGGGGAGGGGGGGGGTTGCATTTCTCCAGCAAAGCCAGTTACGTCACTGCTCTCTGCAAGCTGCCCGTCCTCACATCCTGAACACATGCGCTTTTTTGAAATCGCGTCTCTCTCTCAAGCATAAAAAAGGGGGGGATTAAACATGTGTGCCGATCCGTGACCAGAGCCGCCGCGTATATCAACAGTGTAAAAATCTGGTAGCTAATTTCGCCTAAATATAGAACGCGCTGTGACTTCTGGGATGGGATTACCCCGTCATGCATATGAATGCATTTGTAACAATAAAACATCCGTGGATTTGGGAAAACACTGCAGGATATGCTCACGTAAAAATGGTGACACATGCGACTACACCGCTATGATTAAAACTTCTGTTTTTCATGCGTGGTCGTTTCCCACAGTCACATACACCTCCGCAGTGGCCTAGCTAGCCGAAAGGAAAACCTGACTCGTGCAACGACAAGAATGGATCCAGCCCAGGCTGATCTTCGGTTCCGGCCCTCTTGCTTTGCAAGTACAGCATCCTTTCCTCGTTTGACAACTTATATCCTGTTACCCACCCGGAAATAATTTCCAAGCACTGGCAAGTTTCATTATTATTTCTAAACGGGACAAAACGCTCAGCAAATTACGCACCACTGAGTGAAACCTCGATGATTCTTCCTGTAAAAAAAACAGAACAGAAAAGTGCAATTGTATAATTGTGTGTAGCTAAACTAAAGACTCCTTAATCATTTTTAAATGATTATATACTGCTATATTAATCTGACTAAATTTAAAGAAGGTCTCTAATTAATCATCAACAGTTAGTTTCACCTTAATTCGCCGATCACTCAACTAATCACCCGCTAGTTAGCCAGCTAGCAGGAAAACAGGCAACCACCCAGTAGCAAAGGCTCAAAATACTGAATACACAAGGCATTTGTGTTTAATTTTGGTTGCTAGCAGGCTAGTGTACGCTAGCAGTGTGTAGCAAGTCCGAAACAGAAAACGTATACTTACGTCGCTATCAACTTCGATATCATCGTTGTCACTCATTCTTCGGTAAAATGCCTTATTTAAAGGAAGGCTAAAAGAAACTGAACAAATAAGCGAATCTCTTGGTGTACGGACGAAACGAAATCAACGGACCCCACACGTGACTCGCCTACACACGGACATTTACAATCGTCGATAGGCTTGTGCGACGGACTCTTCGATATATGGGAATTGTAGTTCTACTATTTCTACTTTAAGTCTTTCTCTCTTATTGGTGAACTATATTTCCCATATATCCCCGAAATTGGACGTTTCTGAGGGACGTAAAAACAATTCCCCTATAGAAGAAAACTACCGGGGAATTGTAGTTTAAATTGATGAAACCATTAGAGAGGCCATGATGGAGACACGTGGATAGTTGTTTCATAGCCAAATTGGAACTGCCAAGACCGCGACGCTTGGCATTGTACTTCACTGGCAATATCTGTCAGTCTACATCTGACCACATCAATAGAATTGACTTTACATAATTCTGTAATACAAAAAAATCTAGGTGACATCGACTAAATTAAAAGATGAGGCATTCATACCACTGTGTACAGAACCCTATTTTTTTTTATCAGATACATGCAATTTGAGATAAATGGTTTGTAAACCATTTGGGATTACCAGGATTTCCTTATAAGAAGCTCATAAAATATGGTGTGATCTTTATAAATAAAGATGTTTTCTGTTAATTTAATCAAATTCAAGTTCAGGTGTTCAATCAGTAGTGCATTTGGTTTCAGCTCTCCTGAGTGTGTGTGTATAACGTTTTTGTTATCTGCTTCTCACAACAGAATTCTGTTGAAGTGCAATATGTTCCACAGCAGCACTGGGTCATGTCTCATGTACAGTTGTGACATTTTTCTCAATGTGCACAGTTTAGGAGTAAATGACTCTAATAAAAAACCTCATCAACTCATCCTGAGTGAGATGCTTCACAGGAGGAGTATAAAGGTGTCGGGCTAATTTCCTGCCGTGAACCAGAACATTCTCAGGGCCAAGTCACAAGTTACATCAAGAAATTCTACAGTATAATCTCAGCCAGCTGTCCATGAATTAAAACTCAAAGTAGGCTGAAAATGATTCATAACACAAGAGTAAATCAGCAACAAAAAATGTATTTGTGAATATTTGGGTGAAACAGGGGCATCAGAATCATTTTGAATGTGGGAGGGGGACACACTGGCATAAAACTAATATGTTATGTGAAATGTGTGTGTGTGTGTGGGGGGGGGGACCCCCTAGTATTAATTACTTAGTATTAGGGGGTCACATAGTTTTTAAAATAATACCATGTTTGCCATTTGTACAAGCACATGGGAGTGCTTTTGTTTTTATATATCCTAACTTGCATTTATTGCACTGGTGAGAATGAAGCGTGAGGGCAGGGCACAGAGTCAGCCATATTCCCAGTACCCCTGGAGCAGATTTTGCCGGTACTCTGCCAGCCACAGGATTTGGGCTGGCAACTGGAAATAATATAATATAAGGCTAAGTAACTCATGCCATTACATAATATCCTGCTTTCCCTAAATAAGAAAAAGTAATTATAGCACTATGTTCAAAGCATTTCATAAGTGTATTTTCTTCTAGGTTGCAAAATGGCTTCTGCTTGTTGGCAGCAACGATGACTTTCGAACTTACCCTCTGTAAAACAGCAGAGTATGATAAAAGTGAAAGCTGAGCATTTAAGTGCATGGTATGTTAGGACAGGTAACCTGAAGCTTGACTTTTCATGTCCTGGGGGTGGGGTGACTTGTTCAGGAGTAAAGAGCCTGAACCGCTCCATAATTACTCCTGGATAATGAGGGTTAAACACGTAAGCTAAAATGGACAAGCAGAGGGAGAGCCAGAAAATAATATTAAAATTGTAAAAAACCTACCCCCTGTTTTCAGATTAAGCATATTCTTTTTCAGATACATAAAAAAATGGAAAGTGCTAAGTCGTTCCACTGACCTTACATAGATCCGGAAAATGATGTTCCCTAGCATTTTTTGCATGGGAACCATTGATATGACCTGCTACCCTTCATTTATGTGTACAACCAAATGTGTTATAGATCCTTTTGTTTAATGCTATCTTTCTGACACGTTTTGTTCATCTCGCCATAATAAAATTCCAGTAGATGACACGAGTGCGTCTAAAGCCCTTGGTACAGTATGTGTCGGGTATGGTAGCAATGTGAAATGGAGAATTAAGGGCAATTCATACACACGTCAACATGCATACAACAGATCCTGAGGCCAGATGGCGGTTATGGCCGCCCCACCCTGTCTGCTTTGGGGCCTGCTGTGGGACCTTTAAACTGGCTGTTTCACTTACACAGCAGTTCCCACAGAGAGGCCATCTGAGGGTGAGCGAGGTCAGCAGGAATCCGTCGTGTTCTTGGCTCTTCGCTTGCTCCGAACCCCTGCACGACTGTCTGCCCTGACACGCTTCATCCTGCAATACTGTGGGAAACATGGCTGCAACTAATACATAATTATCCTCAGAGCTTTAGACCTGTTTAAAATGCTCTAAAATGCGTTACTATGGAAAATGAACCAATTACGTTATATTTCCGAAGTTTTTCAATAAAATAGAATATGATGGCAGATTTTCGCTGTCTACGGGGTCTTTCATTGTGTTGTTGATTAGAAGTAAATTTCATCAATGACTGCTTCCCCATCAAGAGATGTCTCCAACCAAAGATATAATGAATTATTCACGTAAACTACTAAGAAAGGAAAAAAAAATCAGGCAAACAGATATGAGATTCTTTTTTATAACAAAAAATTTACTTCCTTGAGGGACTCATGCACATTTTAAGACAGATCACCTTAAGCAATGTAAAGTATCCCATTTTGAGAAAATTTCTGAAAACTGGTCAATTGGCACAATGAATGTGATAAATCTACAGAATGTGAAGTGTAGCAATACTTTACCAAAAATACCAAAAGAATTATGGAAACCAGTGATATACTGTTTTAAACCATAAAAATTTAAGGATTATGATCTGATGAATTCTCTAGTTAAACACTAGAGGGTGCTCCCAGTAGTTGTACACATTGGATTGTATAATTTAAAAGATTTTCTGGATGAATTTATTTCTTCTCCTTTTGAAATGGAAATCTTTTCAACTTCAATGTGAAAATCAGATGAAATTGAAATGACTTTCTTTAATTTCTTTAGATCAGCCAAGCATTCAACATTGTCATACAATTCAATGTGGGTTTCAATACCGCAAAATATTTTATTTTTTTGTTCTTCTGAGATTAAGTTGAGAAATTAATCTTTTTATTAAGGGGTAGCATGAAGAAGACAATTATTATCGCCAAGCCCAATGTGTGCGTGTGCGTTGTAATTTGGTTGTGTTCCAGACTCTCAGTGTCTTCTGGCTTTCCGTTACTGATGTGATTTGCCCACAGGCTTCAGCTGGTGCAGTTACTAGGCAACCATGATGCATTCCTTGCTGAATTTCCCACTACAGTTGGATTTAACAATCAAAGACCTTATCAAATGTACTCTACGATCACTTTCTCACACGTATAAACAGCACTGAAATATATTCCTAAGCGACATCAAAGTTCTGGAAGGGCTGTTTTGTTTTAATTATTTCAATTTGCTCGCTTAAAAACTAGCAAAACCGCTTTAGTGGAGTAGCTGGCCCCACTTGCTTCCCCTCAGACTTACTCTATGGCTGCATGGCAAGAGCCTTAATTGTGCTTCCACTAAACAAGGGATTTGCACTAAGCAAACTGCCTGAGACCTTAATACCTCAGTTGATTTGTCTCTGTGATTTCCCACTTTGGCCAGCTATGAACACTGTTGAGTCTGTTTCACAAAGATGCTTTGGCCCTCCATTCCTTGCAAAAACATTAACTGTTGCCTCTATATTACAATCTCAGAAAGTATTAGTACTCAATTGTATGCAGGGGCAGCATGTGGCTCAGTGGGTTAAGCCTATGTGCCTATAATAATGAGGTTGCAGGTTCAAACCCATCCTCAGCACATATGTAGCTCCTTGAGCAAGGCCCTTAACCCTTGGGTGCCCCAACAGGTGTCTGCCCTTTGTGGACAACTTAAACAAAAAGACCAAGTTGAGGGAGGTGTAAAAAGGATAACTTCCCCATGGGGATCAATAAAGTACTTATTATTATGACTGGTAAGAAAGTGTGACAGACAAGAATATAATCAAATAAAAATAACACCCCATGATAATAAGAAATCAAACAACATGTATTTAGTGTCAAGTGTAGCAAACTTTATGTATTGACCATTGTTTACATTATTAATTTAACGTTTTACTGGCTGCCATATATAGCTTACAGTGTTACTGAAGCATTGAGCGAAGAATTCAGAAGTTTTATCACCACTCAGTCCTAGTATACCTTTGTGATCATACACTAATACCAAGTCTCCGTAGCTAATTCTACAAAATTCTTTAATTAATTGCTGCACTTTTTAGAACAATATTTTTTATTGTTTTCATACTTTTACAAACCATTAATAGTCAAACCAAATGGGAAAAAATACAAGATTTAAATCAATTCTACAGTAATAATATTATGGCAATATATTTTTTCTTTCCCAGGAAAATAGTGTCTTTCTTTTAGGCAGTTCTTTGTGTTACATTTATGTTACAGTATGAACTGCATTATTCTCACCTTCCATTATCAGCATCCTCAACAAAGTCCACATCTTTGAAAAAGGTCATAAATGGTGTCCTTATACATTAAAAATCCTCCTGTTTGCCTTTTAAGATACATGTAGTTTGTTCCAAAGGGAGACTTATCAACATATGCTTGGTCCATTGGGAAATCTTAGGTCCATTTCTATTTCCCATGAAATTGCTATTGTTCTTTTTGCATTTAGCAGACTAAGGTCTATCAATGACCGCTCATCCGTGCTATATTTATAATCTGAGTGTAAACCAAAAGGAAAAAAAAATAGGATCCAGTAGAGTTTGCGTAGACATAAATGTCCCTGTTGGCATTCGGTACCTCCTCCCAGAAGACTTGAATTTTTTGGCATTTCCAAACATAATGGAATAGAGTCCCTTTTTGTTCATTACATTTGGTGCACGTATCTAAGATATTTCTGTTAAACGTATTGAGCTTCTCTGGGGATATATAAGTTTGCATTAACCGTTTGTATTGCAGCAATTTAAAATTTGCGTTTATTGTCTGTTTGTTAACCTTTGAACAGGCCATTTTCCAGTCCTCTTCTGTGAGATCGCACTCTAAATCTGTCCTCCATACTGACAGCTTACAGAATGTAACTGATCAGGGTGGGAATGGTTTTCTTTAAATTTGATAGAACAATTTTGTCAGCAAAGAGTGTTATTCCGAATATATGTGGATGTGATCAAATTGCAATAGCAAATGGCTCAATTGCCAGAGTAAACAGTAATGGAGAAAATGGACACTCGCGATGACAACCTTTCTTTTGTCAAACGGTTTGGACACATTTCCATTTGTTATCATTTCTGCCCTAGTATTTGTGTATATTATTTAGATCCACATTCTAAAGTTATTACCAAATCCAAACCTTCCCAATGGTGCAAAAAGGTTTGCCCATTTCACCTTGTCAAAAGGCTTTTCACCATCTACAGATAAAAGTACTGCATCTGTTTACTCTTTATAATTATGTATTATATTCAGTACTCTTCTTATATTATGGAATCCCTGTCTTCCCATAATAAATTCATTTTTTAGATCTATAATATCTGGCATTTTTTTTTTCTGTCGATTTGTCGGTACCTCACATGATATCTTCAAATCAAAATTGAGCAGGCTTATGTGTCTCACATTCTCACAGTGGCGGAGCTAGACTTTTAAAACAGGGGTGGCAAAGGGGTGGCAAGGTATTATTTTGGGGGGGGTCAATATACAAAGTGTTCAATTACACTAAAAATTAATTATTTTCCACAAAATGTATACAGATAAATTAAA
>JABFDZ020000030.1:553215-591958 GCA_019775955.2 Pollimyrus isidori | reverse complement strand
TGATAAGGAAAGGTTGAAGATTGTAGTGAAGACTCCGGTCAGTTGGTCAGCGCATGCTCTAAGAACCTTTCCATGTATTCCATCAGGACCTGCCGCCTTTCTGGGATTCACTGACCTTAGAACACCCCTCACTTGATGCTCCTGAAGTGTCAGTGTGCCGGTGTTAGGGGCGGATGGAAGTGGTATAGCAGCTGAGGGCCTGGTCGTCTCAAAGCGGGCGAAGAAACAGTTCAGATCCTCAGCCAACGAGGCATCAGTCATAGATGTAACTTGGTTATTGCTTCTATAGTTGGTGAAGTGGTTAATCCCCTGCCACATCTTCCTAGGATTGTTTTCAGCAAAGTGATCTTCAATCTTTCTCCTGTAGGCAGCCTTGGCTTCTTTGATGCCTCTGTTTAGGTCTGCACTGGCCGCCCTATACGCTACCCTGTCCCCTGACTTGAAAGCAGAGTTGCGGCTTTTTAGGAGGGATTGCACTTCGCTATTCATCCAGGGTTTCTGGTTTGGAAACACCCTGACCCTTTTGTTGACGGTGACATTGTCAACACAGTTCCTGATGTAAGAGAGTACAGTGTCCGTGTACTCCTGGAGGTTGTGGCTAGAGAAAACATCCCATGCAGTTGTTGAGAAGCAGTCCTGCAGTTGAGAGAGGGCTCCTTCAGGCCAGGTTTTTATTATCTTTGTCTGGGGCTTTGTTTTCCTCAGCAGGGGGGTATAGGTGGGGGTGAGGGACATGCAGAGGTGGTCAAATCCAGCCAGATGGGGGAGGGGTGTCGCTTTGTAAGCATTCCTAATATTTGAATAAACATGGTCCAAGATGTTTTCCCCTCTTGTAGCAAAGTCTACAAACTGGACAAATTTAGGAAGCACAGTCTTTAGGCACGCTTTGTTGAAGTCACCGGCGACTATAGAAACTCCATCGGGGTGGGCGAGCTGTTCTTTATTTAAGGTATTAAGCAAAAGGCTGAGAGCCGTGCCAACGTTAGCATCCGGCGGTATGTAAACAGCTAACACAATCACTACAATACAATACAAATAACAATCTAGGAAAGAAAAAAACAATGTTAAATCTTGTGTTAAGTTTATAACTATTTATAACATGTCTAAGATGCATAAACCAAGGCTCTCAAGTTTCATCAAAAGTTTGGAGTGCGATTACATCTGTTAGGGATGCAGCGTGTGTCTCATGGCCAATGTGTGAGACTTTAGAGCCCCGCCTACTGCTTTCATTGGCTCGTGCTCTGCCACTTCCACCTTGCCTGCATGTGTCTGCAGCAGGATCACGTGTAACTTATTTTAGAATTTACCCGGAAACAACAAATGCTATTTTCTGATTGGCTGGTAGGTGGACGTTAAAGCTGTATAACTGGGGGCAGCTATGAACTCAGCTATGAGTTCGGCTGAGCTCGGAGAACTCCACTCCATTTGCCGGCACCTTGGTGGGCGTTATCCCTTGCGTCTCAGCGTGAGAAACGCAAGATGTGGCATGTAAGCGTGTGAACTGGTTGAAATGAACGAGTCTCATAGCCTGATAATGTATAAGGGTGAGTTCTGCACAAATGTAACTTTTCATCTGCATTCTGTAGAAGCCACGAGACACAAAAATACTGTCACAATCAAAATAAGCCTCAGCACCTGATTTTTCTCTCCTGCACTCTCTCAGCATCCTGTTGACTACGTTCTCCAACGTCATGGGCTTGGGATTGATGCCCTTGCTCCTGTACGTGTACTACCAGGGCATCGACGGCCTGGAGAGTGCCATTCCTTATGGTAGCATCACCCTGGCACTGGTGCTGACCCTTGTCCCCTGCGCTGTCGGGATCTCCATCAACCACTGGGCACCTCGCTTTTCCCCCATCGTCATCAAGGTGAGGATGACTGATCCTGAGATATTCTGAGGCCCAGACAGAGAGATAGGGAGCATGTGCTGATTACAGTACATTGTCACACCCACCATGACAAACCATCTCAGGAATGAAAAACTAAGTGCAGCCATATGGCAGGTGATACCTCAGCACGACACTAGTGCAAATTGACCAGTTTGAGTTTTTTTTTGTCCCCTGTGGCTGAAGTACCAATTCTGCCACCAACCTCCGCGTTTTTCCCTGTAAGTTGGAGCACCTCCTTATAGAGCTGGATTTAGATTAACATCATACCCAGGACAAAGAAATTGCAGATTAAGGGCCTTGCTCAAGGGCTCAGTGGAGTTGGATCACTCCTGGCATTCATGGGATTTGAACCTTCCAGTTGCTGTCACAGATCCCTAGCCTCAGAGCCACCACTCCATAGCTGAATCAGGACACAAACCCCTCCTTCTACAGGCATCAGCGTATGCCTTATAAATGTAACCTAGAATGTTATGTAAACATAGGGAAAATTATTACCAGAACTCTTAACCTGGTGCAAAAAGAAAACATCTTCTCTCAGTGTGATCAATCTGTGCCCCATAGGTTGGTCTCAGCACCTTACTGGTCACCACCATTGGGATCTTCATCCTGTCTGGCATCATGGTTAGAGATACAATCAAGTTGGTCCTGTCACCTCCACTGGTAGCAACGGCAGCTCTTATGCCAATAATCGGCTTCCTCTTTGGCTACATGATGTCCTTACCCTTCAATCTCAACCAGCAGTAAGTAAACTCACAGTGGTTATAATTGATTATAATATTAGATGTAAGCTCAGTTATGTTCCTGTGAATATACTACTTTAAAGAAAAATTAGTTATAAAATATATCCATTGCTTTCAAATGTTAATCCTGGTTGGGGTCCAGGAGTGCATTGTGGTTATTATATGGTGAATGCAATAATATAATGTAATAACAAAAATATTCAACCTTAATCCAAAAAGGTTGAATATGTGAATGTGGCACTGTTTTGTCAAATATCTCAGAATTATTAGACTGCCATAACATAGCGCACTGTTATTCCAGTTGAAGTCTCAAATAAATGAATCTGGCGCCATCTGGTGTGACTCAGCTGCAGCTACAGGATATACAAATGCTTTCACTACAGCGATCTTAACGCATCATTGCTCGACAGATCGGCATTCACATACAACAGACGGTATTCCAATTGGTCCTTGCAAGGTGTTAAATGTGACGGTTTGAAGAAAGTTACATTTCAATTAATTTAATTAATTAATCAACTACCTGGAACAGTGGACCAGCTCTGTACTCTCAGTAGGTTCCTGGAGGGTGTGTGGGAGTTAGCCCAAGAAGTCTACGTGTGCTTTGTGGACTTGGAGAAGGCATTCGACTGCGCCCCTTGGGGAGTGCTCCGGAAGTATGGAGTGCCGGGCTTCCTTATAAGGACTGTTTGGTCCCTTTACAACTAGTGTCAGAGCTTGGTCTACATTTCCGGCAGTAAGTCGGACTCATTTCTGGTGAGGGTCGGACTCTGCCAGGGCTGCCCTTTGCCACTGATTCTGTTCATGACTTTTATGGACAAAATTTCTACGCGCAGCCAGGGCGTTGAGGGTGTCCGGTTTGGGGACCTCAGGATTAGGTCTCTGCTTTTTGCAGATGATATGATTTTGTAGGTCTCATCGAGCCGTGACCTTCAGCTCTCACTGGAGCACTTCGTGGCCGAGTGTGAAGTGGCTCGGATAAAAATCAGCACCTCCAAATCTGAGACCATGGTCCTCAGCCGGAGAAGGGTGGAGTGCTCTTTCCGGGTCAGGGATGAGGTCCTTCCCCAAGTGGAGGAGTTAAAGTATCTCCGGGTCTTGTTCACGAGTGAGGGAAGGATGGAGCGGGAGATCGACAGGCGAATCGGTGTTTCCCGGCTGGCCTGAGAACGCCTAGGGATTCCCTCAGAGGAGCTGGACAAAGTGGCTGGGCAGAGGGAAATCTGGGTTTCCCTGCTTAGACTGCTGCCCCTGCGACCCGACCCGGAGAAGTGGTACATGATGGATGGAGGGAGGGAGGAAGCAACTACCTTAAAATTTCTAATTAATCGTATATAAATGTTTTTTTATATATATATATATTTTGCCATCTACTATTTAATCATTACTCTGTATACAGTGGGATACATTTGCAGTCACCTAACAGCCAGAAAGTGCTCTTGTGGGGGTTATTTCAGAAACATCTGAAAAACCTGGAGTGTCCTTTGACAGGTGTAGGAGGACCATTGCTATGGAGACTGGCTGTCAAAATGTCCAGCTGGGCACCACCGTTCTGAAGGTAGTGTTCTCTTACAAGGACATTGGACCCCTCTTCCTGTTCCCCTTGGTCTACTTCATTTTCCAGGTTGGTGAAGCTGTACTGCTTATCATCCTGTTCAGGTGTTACCAAAGGTTCAAGACATCTAGCAAGAGTAAGTACCTCATTGCAATCAACAGTACTGAATGCATTAAAGTGACTGGACCAATTCTCAGCAAAGTACTTACATTAGACTTTCCCTACAAAAATATATCTTTCAGAGAAAACTGTGTATGTGACGGTGAACAGTAACACAGAGGAAGTGACATCAGTATAGGAGTGGACAGTTAATCCGTTGATGGGTGTCACGCCCCCGTCCAGGCGCTAATTTCAGCTGATGGCCAAAATGCAGCAACAACAAATACCATGTGGCAAAAGAAAGAAACTGTTGACCTAAAAGGGATATCATTCCAAGAGCAGCCACAGACACTAAGTTACCATGTTTGGATGGTTTGTTTTTAATCTGTGCTCTAATTTACAATACTATCTCCAGGGAACATCTAGACTGAACATCTTATAATACATTTGTGCAGTACAAAATTAGACAATACCATCTGTATAGCAAGTTCATTGTATACAGAGCATTACAGACTTTTTAAATCCAATATTCATTAGCAAAACTTGCAGTATATGTACACCTGGAACAATAATGATTTTTGTGTAGTATACATTAAATATCTAAAATATTTTCCTTATTTCATAGGAGACTGATAAGTCTGCTAGTATGCTCAAGGCATATAGAAAACATAAATGATTTCATTTTAAACCACTAATCAGTAATAAAATCATACAAATATTCAGATAATATAAGTTGTGTGTAATAAACATTCTTTTCTAAGAACGCATAGTCTATAGACAATTGGTCTTTTACAAATCATTCACAGTAAATTAGGAGACTTTTCACAACGTATGTGTTAACATGAGGAATATATATTGCAGAATTTATAATAAGAAAAACACATGGCAAAGATCATCCACTTCAATCATAAAATCACCCTACAAAAAAAAATGACACTATTCAAAGAAATTTGTTCTATTTGTGTGGAGATGAACAGGACTGGGTGAATTTCCATAGGGTTGGGAGTGAACTGGATTTGACCCAAAGGAGAGCTCTTGGCCCACTTGTTCCAGGCTGAAAAGCTACTGGCTGAGTGAGATCAGCTGTAAGATTCAGACCTGCTCATGGACTAAGATCTAAAATGAGGTTGGAAAGAACTAACTGCTGGGGGCCGTGATTTGGATCTGAGATTGTGACAGTACACAGCGAAATGGGAGCGTAACTTCTACAACTCCAGCACCTAGAGACATTCACTATAGATCCTACATATGAAGACAAGCTTTGAAGTTCAACACTGGACTACAGAACACAAGGGGTACCTCATCACTTACTGAAACTAATTCCAAAGCTGTTACCAATGGAGTATCCACAGAGGCGAAACATTCAACAAACAATACGGCAGCACAAAACAGAATAAAAACCGATGAATCGAAGATGGCTTACCTCTTTTTTTAGGTTCCGTAAGTTTGCGTTTCCTGTCATCCATCGATTTTCCTGAGTTTGTCCAGAGCATTCCTTAAATCACTGTAGCTGACAACAAAATGGAAATAGCCATCCAATTTGGATCCATTGTTCCGTTAACAATAACTACACAGAACAGGGGTGGGGAACCTGACCAATGGAGGGCCGGTGTGGGTGCGGTTTCTGGGGTGACCTCTCAATCAGCCAATAATAAAACACTATCCGTACGCTGCGTGACACCGACAGGAGTCCCTTTGAGTGAACCAGTACCGGTTATACCCAGACAGGGTGTGACATTCCAGGGTGAGTGCAGGCCAGCAAGTCCAAACCATAAAATGTACAGTTTGGAAAATACTGGGTTAACAAAGGGGTCAACAATAGGCACACAATGCCCATCTGTTTAAAGTCATACCAAAGGCCAGGGGTGCCCAACTCCAGTCCTGTTGGGCTGCAGCCATGTGTAGCTTAATTAGTCTCTATTCCACCATAAATGATTCAGCTCAAGAGCTGTGTGGTAATTAGCACAAGGACTTGAATCAGGTGTGTTAAATGAGGGGAAACCCAAAAATGTGCAGGGCTCTGGTTTGTGTTGCTGCTGATCAGCTGGACTCTGCAGTAAAGACACACCGTCCGCTGAAACGACAAAGGGAGCAGCTGCTCTAGTATGGATCTGACAGAGTGCTGGCTAGTAAGGGTTACACTCTGAAACTTCTGACTGTCAAGATTTAGCGATCGGGAAGCCATCCCAGCCAACACTCAGACACTATGGTCTGGACACACCACAAACCTAAGTGATAATTTCAAATAAATAGCCTGGATTCTCCTGTATCGCTTCAAAAAGTATCGCACCCCCTTCTGCTGGCTGTGGCATCCAACCCGGGTAATGAGAACTGAGTTTCCCTATTCATCACACGGCATGTCCGCATCTGGTCCAGGGCATGAACGCAGCTCTGGCTTCCAAAAAGCACATAATACAATTTCCCTGGCAACAACATTATCGAGGATTAGATATATTCCACTTAGAATCTGACACAATATAGAAAAAAATATTGGCTTTTCTTAAATACGATTAACAATTACTACTTATAGCATCAAGAATATACTGAAAATATTTTATGTAGATATTGCATATAAAATACAGGCCAAAATATGCATATGCAATCATATGTATACATTACTCACACACGTTGTACCGACTCAAAACTCCATTAGGATGTAAATTGCTCAAAAGTGGACAATACAGCCACGTGGTGGCGCCAAAACACAATATTTCACAATTATAGGCATCCCAATTACCCAATGGTCTGGTCGTAGTTAGAGGAACTAGATAAATATGTGCAAAGCTAACCTATGTTCAAAATAACTCGGTACAAATTGACTAAATCATGTTCATCTCTGAAACTGACCACTACAATCAATACACATTTACGTATAAGTGGGTATGCCTTCAGTTTGACCTAAAATATGGTTACTAACACTGAAATATGGTTACTGAACTGTGACATTTATACCCTATAGCTGAAAAGTGCGTGCGCAAAGCCATGGAAGTTCCAACAAATAACCAAAGTGCTGTGCTATAACCTTTGGTTATGTGTCATCATACTCGGGTACCATCGCAATCACTTGAATGCTTATATTCATTTAAATGGTTTCCTTTTTTTTTTTTTTTTTTACAAATCTCTTTCTGAAACTATATTGGTATTTTCTTATATTTTGTCTTTGGACACTCAAACATTACATTAATACCGGACTTAAACAACAAGACACTTTTCACACTTCAAAAGAAAACTTTAATTAGAAATAGATATATACAGCATATAATTAAATTAAACTTTATACAAATATTAAAATACTATCTTCACAACCATTTGCAATGTACAGTTTGGAAGTCTAAAACTGAAAGAACAAAAGAAAATATTAACAATCTGTACAAAGTATTTTTGCCAAGCTCCAATTTAGTCATTAAATCATTGCTTTGAATTCATAAAAGTAGCAAGTCCAGGTCTGTCTGTCAGTGGTAGAAAGGCTGGAGAAAAGAATAACCAAATCGGGACTCCCCTGCCGTCTGCTTCCCGTTTTCTTTTACGAAAACAAGTAGACATGGCGTCATACAACAGCTCTATGGATGTGTATATGATCAAGCAAAACGCCCCCCCCAGATAATTTTAAAATAAATCAAAAATAAATACAAATAATATCTTTAGGTGCTCAAGCTTAAATCTCCAGAGAGGCTTCTCACCATTGTCATTTCAAAAAAGCTTTGGGGAATAGCAGACATTTTATACTCATGTCCATCTGTTTTCAGAAAGAAAAAATAGTTAACTAAAATGTGCATCCATACAAAACAAAGAGTAAGGCCATTAGGAGTCATTGGTGCTGTATTCTTGCCTGCATTTCGTGAGACCATCCAAGAAGCCGTGATGCCAACAAAAAATTAATGTAGAAAACAAAAAATAAAAAAAATCACTGTGCCAGATGCAAGTGAAAAATACAAATAAAGACTGACAAACATATGCCAATCTGCTGAACCCTCTTAGTGAAGTCCCACGCCTAAGGAACCAGAGTGAGTGGGACAGGCATCCCTGAAACCCAGTTAGCTTGTGGGAGGCGGGAATGAAGCACTTTTTTCCAGTTTGGAGTTTGCAACTGGACTGAAAACACACACTGAGAATACAGACAGAAAAATCTTGAAAATAAGCAAATCCTGAGGATTTACCGGTGTTGTATTTCCAGAGGGAAGCATGAAAGAGAACTCGTTTCTGTATCCGAATCTGATTCTCTTATTTCTGTACAGACACAATGTGAAATGGTAAAGATATCACTTCTCAAGAAGCCAGGCCAAATAATGACCTAATACACCCAACTCCACAGGACTGCCTTGTAATCATCTGCATAGCTGGAGATGCAGATACATGTTTTGTTCAGACAATTTCTTGGATTTAAAGGATTTCTGAAGGACAAAAAGACACACCAAGAATGACGCCCTCGGGACCCGCACACAGCATCCCACGCTGTCATTAGGGACGGACAGCAGCCCCGTACAGTCAAAACCCCAATGAGACCAAACAGAATGATGAAGCCACTGGAACAAAGGACAGAGAATTATTTTTCAGTTTCTTTTAGGACAAACATTGACTGACTGGCTGGCTGCAGTTCCTCAGATTCTAACTGCGGCCAGAGGGGCCTGAACTCCTTGGTATAAAAGAAGAGTGATAACATTTAAGTATGGACACGGACACATGGGTGTTGCTCACCACACCACCCAGAAAAGAGCCGTAGCAACCAGCCTGACCGGCAGCACTAAGCCTAGAAGGGCTCATGGGGACGACGCATCTTGCCGTAAATGGACATGGCCTGTGATCACCGAGCGTGATGTCTCACAGCTGTGTCTGCCCACTTCTCTGTCCCCCCTGCCTGACCACAGCAGCTGGGGAGAGGCGTGTTGGGTCTTATGCATCTTTCATCGCGTGGTGAGGCTCAGGCGTGTGTGCGCATGCCCCAGAGCGAGTGGCAGGGGGCAAATATGATATAGATTACCAGCCAGCCATCAGTCTCAGAAAAGGGGCCAACCAATATTTGGAATATAGATCACACCTTAAACGCAACCTTGCATTCTCCCGCCTGGAATATTGCGGCTTCATCGCTGTGTGGCATGGGGGGCTTAGCATCAATGCTGTTTTGTTGCTTCCTTTGTGGTCTTTGCCTGAGGATAGCAGAGAGCCCCCTAAAAAATGTGAAGACATACTGCAAGAAACCATACAAAATGCAAATGAAAGTATATACAATGCATCTGTGTGTGTGTGTGTGTATGTATATATTTTTTTTTTAATATATATATTACATACTTTTTAATGCAAAACCACTAAATGCCTGTCTGCTGTAGGGGCTATAATGTTTATTTTTTCCCCCTTGAAAACCGGGGGGGGGGGGCGGCGGCAAAGCAAGCCGTCCCCAAACTGCCAGCTTGGCTGCGTGCTTCACAGGGCGGCTCCATCGGGGTGGGGGTGCAGGGGAAGGGGGGAGGGGGTGACGTGCAGCCAGGAGGGTCCTGTCAAAGGCTTCAGGCTTCTTTCAGTAGAGGAATATCTGCAATGCAAGGAGGAGAGAAGGGAGGGGTATGTTTAGCTACAGTCTACAGAACCCTAGTCAGGTGCCCCCTGCTCCTCCACCACTGCATAGCAGATAGCGAACATCCCCTATGAGGGACCTATAGGTTCTGCATTTATTATGAATACATATACTACTATAATTATATTTATCCTTAATTATAGCTCAGGACAGGTGAATGCATATATAAATAAATTTTTGCCCAGTTAATTATGCACAGCCAAATCACAAAAGGTCTTAAACAGGCACCACTTCTTTGCATGGCGTATGCATGCAATGTTTCATCAGCAAGGTGTGGGGGGGGGCATACCATCGGCACAGTCCTCCACAGAGGCCAGGGACAGCAGACTGTGCTGGTCGCTGCTATCCGAGTCCTGCCGCTGGGGCCGGGTTGCCTGCCCTGGGGACCAGGATGAGGAGCAGGAGGATGAAGATGAAGGTGGCTGATGGACCAGCACCATCTCGGAGTGCCGGGAAGAGGTGGAGGGGAGGTTGCATTCAGCCTGGGCAGCGGCGGTGGCCCCGTCCTCGTCCTCCTGAGCAGGGGCCCCAGCTGCCTGAGGGCCCTCAGACAACACGATCTGCACACGTGACTCAGGGGGCGGAACAAAAGTGCCAGCGCTGCCGTACACGGCTTCCTCGTAGGAGGGCAGCGATACCTGGACTCCCTCCACCACGATGGACACAGGCTGGCCGGACACACCCTGCTCCCGGCTGGAGGTGGAGAAGAACGGGGGGTATAGCAAATGCAGAAAAACTATGAGTGCCACCGGATGCCGAAGCGGGCCAGCTAATCACGACGCAATGTCCGCCTCCACCCAAAAACCCAATACAAGTGCAGCGCACTGCAGAGCGGCGGGAACCCTGAGGCAGACTGAGGAGCCACGGCAGCTGTCTGGTTCTCACCGGCTGTGGTGGAAAGACTTCAGTTTGGGCTGCAGCAGGACAAACAGCACAACCAGGAGGAGGATGAGGGCCACAGAGCTGGCGGTGGAGGCTACAATGGAGAGTGTGGGCATACCCAGGGGAGAGGGCACATCCTTCCCTGTAGGATAGAGGGTAGTGAGTGAGCTACATCTCTCAACACTGGATGGCGTACACTTGGCCATCATGGCACCAAGGTGTGGGCTGTACTGACCTTGACTAAGACGGCAGCTGATCTGCATGGGGGAGTCCCACTCCCCATTCTGGCAGGTGAGGTATTTGTAATCCCCCTTCAGTGCATAGCCTTCATCACAGAAGTATTCGATCACGGTGCCCTGGGTCAGCCGGTGGCATGGTGACGGGTGACACATATAGCCCCCATTTTCAGGCTCGAAAGGCGGCCGGCACACTGCCAACATCACATTTGGGAGTTTCAGTAATGAAAGTATGAGACTCTGTACGCGCACACACAGATGGTATAAGACTTCCAGTGAACAGGCAGATGTAAACCTGATACTACTACAGACACTGTGACTGTCTGAAAATGACCAGGTACACTCACGGCAGGTTTCTCCCAACGTTTGATGGCCCTGTCACCTCAGGAGAAGGTGAGCCAGACATACGCCTCTCAGATCTACATGCTCTCCGCCGCCTCACCCCCCCTCCCTTTCTCGCTTAACAGGCTGAAGTCTTTGCCAAGTGACTCGACGCACCTGGAGAAAAGCAGTATTTGCTGGATTCCGCCCACAGCCCTACAGGCGCCCAGCCAGCAGTAGATGTTACCGTGCGGCGATGAGAGGGAGCAGTCTAACCCAGTTGATGGAACATGAGCCAGTCTGTGCTCCAAGGATCACCTTGAGCCACACTGCTAACCTGAGCTTGGTTCCCCACTGCATAACATCTTACTGATGCAGTACTAGAGAGGACCCTTCTTGGTAAAGAACCTGCACCTGAGGTTCCACAGCACTACTCCCATCATAATAAACACGCATGATGTCATTGGCTCACCATCTGAGCGCACGCAGCTGGGAGGTTCAGAGGACCAGCGGCCTGAGGACATGCAGGAGATGACCGTGGGACCATCCACAGTGTAGCCCTGGTTACAGCTATATTGTAGCACCGTGCCCTGGGGGAGGAAGCCCCGGTTGGTCTCTGTCAGGTTCACCCAGCTGTGCAGGACACTGGAGGGCTTTGGACATTCTGGGGCAGAGAGAGGGGACAGCAATACAAGTATTATCACTCAAAACTTAAGATTTCTAACAAAGAGATCATTATTCCTGAAGAACAAAAGTAGTCTAATGATTTCTCGTATCTTATCCAAGATAAGCATTAATAAAGACACTGTGGCTTAAAAGGACTTTTTACAAAACACTAACATTATTTAAAACACGACCATTTAAAACACATACATTCATATCCAAATCTCATAAACATCCACCAGAAGCCATTAAGTCACATGACTTCTCAGAAATTCAGTCGTGTGAAAATCAGCAGCAGTCAGTCAATCTCGCAGCTTAGAGGCAGCAGAAGCCATGAAGCCGGTGATGACATTACAGCTGTGAGGAGTGACAAGCTCATCCAACACCCTATGTTCTGATGCCTTATGAACTTCACAGAACAGGAACCCAGAAGCAATGCTTCAGACATGTGGCAGCTCAGCCAGGCACGTGGGGCAGGCTCCGGTGAGGCCATGGCGGAGCGCACCGCCCCACCATCTGTCCACGCCACACAAACACATACCGGCGTTGTTCACGTGAAGGCCATCAGGACATGCTGGAGGAGCAGAGGTAACTGGGGCCCTTGATAAACACTTAACAGTAAAGACTAGAGGGATGATGCCACCAGGCAGCCACTTTAAATGCTGCCACTTTTCAGAGCAATCCTGAAATAGTGACTCCATTATAGCAGTAACCATGATGGAAGAAGAGGGGTAAGAAGCGTGCAGTGATTACAGTGCATTCCTGCACCCACCACATGACAAACACTTTAGGGATGAGAACCCGAGAGCAACCAAGCACTGG
The DNA here is from genome assembly GCA_019775955.2 of Pollimyrus isidori. Lineage (NCBI taxonomy): Eukaryota > Metazoa > Chordata > Actinopteri > Osteoglossiformes > Mormyridae > Pollimyrus > Pollimyrus isidori. Next base: position 579,185 of record JABFDZ020000030.1, on the reverse strand, counting down.
GTGATACCTCAGCTCCACGCAGGTCCAAATGGACCAGTGTGATTTTTTTCTGGTGGCTGCCACCAATGCCAAGTTTTTCCCTGCAAGTTGAAGAACCTCCTTATAGGACTGAATGAAAATTAACATCATTACCTGCAATTGCTTCATCCTGAGTAAGGGCCTTGCTTAAGAGCCCCACGGAGTAAAATCACTCTGAGCATTCATAGGATTTGCACCAACCATCTTCCAATTGCTGGCACAGATCCTTGACCTCAGAGCCACCACTCCAATGGAATAAGAAGAGGAGAAAAACAGCCACGTTTATAATTTTTTTTTTTAAGTGTAAAGTCAATAATACTAGAGATAAATGTGATGGTAAAGGGTTTTCCAGTAAATTAAAAACCCAACCTGCAACAGAACATACTACATCAGTGTTGCCCAAGACAGTCCATGTTTTTGCTCCCTCCTAGCTCCCCACTGGGATGTGTACTATTTGGTAGGGAGCTTGGAGGGAGCAAAAAACATGGGCCGACCGTGAGCCCCTGCGGGCCAGATTGGGAAACACTGTGCTAGGTTTTAAGATGCTAGAGGTGGAGGGGTGGTGCCATATTTCAGGCAGTAACCCAGACTGCCTGTTCAAAGGTGCCTACCACAAGTACAGAGGGGATTCTCCACAGTTACTGGACATGTGAAGCCTTAGATTACAAAACTGGACATACCTACTTCCCCATAACCAAGCCATAAAGCAGCGTCTAGGCTCATTACTGCTGCTCCTTCATCAAACATCTTGGAAAGAATGATCAGACCTTAGAAGTCATAAAAGTACATAGCAGTTTATAAGCACAATAAATGCACAGAAGAACAGGCTTATAGCTCAGATTGAGGTTCTATACAGAAAGGTAAGACTGCAGGGGTGAATAAAAACAGTAATAGGCGGCTACGTATACAGGAAATACACGTCCTTTTCCAATACCGTGGGAGAGACCCCCTTCCAAAACAAGCAATGGTGTGTCACAAAAACAACCAAACAAAGGTTCCAAAAACTAGAAAAAATGGAAGGAGGAGCAGGATGCTGGGTGGAAGGGATGCAGCAGCCAACAGAGCACCACAAAGTCTTCCGTTACAGCACACTCAAAATACAAGTAAGGCTTGAGCAGTAGGATGGTATTATGGTATACCCTAGTATTTAGAAAACATGAAAGAAAAAAAAAAGAAATCAAGAAGGTATTATTTTTAATGTTGTCAAAAAATACAGTCGCTCTTTCTATTAAACTGATACAGAGATGCGGCATTGAGACAATGCATTGTGCATTAGTGGAGACTGGAGCTTCACTCAAGATTTAAAAAAAAAACAAAGTCAGAATAACTGGGACCGGGAATGTGCCATTAACTGCTGGGGCATGTGTGCCATTTGTGAAAGCGAGTGTGCATGCGGCCACAGACGGGACAGTGACAGTAGTGTCAATAAATGAAGGGTGACCTTCTTAATTCTTCACCAAGGAGCTGTCTCTGTTTCCATAGCGCTCAGCTCCTAAACTGATGAGCCTGTTAAGGTTCTCTCTGATTCTGGAGTCTACAGTAGCCTACATGATTTATGCTTCAGTTTTTCTTAAATACAGTTATATACTGATTTCTACGGTGAAATGTCAAGAAGGTATGATGTGGAAAAAATAGATACCACACAAGCCTAATGCACTTCATTACACATTTATGAATAACTGAATTTTGCTGCTATGAAGGAGACGCAAACATGTAAATGAAGTTCACTGCATGGGTGGAATAGCAAGCATACCATTCTCAGCTCCCGTACCCTGAGTGACACAGTAGAAATGATTACGCAGTCCAGCGTCAACAAATGGAAGGAAACAATGGTAAAGAATGAAAGAAATGTCAATGAAGAAGCGAAGGAAGTCCGAGATGTGACAAAGTGTGATGGGCAGTCCTTTCGTTTTTTTTTCTTCTTAAATCCTAACATGTTTTTAACCTTCCTCCTTAGCCATAATCCTTCATCTTTTTGGGCAAATCTGTCGTTTTTGTGACAAAGAGCACAGACAAGCCAAAGGCTGCTGATCCACTCCTGAAAAAGCTTGGAGGTGGTAAACTCACCAGGTATAGTGGATGATTATTGCACATCTAGAGGTGTGGTCATTACCCTACAGATAAACAGATTTAAATCTGTAGCATGGAATTTGGGAGGCATAAGTATACATCATTTATTCTAATATTTCCTTGCATTACGATTCATGGGGACAGCTCTGGGTTTTTGGAGAAAATGCTGTTTGCATGAGACTAAGCATCTAGGGGAATGCAGAAGTCATTGTCTTCCTGTGAAATCGCCTGTGTGCGTAAACAGCTGGAAGCACATGACAGGGTATCAAAAATAACATAACGGGAAACAACATAAGCATGGCAAACAAATGGGAAACCCCAGAGGAAAAGGTATTTACAGTAAAGTTAAACTGTGAAACTACCAAGGATTGAGAGTGCTTCATCTCCATACACATGGTCTCTTTTAAAAGAAATATCTATAGGAATACAATCCTTTGTTAATATCCACAGCCCACCGAATGTGAACAAAGGCAAAAGTTCCAGCCTTTCTTTAATAAATTTGAAACTATCTTGCAAACAACCCAAAAGTTTTTTCTTGAAAGGGCTGCCGGCGTGTGAAATGTCACCTGTGTTGAGAGGACAGCCTGAGGCTGGCTACATTAGCCCACAGGCGTGCAGGACTCCTGAAAGAGTTTCTTTATTTTTACAGACATAAGATGGCATATTCTATACCAGGGTTACCTCTGCAAGAATTATGAGCTTATTAGAGAAAGCAATGAAACCAGTCCATACATGCAGTCCATACATGCCTTTGGGTCATATTTTAGGAAGTATTTTCTTGATAAATGCTGAAAGCTGCTGGCTGGAGTTTATCACCGTAACTGTATATCACACTGTTTATCACAATAACTGTTGCATGCACAGTATACAGCCACTATGCCCACTGCATTCCAAAGGTCACTTTAAGCTTGTGCTTAGAAAGTGGCAGATCACAGCTCATGACCCAAAAGGTGAATGCACCCATCTGCGTATGGGGTAGGAGAGGTCATACTGTCATGCGAGACTCAAAGGAAAAAGAGCCAAGTGGGGTGATGTGGGTTGAAATCAACGGGCGGCCCAGCCTGGGAACCACGGTGATCCCCGATCACATTTTTCCTTTCACACAGACAGCAAGGCTCAGATTTCAAGGCGAATTGAACCAGACAGGTCTATCCCCTCACTGGCTTGTTCATCCCCTCAATTCATAATTACCAGCTGCTTGCCGAATGTCTCTTACCCAAGATGCATCACTACCGTCACACTGTACCAGACCACAGGGCACACTTGCTACTTCTTCGCAAATGACAGCTGTTATCAAATCCTGAAAGTTCAACTCCTCATCCTTTAACGACTAAGCCAGATGCTCAGTGCCAAAATGTAAAGAGGAAAAAAGAAAAACTATTCTAAGGCTGGCAATGCAATTCTGCCCCATGTGGCTGTTGGAATGAGTGGTACTAGCAGCCATACATGGTTCATAACCCTGTTAAGCTTCTGTTAACATGTAACCCGGGACATCCACGTGCACCCGGCTGCCCTCACACATGCAGATTAAACGCTGCAGCTGAGTGCATTTCCAAAGGACCAAATGTTCATTAACTAAATGCCCCAGTCACAGAAACAAATGCCCCTGCCCCCAACTCAGCTTACAAAGACAAGAACAGTGAATCTGCAAATCCAAATGCATGGTGGGGAGGCGAGGGTTTGCCCCCATGGCCCCCCATGGGCTGGCTTCACTGGAGCAGATGGGTCTTTGCTGCTCCTTCCATCTTCTTCAGCTCAGCCTCATGCCTAAATTCACACCCAGAGCCACTCCCCGATACCTCCCACTGCAAACAGCTGCGGTGCGTAAATGGCCCCCTGCTTAGTTTTGGCTCGGACAAAGGGTCAGGGCTGAGTGAGGCTGCTCCACCCCCACCAAATGTGAGACAATGGACAAGAGGGTGGGGGGGGGGGGGTGCTAGCACTGCACATATTCATTGGCAAAGAGCAACCGTCAAGTCTGTTCTGAGGCCATAGACCCCAAGCCGTGAACTATTCTTAGTGGTCCTTGACGAAGTTAGTAGTGGATGATGATGGTCCTCACTGGTTTAATCTCCACTTACCTCTCCATTTCCTTGTTTTCTACTACAACACCAGCTATGAACTTCATCTGCAGTCCAGGAGCATGAGTTGGCACTAACAGCACAATCCTATCAAGGAGTATCTCACTGCAATTCCCCCAGTGCTACAAGACATTTCTTAACTGCCATAAGAGGACATTCTTGTGCCATCAGTGAATGGAACTGGATTTAGTCTATAATGCCTGATTTTTGGCTGATGGCATCATCATAATAACTACCACCATCACCACCATCACAATGGAATGACAACATGCTTTATCCTCCATCTGTCTGTATCAACTCTGCCAACAGCCACAGCGTGACAGTGTGACCGAATCCAGGCTGCCATGCCTTTATGTAACAGACTGTCACACAAATAGAGTATCAGGACAGAGAGAGAAGATGGCATCAGAAATAGGATTCGCAGAACTTGGAAGATGGATATGGTAAAGCAAAAGTGACAATTTTATCTAAACTCCGCCAGCAACCTGACGTTTTGGGAGTACCAAATTAATAGGCAAGTTTTGTCATTATGAAACACTTGTATGGTACACAGCAGTAAATTTCAGAAGGAAGGTCAGGGTCAAATTCATGAGAATGAACAATAAGGCATGGCTACAATAACATTCTTTTGACTGGAATGCAGCTGCACAGGCGATATTGAATGCCAGCAGCACAGGAAAATAAACAATGGCATGAATAAGATCAAAACAAATCTGGCAATAGCTCTTTTTGCCTGATCACAAATGTTGTACGCCTAAGACAAGGAGTAAAAAAAAAAAAAAAAAAAAAAAACTGCATTACTTTGCTGATAATTCCATCTTTTTAATTCCAAATCTCAATTACTCAGCAACAGAACGGTTTACACTTAATCTAACTACAGAGGGCTAAGGTGAAGAGAATTTATAGCACTTAATTAGACTGCAGAGTATAATACAAGATCATTATAATTACCGGTGAGATGGTAATAAAAAAATTAGAACTTTGGCAGTTTGGCTGAACTGCGTGGAAGAGAATGTGCTGGAATCACAGAAAGGGTGAGTCAGGGACTAGTATAATTAAATTTTGATAACTTCAGGCCAGCTTATGGCAGTGTCACATCCATGGAAATTTGGCCTGGGGTAAGAGGGCAAAAATGGGTGAACCTGCGGCCTGTGGAAACAGCAGTGCTAATGGGTAAAAACTACCAAGCAGCATGACAGCTGAGGTCACTGACCTTGGTCTGTGACTGGGTGACAGCTGATCTGCATGGGGGAGTCCCACTCCCCATTCTGGCAGGTGAGGTATTTGTAGTCCCCCTTCAGCACGTAACCCTCGTTGCAGAAGTACTCGATCACGGTGCCCTGGGTCAGCCGGTGGCATGGTGACGGGTGGCATATGTAGCCCCCATTCTTGGGCTTGAAGGGTGGCCAGCAAACTGCCAATGTCACACGAGACAGCTTCGATAATTATGGGGCTCCTCACATACACATGTGCAGACACACGAGATAACACTTTGGTATCGATGGGGATGCACACACATGTTAAAGTGCTCCAGATATCACAAGACCACACACTGCCAAGTATAAACAGGAGGATCAGCCACAAAAAGGCATTTGGCATTCGCTTGCACACACATGCAAAAAAGCACTGTGTCAGTGGAAAAAGGCGGCTTTGGTAACCATAGGACTAAAAAGCAGGGCATGAAAACTTTTTTCCACAACTGCCTTGTTCAGAGCAGAGTTGCAGCTCCTTTCTGTTCGTGTGTAAGCAGCCATAAAACAAAAAGGTTAAATAGTGTTTTCCCAGGGTAATTAAGAGTCTTGTCATTGTATTGCTTATGGGAATATCAGATACAACAATCTTCTGTTGAGAAGCAAACCAAATTTAAATGCTCATAAACAGGCCTGTGACACCATATAATACTAAAATGCAGCATATCCCCACGTTTTTGTAATTAATGTAGAAATAATTTTTGAATTATTGAATGAACGTTTGAATGAACTTAACGAATAAAAATTTTACAGGGACACATATTTTTTGATCAACTTAAGTGCTATAATTTGCTCCCCTCCTATAGCTATGGATGCTGGGCTGCACAATTAAGGTGAAGCAGTACCAGCAGGAAGACCAAGTTCCATCTTCTGAGATGAATCTATTGAAAGATGGAACTTGAAGTCCAGCCCCTCCAAGTATCTTTTGCCACGTCATGCATACCCGTGAATTTGGTCAGCCTCATACCAGAAATGCAGAACAATCCAGTTTATTGAAGCAGGCAGAAACATTGCCTGTCACATTTGAAGCTACTTTAATGGATTTCACTAGGGTGAGATGTCTGCAGGTGCTACACTGGGCAATGTTTGGAACGTGTTTGAACAATGTCTGGAGACTAGCTGGCTGTAAAGGTTATGGTAGAACATGAAAACACTGACAGGAAGTGGGCGTTGCTTCAGCAACCTAGTGTTTGTAGTGTTTAATCTAATTTAAAGATCTTTAATCATATAAAGATCTCTGAAAATCAGCAACTGACCAGAGTATCTACGTCCTCCCAATTAAAAGTAGTAAAAACTATAGTAGCATAAAACTATTATACTTATAGGAAGCAAAAAGGGTTTCAATTATTATTCTGATGTAATTGTTCATTAAGCCACCGAACAGTACAGATTAGTCTAAAACATATTCAATTTCCTACAAAAAATGTGACTGCAACACAGATTCCTGAAACCTTGCTACAAAAAAATACACCATTGATCACACACAAGCGCTTCACTCGTGTCAAGTTAAACCATGCTGACAGCTCATGCATCTGCCCCCATGAGAAGAAATTCATAAGAGGCAGAGTGTGGCAGCTTATAACCAGCGATGACCGACTGAAATGAGCACTGACCCAGGAGTTCAATCGTGAGCTACAAAGGTGGTGTTACCATAACATGCATCATGACTTGGGGAGGGGCTGCGGGCAGGTGGACATTATTGGCTCACCGTCCGTCCGTACGCAGCGGGGTGGTTCAGAGGACCAACGGCCCGAGGACATGCAGGAGATAACTGTGGGCCCATCCACAGCGTAGCCCTGGTCACAGCCATATTGTAGCACCGTGCCCAGGGGGAGGAAGCCCCGGTTGGTCTCTGTCAGGTTCACCCAGCTGTTGAGGATGCTGGGAGGCCTTGGACATTCTGGGGCAGGGACAGGGAAGCTCGGTTAGCGATGCTTCCTCAGCCCCCACCCTCTGCCATGCAAAACTCAAAACACAAATTAACAAATGTCCAAAGCACTGCCAAGGAGCACAGGAGGGTGCCGCTATATCTAGGGTGAATGACAAGGACAGTGACTGTGCAGTACGGAAGCCAGTGGGCCTTCATCATTGCCATAGCTATAATACATAGGTTCATAATTATATCTTTGTGGGGACTCTCCATTCATGTCTATGGAGAAAACTCTAATCCCAACACGATGACCCTAACCTTAACTAACCAAACAAAATACAAGACTTTGGGCATTTTTTGTTTTTTGACCGTATTCACAGATCTTTGTCCCAACAATGTCAAAATAACATGCTTTATCACACTGTGGGGGATATTTGGCCCCCACAATGTAATAAGCATAATCCACGCACACACACATACAGCTGCCAAGCCCAGGGCAGCGCACTGTGCAGTGGTTAAGCCAACACAAAACCAATACTCTGCCATCTATAAAAAGATGGAAAACTTCCTTTAAACTTCTCAGGTCATTCAGGTCACATGCATGCCAACTGGAAAATGGTCTTCTTTCAGCAAGTAAATACAGAGGAGACATTTTGTCTTGCCTCACTTGATGGTCAAGCTTGCAATTTTAAAATTCTACCCTGGAGTCTAGCACCAATCCTACAGCACAAGTCTGGAGACCTTACAAAGAACGCCTCACCAGTAACCAAGAAAACTTGTGGTAAAAACAGCCCCTATTACTTAACCCTTGCACAAATTTGGAAAAAAGCAGCAATGCAACATCACAGCAGTAGCAACTTCACTCGCATCCACAGCCTTCCTGTTTTCAGTACACCAAGTGAGAAGGTTCAGCGTGGCCTCCCCCACTGACAGGAAACCACACGCTTAGCTGTGTTTAGACTTACAGTGATGCAGAGGAAAGGAACAGCTTCCCATAGTAGTGAAATGATCACATTTCAACCTTCAGTAGACAGCATAATAGTGTTTCTGGGAATCACACCCTATTTCCATGACATTTTCCTCTGGAACAATTCCATTTTGATTCTCAGGAATTAACACTTTCCATATTATACCATTTGACATAACATTAAAGGTTTAACAGCAGCCCTGTTCCATTTCCATTGCCTGAAAAAGGTAGTCAGGCTGCAACAACCAGCACCAAAACCCGGAAAACCAGATGCCTGGGCTACTACGTAAAAAGGTTCAGCCAAATATAACTGGGTTTCTCAAAAACATGCCTCTAATAACGCAAGCACTAACACAACCCACAAATGAAAGAATGAACAAAAATAACTTAATAATAAACCACATAATGCCAAAGGACAAACCAAAAAGGCCCAATGGGACTGAAGACATCAATAGTTAAACCACAGCGAAAAAAGGCAGAGGAATAAGGATAGAAGGGAGAAGCCTTGAAGGGAGCATGGATCATAATTAAGGTTGAAGGCACAATGTGGCACTCAGACAAGCTACTGTGCAGCAGAGATGCCAAGCACCACAGGTGTAAGGACTGCTCTCTCAGAGCCTCAGCTTTAAGATAAAAACCAGCCCTTTAAATGTGCTGTGCAGGCAGACTGCTGAACATCATTTCTGTTGCTGAAGTAACACCGCTTCTCGTAGAATGCAAAGTGTTCACACAGGCCGAATTTCACTTCCTACTTTGCAGAGAACACAGTGGGAGACTTTAGCAAGGGAGCCCACTGCTCACAGACAATCTAGAAACTACCTTGAGCACAAGACCTCTTTGAATATATATATATATCTATATATATATATATATATTTCATATATATATTCAATTTGCATAAGAACCTCCTTTCTACTGATCTTCTGAATAAAGCATTGGGGCGTTTTTGAAACGTATAAATATCCTTATAAAAGAAAAGCTAAGAAAGTCAAAAATCCATGTCCACTCATTGATTTCCCAACAACAAAAATGGTTGGTTTCCAGAACTGCATTAAATGGTGTGTACGACGATGCAACGATGAGCTACCACTTATAAACAGGCAGGAGCCTGGGGCCTACAAATAAGCACTGTACAAATATAGGACAGCCAGCAAGACTTCAGGTGTGTAAAATTAGTCTCTGGTCAGTGTCAATTCCATGTCTGAACTTCCAAAAGCAAACAAAGCGACAGCATGACAACAAAAATAGATGCCTGTGTGCTTCCTTCTTAGATTGGGCAGTGAACAAACTCATCCCATATCCTGTTTTCAGTTGTGTCTCTGAAGTCTGATGTTCACTTCCTGAGTAACCAGACATTATAAGTCAGCAGATGTACCCTTGGTTTGTTGCTGGGGGGAGACGCAGAGACTGACTGTGGGGTTAGAGGTCACCAAACAATGCAATAGTGCCATATGCAAGATGAACAAACAGATGAATGAACAGACCTCTTGCTTCTAGGGTTAAAACGCACTAAACAAAACCCTTGTGGAAATAAGCACCTTAATCCACAATCGTGCCAAAACCATTACTGGCATCATATAAAAAGGCCTTCGGCTATGGTACTGCTTTGCTAACAGCTTTTGTCCTTGTCCAAGATATTGCAAGGACTGTGACTGACTCTATATATGGCTTAGGCCTCTCAAAGCCCTAGGCGGGTGTTCCCGTCAGACACAGAGCCAGCAATAAAGCCAGGTCATTCAGACCTTGTCTCTTTCATTCTAGCTATGCCCTTAGGACATGGTAGCGTAGAACCCAAACTCCTGACCATCCCGTATGATGCTACAGCATGCAGAAACTCAATCCCCCACCAAGGACACACAGGGCATCTCCAGCTCCTGGTTCTAGAATGGAATCATACAGAGAGCCCGATGGAGAAGCAGCAGGAAGACAGAGCTAGGAGGACCTGAGGGGGAAGGGGGTCAAGTCACCAGCCCTTGACAGGCATTGAGAGACAACCTCATCCCCTCCCACAATCTGTTCCAATCCAACGTTGGCACACAGATGGAAATCTATACACCCCTTCCAAACCAGAGCCACGTGGACTGTGGCTAAGAGGCTGTTGGTATTGGTTTTGAGGGGAACACTGGGAAGCCCCCATAGAAACACAAACAGATTATGTTTCCTTAAAGGAAACGACGGCCTCATGTCGTTCGCATATAGCAAGAGCCTGGTAGCCTTACCTGAACCGCGACCAACAGTGGTAATGGCCAGTAGAACTAGCAGAGACCAAAGTGGTCTGTTGATGTGTCCGGCATGGACGCGGGAACTTGTTGCAGGCACTACCATTCCATTGCTCATCTTTTATTCCAGTTGCAGAACAGGAATACTTTATGGTGGAACCTGAAGGAGGAAAGAAAATGTTGACATTTGGAAAGCTCTCAGATACAAAGCGCACATGCATACTTTCTCTGTCTCACTTTCCCCACCATCTGTCCTGCAGGTCCATCGAGTAAATGTTAATGCTTATTGGATTTAATGCACTTTCCAAGGCTGGAGTCCTGTGTTGCAATGGTGATTAGGCTGGCTACAAACAGCCTATTGCTCTTAAGACTTAAGGTCAGTTATTCCACAAAGACACTGCACTGGCCTCAGACTAATCCAGAGCCTCAGTCAGAAAACTCACGCAGAGAACAATAAAATCAGTCATGTTTTCTATTCTCCTACTCCCCCATATGAACAGTCATGGTTTTCTGTTACAGTGGGAAATTAAAGTTTCACAAGGCTGACTGGTCAGAAGGGAAGGGGGGGAAACAAGAGGCAGGAAGTTATTAGCGATAATTTATGAAAAAAATAATCAATCAATCAAAAAACTATTATCCAACACCGTAGACCATCATACTTGAAAATACATGCATCGGTCGCCCTTCTTGATAATGGCTGCTAGGTTGCTCCAATGATCTCACATAGAAAAGCCACAGCACATGCTAATTACAAGAAAATGGGATCCAGGTGCAGTTGCCTGTCTGAGATGTAAGCTATTTAAACATTTCTACATTACTTCAATCCCGATGAGGCCTTCTGTTGAATTTCTAAGTACAATACACCCTAAGCTTACAATAAATAAGTTTAATCACTCACCAATGACAAATGGTTGTGGAAAAACACCTGACAAGGATCAACAGGCCCCCCACAGGAGTGGATATCTATCCCTCTGCAGAGGGTGTGAAGCAACCAACTGTGTCTGGAATAGGTTCTAAATTCTGCATTTATCAATCAGGATCAATCTTGGGCAAGATCAGGAGAAGGCCACTCCTAAAACTGTACCGAGTTCAGCTGAGTAAAGGATGTTATTCAATCTTAACACAATTACTTAAAACAATAAAAAATTAAAATGAAAAAAATGTTAATATTAGCAACTTATTTTAAGTTTGTCAACACAAAGAAATCTCAAAAATGCATGCTATAGGAAGGAATTCATACAAGTTTAGAATCTGGTTACAAAAATTAAATACTTCTCATCTCTACCACAGCTAATTAATGAGAGACTCTGTATCATACAGCAGAGACATAAGGAAGTTACAGAGGTCACAATTCCTGTTTTATCAGGTTTAGGTTATAAAGATACCACAAAAAAAAATGCTGTACCAAACACAAGAGTGAAAGAGTTCCAAAAATTTTCCATGGATGGTAACTTCTGTTTGATCATGAATAACCAAAGCAAAAAGGAACGTTTGGCACCAGCGTGCCAGACTGACTGATAAAGTTCCTACGCAAGTCATTTTGTCCTTCTCTTTTTTTTTCTCTCATGTTTCTGCTTGTACACATAGACGGGTTCCTGTACAGACTTCTCCAGATTTGTTCCAGAGGCCAATGTACTCCACACCCAGATTTGGAATGACACAAAAGGCTGTGAAATGTTTCCTTGTTATGGTTCCAGGGTGGAACACACGTGATTCCATCACAGACCTGCCCTACTATAGACACTTAACCCTTACCTCAATAAGACCAGAGCAGCAGCACTGCCATCACTATAATGGCAATAACACATGCTAACCCTTCTCGGAGAGTGAAAAAATAATTTGCTGGTCTTTCAGCTTCAGAAGGAGAAGTGTTTTTTTTTATATATATATATAAAAAAAGGTAAAACAAAACTCACAGCCAAGAACACCTAGACCTCAAAGGGGAAACAGGGAGTAAAATACTCTGCCCTGGAACTGAGTCTGAGTTTTGGAAGTGAACGGCCACTAAGAGATTGCCATCTGATAGGCCTGAGTCAATGCCCGCAGGTCTGTAGGGAGCCAGTTCAGCCCAGCAGAGCCATAAGATGGAGGCCTCCATAAAGCTGTGAATAAAGGCCTTTTGTTGTGCTGCATTATGGCATGTTAGCCCCTGTGGGGGACCCTCTTCCCTGTTTTACCGTGAAGAGAAGTAATATGAGGTGCTGCCACACGTATAGTGTGACTGAAGTCAAAGCACTGAGTAGCACAGCCTTATTTGGCATGTTGGGGCTTTGCAGATTAGAGTCAGTACAGCCTGTGAGAGCCGACCGGTTCTGCTGTCAGAACATCAAAATCCTGCTTTCATGCAGGATAATTCTGATCAAAAATGTATTAATTACAAAGCACTGTGAATCATCCCACAACTATATCACCTATAAATATTATATATGAATTTGAGCATAGTGAACGACACTATATCTACCATTCATAACTCATTTCTATTCCATCCATCCATAATTACTAGCAGTTCCTTCTGGATTACTAGAACATGTTCAACTGAAATAAACCACAAGCTGCTCTTACTGACATGAGGTAGTAAAATGCATTTAAATAAATACGCAGTGGCACTAGCATAGCGCTGGTAGTCAGTATGAAGAGAGGACAAGAGGAAAAAATAAAATGAGATGAAACCATTAACACATAGCTGATACAAATTTTAAAAAAATAGTGCGACTCCATTGCAAAATATATAAGGGTAATGAGTTTAAGGTGCCTCACAGTGACAAAGCTGCAATGAACGGCAGACACCAGGTGGACAGCATTTCTAACAGCTGAGAAGCAAAGATCTGAAATACACGTAGAATTTTTATTTAAGGCAGGAAACTCCTGAGGGAAGTCATGAGTCTGCGATCAGACTCATGTACCTTCCTGATATTGACGGGATGTTTCAAACGGTCAACGCTGGCCCGTTTGCTGTCCCTCAGCCCTGTAACTGAGAGCCTAATGGACCTGCTCGCAAACAATAAATTCATTAAAAGACGATTAAAGCGCAGGCTTAGCAATCTGGCCGTCATTCCATTTATGCATATTGCGGCCTTGAATACCGAACGTCTAATGAGTAATGGTGATGTCCAGTACATGTAGGTGGCTGTCTCGCTACACAAAACCCGGCTGCGGATCTCTGTTTTCGCGTTATAAAGCAGAAACGTAACCAATAGGCTACGTGTCAGTACTAATGGGAAAACAAAGAACCGGTCTGTTAACTGTTAAGGTACACAGCATCATTTAATCAACGAAGGCAGGATCCACCAATATTCTACGACGGACAAAAGCAGACAAAAAAAGCTAACGCTAGCCAACTAGCTAACAGCCACCCGGCTTGAACGTCAAGAAACGCGTTAACTACGTATATACTACTAGCTTGTTAGCCCTATATGCGGAACTAGTTTAGAATGTGACAGTTGTGCCCCCAAAACGGTAGACGACAAACATTTGAAGTAAGACGACAGGCAGTCTCCTACGTATCTTTATGCGGTATGGGCTTAAAGCAAATGCCTCGTAATAATGTGGAGGTGATGGTTAAGTTAAATACACCATGACGCCGCCTAGTTAAAATAAGTTACAAAAAACTAAATTCACTGCCGACGGAAAATAGCGACATAACAACCCGATCCCATATTGACTTCGGAAAGACAGAGAGGGGAAAGGGCCTGTTTATAGACCGAGGAAGAACAAGGAAACACGGCAAAGGCTATGAGGCGGATAACTGTTAGTAAAGCGCTCCGTCTGGGCCACTTACCAACTCAACTGCCAGCTTCAGGGTCCCCCCCTCTCCTCTATTTACTTCCGAGACATGTACTTGGATTATCAGACAGACGGAAAATCGACACAAAACACCCAACGTGCCCTTTTTCCCCACAAAATAACCAAGCCTACTCAAGCCGACTGCTCCGGTCCCTTCTGCTAGCTAATGGCAGTATCGGAAACGGACAGCCTCCCGTTTGTCAGGCTCCAGCAGCTGCCTCGCTTTCGTTCGGTCTCCATGGGAACTGCCACGAGCCCGAGAGTACGCCAGTTGCGGAACTGGGGAGGGGGGGACAGACGCACGGCGCGTAAAGGCTGTCGGCTGCTTTCTGACAGATCAGCTGACGGGCGGCTTTGCGCTGGCGCGCTACCTGGCAGGGTGACCATAATGACAACGGGCTGCCCTTTGCATGTGCGACAGATAGCATTATTTGCGAACGCAGAGGGGAAAACCTATTTAGTTGGATTTAACTCATTCCTATAAAAAATGTCGTTATTTTTCTCTGAAATGTAGATTCATAGTTTAACTTTAGTTTCTAGAGAACAGTAGACGGCACGCACCAGTTGTCTTGTATATATTTATTTCTATCATGATCTGTTTTACAGTAACTCCATTGTTTTAGTGAGAAACTATTTGCCACGTCAGTATCACACCTTCCAATTTAGGAAGGTATTACGTTTGGTATTTGGTAAATGTTTCCTCTCTATGAATTCACCAATACTGCAGTTTAGTATTTACATATACTTTATTGTATTTGTTTAGTTTTTCTTGTATAAACCGGATTACGCGAAGTGCAGCGATAGATGACTGCTGCCACCTAATGGTTAATCCCGCAGATGAATTTGCTGAGATGGTATGTACAGTATTGTATAACGCAGTGGTTCTTTGTCCCACGGCACACGTTTATGAGGATGAAATTTCCAAGGCATTTTTTTCCCCACACAAAACACTGACTTATGCATGCTCGTAAAGGTATAACATATTATTCATTAAAAGTATATAGAGCCTATATTCCATTGTTTTCTATTTCTTAATAGGATTCATAGCATAAAAACTAGGGCTGTGAATAGATCAAATACATTTGACTAATTAATTGTACAACTTTCTATAATATTTGTTTGGCAAACTTGAACTTTGGGGTAGTTCTGTACCAAGCAGATTTACCATGTGCTGACCTTCTTGCAAACAAATTCTCCAAGAATAGTGTAACACAAAGAAACAATTACAAGATGTGGTTCATTAAAGTCATTCCTGTCTGAGCTGGATAAGAGATAGAGCAGAGTTGAAGACGTTTGGGAAAAAATACCAGTGGAGCTTTTTGCAAGTAAATGTTTCTGGTCATTTTTCACCAATATTCTGTTGTTTCCATTTCGGATGTAATATATGGTAACTTGATTCATAATTAATAATTGGCTTTAATGACTCCTTCAATTATTTAATTTTCTATCCCCTAAAAGTTCCTGTAGGTGTAATGGCCAGGTGTGAAATATTGTTATCTTAATACATTTTAAGAAACTGCACAAACATATATCTACAGCATATAATTATTTTATTAATTATAAATGACATTTGGAGTGCAAAATAAATTCTGCTGTTTGTAGACCATGTCGTGCACAACGCGCTTTGGATATGGTGACCAATTTCACTTCATGTCTCTAATTCCATACTCTAAAATATGGATTAATCAAAATGGCAAATTTGATTTTATTGGATAATATAGACTAATGAAATGCATAAGAAGAAAATAACTGAAGATGTCATAAATCAGGGGTGTCAAACTCTAGCCCTGGGGGGCTGAAGAGCTACACATTTGTGGGTTTCCCCTGATTTAACACATCCAATTCAACTCCTTGCACCTCCTTGTGCTAATTACCACACAGCTCTTGAGCTGAATCTCTTATGGTGAAATAGGGAAAGCACTAAGGTACACAGGGCTCTGGCCCTCCAGGACTGGAGTTTGACACCCCTGTCATTAGTTGATGCAAAATATCAGGAGCTAGAATTATCCCCAATGGTGGTGTTTTATTTTGGCTCTAATTCATAAACCATATCTAATTCATCCATAGAATTTGCTTTATTCTGGTCATAGATGGCAGCACCAGTGTTGCAATCAGTTATTTCTTAGCCGGTGCTTCACAGTTGTAAAACTAAGAAAACTGTGAAAATGGGGATAGAATAGACCCAGACATACCCTACATACTATTCATTTTCAGAAATACACGCTGAATGTGAATGGTTTCTGAAAGGTTAAATGAACAGATGGTAATAAGAAAAGAGAGGGTATCATATCATAAGTAACGATTAATTGCACAGCCATGTCACTAGTATATAGTAAAAAATATTATTTTGTTTATACAACTTCATAGTTATACCTTCTAAAAATATTGTTTTATATTATATGGTTAGAATGGTTTCTCACATTTTAAATTTGGTTGTGTGACAAGCTATTTTACAGGTGTACAGCAACTATGAAACATGATAGGAAA
The DNA here is from genome assembly GCA_019775955.2 of Pollimyrus isidori. Lineage (NCBI taxonomy): Eukaryota > Metazoa > Chordata > Actinopteri > Osteoglossiformes > Mormyridae > Pollimyrus > Pollimyrus isidori. The sequence continues at coordinate 562,440 of JABFDZ020000030.1, read as the reverse complement.
AATCAAACATATCATGAGGAAAATATGTTACTTAATCATACATCACCTGTGTGAATGTACAGGCTGACCCTTGTGGCCTAATATTTTAAGCATGTTTGTAAGCCCAGCAACCTCTGCAACATGATTTCCTGCTGCAATAGGAGAACAGCCCATATGCTGAGTATCTGACAGCTTGGTGTTAGTTTCTATTTTTTTGCTCTTTTCTGTTATGTCTCATCAGTTGCTATAATTATTGACTTGACCCTGGCTAAAAATGTACACTTGTGCAGAAATAAAATATAAATTTACAAATCAGATAGCAAGAAAATACCTGTTGTAAAGCATACCTCCTGTCTACTGCCTCCATAACTGCAACCAGCCCCCCATCACTGCAAAAGCATTTATTCTCGCAATTTATCGTTGCAGTCTCAACTGGGACCTGCACACTGACATGGCATGCGGAGGTGAAGATTTAGGGCTGAGTTTATCCAGTTGTCCATCCACTTGGATAATATTATCCTGGACTAATGCCAGCCATCGCAGCTAGTATCCAACCCTCCATGGTGTCCTGTTGCTCTTCTCCTGACAGCCTCATTTTCTCCTCAACCACAAAACAGAGTGGCACCCATGAAGCTGGGGAGGCCTCTAACTCCATCAACAGATGCACCTCAACAACAGGCTCTTCCTCCATTATATCCCCATGTCCCTTGTGTCCACCACATCCCTGGAAGAACACTGGTACTACCCAGATCAGAACATCTGTTGTCCTGGATTTAGCTCATAAACAGTTAAACATGCCAGTGTATCACCATCAACTCAACCACTCATGTACCTAAAGTCCTGGTTGATTCCAGAGCTGCAGGTAATTTCATTGACACTACCCTTGCTCTCAACCAGAGCCTGCCCCACTGCACTTCCAAGCTCTAGACAGGGTCCTGATGGGGGCCAGATTGATAACTCATCATACCAAACTTGTTACCTCTAGCTGGGTCTGTTCCACCAGGAAAAAGGTTGAAACCCATTTGTTTTTGAGTCATCCATGGCTGTGCCAACATAACATGCAGATTTCCTGGCTATCAAGGCTTGGGCCCTTGCCTGTTTCACTTCCTGGGAAGACTTCAAAGGTGTCAAAGTGGCCTTTACTAACCTCCAAGAAAGCCCTTCAAATTGTAGTTCTGCTTTACAAACTTCTATCCCAGTTCATCTGCGCACAGCCCTGACCCGTATAGCTCATAAACCCATCTTGTAGAATTCAGTCTTCCACCAACTAAAGAAAGCATTCACACAGGTTTTCATCTTCCAACAACTGAACCCTGATCTCCATTTGCTGCCGATATGCTTACAGTATTTGGGTGAGGCCATATTGACACAGCACATAGGCACAACTCCCAAGCCACACCCATGCTCCTTTTTTCCTAGAAGTTGACCAAAACACAGTAGAACTACAAAGTACAAAACCATTAATTCTCAAAGAGTAGAGGCATTGGCTTGAGGGACTTAAATAAGTACTAGCCCTATGTCAAGTTTTCTGGGCCACGTTTTTGATAACAGGCTAATTTTCAGAAATGTTCCAAATGTACCCTCTCCCACTGAGTTTGATAACCATTCACAGACGTCACTCACAACCATGGAATGTCCCAGGACATTGTGAGTGATCCTGGCGCTCAGTTCACTTCTCGTGTCTGGGGGGCTTTTTGTCGCCGCCTTGTCGTACCACTGAGTTAGTCTTCTGGCTACCGCCCTCAAAACAAATGGACAATGCGAGTGGCCTATCCAGGAAATTGGAAGACTCCCCCATTTGGTTGATATAAAGGCCTCTGAAGGAACAACCAAGTATGGGAAGCTGATCACATCCACCTGACCTGAGCGGTATGCCACCTGTAGGCCAAAGTGGATTGTCATTGGGTTCTGAAAGGCACAGCTGCAGTCCTCCATCTCTACCTCCACAACCACACTCCCATTGTCAATGCTTCAACTCGCCTAAACATTACCACCTGCAATTCATTTACATTTTCCAAGATTTCCCCCGTGCATATATAATCCTTTCATTCCCCACATTTCATTGCAAGGAATTGCCCCCATGAGCTATTTCTGAGCCTCCCATTATCTCCCTGTACTTTCCTGAGTCCTTGTATCTCCTTCAGTGTTCTTCTCTGTGCCTGTGATTCCCAGTGCCCATCCCAGTAAGCGTGATCCCTTGATCCACTCCCGGTGTAAGTATGTACCTCAGCTTCCCTATTTCTGCACATGTGGCCGCCTTTGCCTTCGTAACATACTTTGATTGTGATTCACGGCTGCTCTACATTTGGATCCCCGAGGTCCCCATATTACATATATCCATCAGCTAGCACAAGCTTACACACCCAACCTTGATCTAAACATGGTTTTAATAATCCAACTGAAGTCACAAATAAATTAATTGATTAATATTTTATAACAATTGTAAAATGGAAATGGAACAGATGTAAGCCGATTAAATATTCTAGTTTCTGTTTCTACAAACACCCATCATGTAAAAATATAAAAATGTGGCTCAGTTTTTTCGAGTTTGCCCAACCAGTCTACATGTGTTTTGTGGACTTGGAGAAGGCATTCGACCGTGTCCCCCGGGGAGTCCTGTGGGGGGTGCTCTGGGAGTATGGGGTGCCGGGCTTCCTTTTAAGGGCTGTTTGGTCCCTGTATGACCCGTGCCAGAGTCTGGTATGCATGGGCGGCAATAAGCCAGATTTGTTTCCAGTGAGGATTGGATTGGGGGATTGGCCAGGGCTGCCCTTTGTCACCGATTCTTTTCATAGTTTTATGGACAGAATTTCTAGGCGCAGCCAGGGTGTTGAGGGTGTCCGGTTTAGTGACCTCAGGATTAGGTCTCTGCTGTTTGCAGATGATATGGTTCTGTTGGCTTCGTCGGATCGTGACCTTCAGCTTTCGCTGGGACAGGTCACAGCCGAGTGTGAAGCAGCTGGGATGAGAATCAGCACCTCCAAATCTGAGACCATGGTCCCCAGCCAGAAAAGGGTAGAATGCTCTCTCCGGATCAGGGATGAGGTCCTTCCCCAAGTGGAGGAGTTTAAGTACCTTGGGGTCTTATTCACGAGTGAGGGAAGGATGGAGCGGGAGATCGACAGGCTGATCGGTGCAGCTTCAGCAGTGATGCAGGTGCTGCATCGCTCTGTCATGGTGAAGAAGGAGCTGAGCCAAAAGGCAAAGCTCTCGATTTACCAGTCGATCTACGTTCCTACCCTCACCTACGGTCACGAGCTGTGGGTAGTGACCGAAAGAACGAGATCGTTGGTACAAGCGGCCGAAATGCTCTCGCTTAGAGATAGGGTGAGTAGCTCGGCCATTCGGGAGGGACTCGGAGTAGAGCTGCTGCTCCTCCACATTGAGAGGAGCCAGATGAGGTGGCTCAAGCATCTGATAAGGATGCCTCCTGGGCACCTCCCTGGTGAGGTGTTCCGGGCATGTCCCAGTAGGAGGAGACCCCTGGGAAGACTATGTCTCTTGGCTGGCCTGGGAACGCCTCAGGATTCCCCCAGAGGAGCTGGATAAAGTGGCCGGGAAGAGGGAAGTCTGGGTTTCCCTACTGAGAGTGCTGCCCGCCTGACCCAACCCCGGATAAGTGGGAGAAAATGGATGGATGGACTTTTTCAGTTATACTGCTTTGTGATTTGTTGCATCAGTCTTACTTTCCAAATGCAACATTCTTAGTTTCTTCAGGTGAAAGAAAAGACTCTTCCAAAAGCTGGGTGTGGAGCGAAAAGACAATTTTTTGAAGCCTTCAGTCCCACATGTGATTGACTAATTGTGTGACAGTAGCCCAGTTAAATCATTTTTGTTTTCTTGCCTAATTATTTTTCTGGCTGAGACTAGATGAACCAGGTTTAAGAATAAATGAGCCAAAAACGAGCCAAGATGTTCTAGAAATATAGAAATTACAGCTCTTGGCTTGCAGTAAATGATCAGTTGCAGACCAAAAGGAGTCATTTCTGGTGGATAGTGAATCTATCCATCCATATTCTTTACTTGCTTGCCCTTTAACCACAGACCAAAAACATAAACTGGAAATTGCCAAATTGTCCATAAGTGAAAGTGTGTGTGTGTGTGTTCTGTGTTGGGTTGGCGCCCCATCCTGGGTTGTGAGTCATGTCTGAGTAACAGAGGGAAAACACCCCACACAAAGGAAAATAATTGCCACATTCTGTGTGTCAGTGTGTTTTGCGATCGGAAAACAAGAACAGGGAAAGAACAAAAACAGTCAGGGAAAAATAAATGCAATTTCCTAACTTCTGCTAAAGTCACCTTAGTATTTGCAGCAACCATCCAAGACACCCATGCACACCTCATATAGTCAATCAATATCTATCTGACTTTTTGAACTAGTTAAATTAATTAATTAAATGAGTTGCTAGCAAACTTTAATAAATACATGCAATGGCTGGGGCGCCCTTGAGGAGAGGTTTGAATCCTCTGAATACAAAGAACATGGACAGAAAGCCCATCGCAGGATGTCGGACTTGCCAAGTAAGGCAGAGTGCCTCTGCATCATCCCCAGAGATGCCTCACTGGGCCAAATAGTTAGTAAGTCCATGTGAAACAGGAGCGCTGTCGCACTCTTCCTGTGTTCAGGATGTTCAAGTTAAATATGCACTCTGTGTATGACACAGTGGCCTTCCAAAATGTGCAATTTAATCCATCTACACTGAATAATTTAGCATTTGTCAGATATAGCATAAACTTTAACATTTACACAAACTTTTGCGATGGCCCATAACATTCACATAGGTTGTGAGGCCCTTTTCATTTTGTTTAGTGTGGACAACAACATGCAGTTAGTATTTCCTGGGGTGGCATGTTTTATGCATATGTCATTATATGTATTCTGTTTGCTTCCTTTCATTTTGAATATAAGGCCTCCAGCAAGCTAAAAAGAATTTCTCACTGACCTATAATCTTTGTGTTATGTTTGCTCAAGCTGTGTATCCAGCCATCACTGGTGTTACTGATAGGACGTCAGTGATTTTGCATTCGGTCCATCTGCAAAATAAACGTCGTGCAAAATAGATAACAAGCAATAAAAACAAAACGCATATGGCTTTAAACAAATAAAGGACAACGTTGTGTGTGTGTTGTGCAAGTATCAAAGCGGAAGGAAATGTATAACATAATTATCATATACTTTCATGAAGAATATCTAAATAATATTACATCGAAATGCACGTGTGCAGGTTGCGGATCTGCTCGAGGGCTTCTTTAATGGCATAGCACATTCATAAAATGCATTCCGATTCCACAGATTTCATTGCAACTGACAGAGGCACCAGTATATTCTGCTTAACCCACCGCACCCCTCCCGCATCTCCGCGATTCACGGCGCTCGGAGGAGGGACTCAACTCAGCTCCGTTCAAGGACTGAGATCACATTATTTCAAAATGCGAAGACCGCCGGGGACTTCGTGCGTTTATATTGCGGCTAAAAGAGATTCAACGGAAAACAGCGACGGTATCAGCAAGGGACACTGTTTTAAAGCATAACGTGATTACCGGTGGCCTTGGTCAACTGGTGCAACCAGTGGAGCACCTTGAGGTGAGTACGTGCGTCTTTACCATCACATGACAGCCGGCACGTTTGGCAGAATTGAGCGCAGTTCATTTTAAAAATATACTGCAGCAGTTGCGCCGTACACATCACTTATGTTACGCCGCCTTTGTTATGTTTAAGCTATGCTATTAAACGATCAGTTTTCACAGACAAGTGAATTGTACGCGGTGCAGTTATGTTTATTTTCATACAGATTACAAAATGTTACATACTTATTAATGTAACATGTTTTTTTATGTCCGGCCTTTTATATTGCAATAACACATACAACCGCAACGTGACTGAATTTTACTACCGTCTTATTATAGGACGTCACTGACCTGTCAGGGATAATATTACGTTCTAACTCGGTCCTAGTCGGACATGAGTTGTGAACAGCATAGATCAAGTCGAACAGTATAGAAAACCAAGGTGTGATCTGTTGATTTCTTTTAAAACCAGGCACGGCATATGAGAATCATCCAGGATGTAGTCGAGAACGTCAAAGAAGAGGGGAAAATACTGTCGGACGAAATAATCGTCAACAAACTACTCATGAGCCGTTTTTATAGCGAGTAAAAGTAATGGCACCCCAAGGTTTTGAGTGTAAAGAATAAGGGGGCAGAATGAAGGAAGAAAATTCAACATTTTAATTAAAAATTATTTCTTTATCATAGAAACTAAAATGACTGCATTAACCAAGTTTCTAATGTTTTCTTAAAATTAAGCAACCATGTGAAAAAGATATGGACAACACTTTAGATCACCATCATCTATGTATGCTGATAAAATATAAGAAATTAATTCCTGAATTTTTGCTTCTTATAATGTACAATTACCATGACAAAGTTTTGAAAAACCATTTATCCATTTTGATCAAAATATAGCAAGTCTATTTACTGTAACAGCTGCTAATGGGGGCCAAGAGATTTTCTGTTGCATAAATCTCCGATGTTAGTCATGTGCTTTAAGTAGCTGAGTGAATTTTGTCACAATGGAAGAGAGCAGTGTTGGCAACTGGGTCTCTATCATGGCAAACGGAAGCGGCATTCTCACCCCAGCAAACTTGGTCCTCGACTCCCGAAATGCCTCCACTCCATCAGCACGGTGGGGCAACACGAGTGCCAAGGAACTGCCCCTGGAGAAGCAAAATCACAGCCAGCAGCAAACCTACAGGGACTTTGTTACCACCATCCAAGTCTTCATCTTTGTAGGATCCCTTTTGGGTAAGAATCTCATTGGCTATTTGCTTGTTACATGGTCTCTGAACATCCAGGCATTAATATAGTCTCTCTTTTCTGTCACTAATATTCATTTGCAATTGTGAAAGTTGTCTGGAAGAATGTTTTAATAAATGGAAATATCACTGGAGCCAAGCTTCCTGACACAGGCCATCTTGTGCTAGGCTTGTCTCTCTTTTACCAGAACCAGTGACCTCAACAAGGGGAATCTCGCCATACATATTGGAAAATAACAAAAGGATGTATTGGTGCGTTGGGGGCACTGAAGCCTTTCAGAGTCAGCCTGGTTCTCAGGGCCTTATTGTGGTCTGATAAGGTGATAAGGTGCCTGAGTGTTACCCAGATATCCTGAAAAGGAGCCAGTATCCCTATGAAACAAGTAGTCGGCCATTGCAAACGCTTAATTATATGTTGGAAATGGAATAATTTGCAAGTTGATTATGCTTAGAACAGGTAGCTTCCACAGCTGCTGCCTACACCAGATAGCTGGTGTACCTAGTCGCAGCACTCTGCCTAACATGGCTGTTAGCATGGATGTTAGCATGGCTGTTAGCATGGCTGTTAGCATGGCTGTTAGCGAACGTAGGTCATTATCCACATTCATCGATGAGCTTCTAATATACATTTCATCATTTCTGGCGTTTAGCTGACTTCTCTTGACCCAAGTTCATAAATGGGCCAGATGAATCCTTTAGTTTTTTTATAGCATGTCTCCCATTTCCGATGCTAACTAGATGCTGTCGAAAAAATAATGTATATCCCTGGATGCCCCTGGTATCCTCTCCCCCCGATGTAATCTGTACATTCCCCAACCTCTGCAGTCTCTAGCCCCTCTACATACTCTCCCCACCTCTCTGAAAAAACTTTATTAAAAGCACTTTGTGTGACTTGTCTCAGTGTAATCAGGTTAACCTGATTGGTGTCTGCGCTGTCCCTTCATATAGCACTACTAAGTTCAGCTGGTTTAATTTTTGGTGTGAATTGTCTCAAATTAAAATAGGCCCCACATCAGAGCTGCAACTAATCACAATTTGTCTATAGATTAATGACTATTTTGCCAATTGGCTTCACCAACTGGTTGATTAATTTTCCTCCAAAAAATTTAAACAGATTTTTATTTTGACAACAACATACTGTATGCCACTGAAGCTTTTTCAATAATGGACACCAGCTTTTTGGAAATGTACGGACATTGTTTTCACCAATATTAGTAGTATGACTAAAATATGAATGAGATGCGTATTGTGATGCTCAAAAGTTAGTAATCTGTATAAATTCGGCGTATCCTTATGCTTAATAAATGAATTTAGCAGAGCTCGCCACATGTGACTGTCATGAAAATAGCATACTGAAGTCATGGAGAAGAAAGGGACAGCTCAACGGCCACAACATCTTTTACAAGAGCAGAAATTGTAGTTAAACAAGGTAAAAGATGTTGGCAGGTGACAGCACTTTTTTGTGGTTCCTTACTTTTTTTTGGTTCATATATAGTTTTCATGTTTATTTCATTTCACAAATTATTTTATTTTATTTAGTGTCTGTTTGCGCTTTAAAGTTTTACTTTACAATAACAGCACTTGTTCCCAGGATTGTCAACTTTCACACATCTGGCTTGACGCTCATGCTCTCAACACTCACCCTCCCACACTCACGCAAGAAATCTTATGGCAAATGTATCTTATTTCATTATAAACCTAAAGTTAGAAACATCAAACAAACAAACTAAACATATTTTAGTTATATTTAGTTTAGTGGTGGATTGGTCCTTGCATCATATGTATTCCCTTTGTGGGGAATACAAAAACTGTTTATTTATAGGGGCAGCTCTGGCACCTCCATGGCCTCCTCACAAACATGTGGATGTGACACCCTTTCCTTGGGAGAAAGAGTTGTAGAGTGCTGAGCAGTGGCCCAGGCGGTTCTATAGGGTTGCAACCAAAGACTGTACATGCGGCACTGCTGAGTTTAATGGGACTGTTTCTACACGTCTTTTGAGTTTCCGAAATCTGCGGCGCACGAGCCAAAACGGACTAGTGCTCAGGAACAAAGAGCTCTTGTGCTGGTTCTATTGTGTTCGTGTCATGACTTAAGATGTTTTAATTAGTGCCTGCTTGGTTTGGCCGTGTTATATGAAACTCTGTTTATCTTTTTTTGTTTTAGACCAAACCACTTGATTATGAATATCGCAAATAATGCAGAGAGACATTTGTTCATGTAACCCAGAAAGACATTTCTGACATTCAAGTGAATCTCTAGGCTTTTATTGACCATAAGATTAATGCAGGATCATAGGAACCGGGGGGGAATGAGAGGACATGCACCCCCCCATATTTAATTTGGCTTCATTTGTCCCCACAGTAAAAAGACCTGTATATTTAATTCGGTAGGTTGTGTGGGGGGGGGGGGGGGGGGGGGGGGGGGGGGGGG
>JABFDZ020000030.1:496637-543397 GCA_019775955.2 Pollimyrus isidori | reverse complement strand
GCAAGAGCCATTTGTGGGGGACAACATCAAAGGCCTTCTGGAAATCTAAGTAGATCACATCGTAGGCCTTTTTGTGACCAATTTTACTTGTAACTTCCTCAAAGAACTCAAGTAGATTCGTTAAACAGGATCTACCTTTCCTAAATCCATGTTGGCTATCTCTCAGAATGTTATTTGCATCCAGGTAGTCTACCATTTTCACTTGGATTATAGCTTCCATTATTTTTCCAGTAATGCTAGTTAAACTGATTGGCCTATAGTTTTCCGGATTACTTCTATCCCCTTTTTTGAATACGGGTGTTATATTATATGTCCATGAATGTATTTTGAACTGTAGGTTTCATGTTATTTTCCCCCCTGGATGATTTGCTGTGGTTTCTTGTTGCCTCATCTATTTTTCTGACGTTATTTTATAGTTGTAATGCGATTTGTAGTTGTAAGACCCAAACTTTGAAGCCAATTTATTGTGCTTTTATTTGAGCTCAGTAATTCATCATCTGTTGGTAGTGGTAGGTATTATTCGAGTCTTCTGCTGAAAGCAATGTCACATAAGCCTGCCTGCTTGTACAGAGTAAAACCTTGTACTGATTCTGTCTGTCTGCCGCCTAATGCAACAACCTTTAAGTTGACCTCTTGCCTTCTAAACAAATGTAAAGGTAAAGCAAGGGGTGGAGGGGGGGGGGTCGTAGACCAGAGTCATTTGTATAACAGTCCATTCAAATACTAATATTAGAGGAGGATGACAGACTATCAGTGTTTTTAATGCCAAGATTATTTGTATGTGTGTGTTTTTAATGCTACCAGAACTATTCCGCTGGAGGTGTAATTTATTCTGTAGAATAACCGACTGCTGGCTAGGTTGCCATGACCTCAGCTGTGATTACAGATTTTGTTGGGAGAGATCCCTCTTCAACTGTGGCACTGATGGTTAAAAGGGTCTTTCAGCGGTTTAAGTGGACAGCGTTGGGCACCTGTCTTCCCACCAATTAGCGACTCTGCTGTTAACGTCCTTGTACGCAACTGTATTCACAAGGCCGGTGTGAACAGAGTGAGAGGCAACCCTTATGCTTCCACTATTTCAAGAGGACATAGGCATACATTTAGACAGAGGCTGCCACATGGCATCTGTTTCCATGTAAGGGGTTTCCCTTGGTGCCAGAACATTAGATAGACCCACTACCTCTCTCAGCCCAGCTGGATTCCAAGGTGAATGAATTATTGGCGCATTACATTGTAAGCCGTACATTGTGCAACAGAAATGAGGCAGTGTCGTGTCACACAGCACTCTCGCAAAAGACCCCCGATCCGTCACCGTGGGTGGAATGGAATTTTCCCAGAGAGTTCAGCTTTTCCTGCCACGATGCAGCAGGCCTGATTTTGACAGACAGCATAATTTGGAAGGGTTGCGGGACACGGTGCCTGTCAGGAAGCGTGATTTTTGTTGCCGATTTGCAAAGCCGCAATGTTACAGCCAGTCAAGGACGGAAGCGACATTGTTAGGCTTAAGTTCATCTGGCCTAGTTTAAGTGCTGCACTCCTGTTTACATTGGAGAGTCATTAAGAACACAGCTGATAGTGGGAGATAATGAATTATAAATGTAATCTATTTAAAATAACACTTACCAAAGGGCTTATCTTTGAAATATATTTTTTTTCCAGACATATCTCCATGCTAAAAGCCTGTAGCTGAATATTTATTCATTGCCTTCGTAAGACTTTTAAAAAATTTTAGTCCATAATTAATCACCAGGTTTCTTTTAAAAGCTACTTTTCAGGAATGCTGAAATAATTATCTTTTATGTGGCTGGTGTTAGCTGCATGGTAATGCTATTACACAGGTCACAGAATTACTTCTGAACCTGCATATCAACAATTGTATTCCCAGTGCTGTTGTTGCCATTATTATTACAGGAATGAATCCATCCACATGCAATAGCAAGGCCCTGATGACTCCTGGGCTATTTAGCTGTCCACAAAGCTCTGGATTATGCAAACATATGTTGGCCAAGACTGTGACTCATGCAAGGCAGAATATCCCCAATTGAAAATAAAAAAAATGTCTGATGGAAACAAAGAGATCTGGTGGAAACTTTGAGAGGGGTTTTAGAATGCTTTTTTTTAGGGTGAATCTTAGCCTGTCATGTGCAGCCATCTAAAGGAGGAGTAGTGCTACCCCAAAAAGCACCTCACTGGTCAAAACGGATCAGTTTTTGACAAATGCGTAACGTGAATAAAATTATAAACTTCTTCAAATATAAGGCATTTATTATACCAAGCAGACCTAATACAACACTTTTCCTGTGGCTTTAATAGTTCTTTGCAAGCTCATTAGAATTACTTTCTTCCCACGTGTCCTGTACAGAATTAGAGCGTTTAACCAAACCATTCGGAGCAACGCTGTTCTGTCCACAGAAAACAGGCATGGATCCCTCAGGGGTCACAGGTTATACAACCACTGAGGATTACGAAGGGCTGTGAAACTCAACACAGACAGCTGAGGCGAAGCCGGAGAATTATTCTTCTGTATTCTTCCTAAGAAAGAAAATTGGTGCAAGTCGTGTAGATGCTGGAAAAAGGCTACTCATTGGATTGGGCCAACCCAATCCAAATGCTTCGCATATAACCGAATGCACTTATAACCATGACTGTCGGTGCATCAACAGATATTATAAAGACAAAATACTTCCCAGCAGATGGCCCTGGAGCAGCTCAGCCAGCTAAAACAGTCATGCTGGGAAGGTGGGTTGAAGCCTAGGTTAAGGCAATAGCTGGGAGTTCAGCTGCAGTGGAAAAGTACATTGGTCTGCTGGCTCTGCAGAGTGCAACCTGCTTGTCACCTGGCTGCCATGTCAGCACGTCCAGGAAGGGGTGCGACACTGGTCCCGCTGGCACTGCCTGGGCTTGCTTGGGCTACACACCCACAGCCCTTAACAGGACCTAGCAGGGCCAGGGAGCTTTGAATTGGAATTGGAAAGAGCTAAATTAGACTGAAACTATCCAGTGTGAATTACAGTCATTAAATGCAACTGCAGGCTACATCATCTGTTTCTAATGTGCTTTCTTTCCCCCCAAGTGGTTTACATTGTTAGCAGTGTAATTTCTGGGACAGCACAGAACCTATTCCGAGCTAGAATGCCCACCACACATCACAGAGGGGAAAAGGATTAATTAAAGTCAAATACAGGCAAACACAAAGTGACTAAGGAAAATCACCAACCCCGTGCATGTCAAGGTATGGTCTCCTAGTTTGCCCAGATTGTATTCTGCCATCTAGTGGATGAACACCTCCACCAGTAACCCACAGTAGGTTGTCCCACAGTAAGATGGAACATGCCTGATGAAAATGGCTGCTGTCCACACCAGGAAATTCAGTGTAATTCACAGCAAATTCAGGAGAATGGCCGATTCCCCACACTGTCGCAAAGCAAATAGTGTTTTTAATATTTACTCATGTTAGTTGTAAGTGTTATGTGTGTGTGTGTGGAGTTTCTCCTATAAGAAACGACATAAGCTGCTGTAAATGTCAGGCTTGGCATGATGCCTGCTCTTTATTCACAACCTGCTGTCGACTTGTACATGTCTACCTAGCAAATCAAGCCTGCTGGCTAATGCAGTACTTAGGCTGATGTCCTTTCCTGTCTTTTCAAAAGGCTCACAGCAAAGCACAGCAATTGGGCCTCTCTGCACGAACGGCCGACTGCCAAGCCAGAGCCGTGATACCCAGAATGCCCTGGACAATAATGTGATTTGATAATATCAAAATCGAAGATCCGCTTTCCTGAGAATAGTGAGCAGATATTAAAGGAATCGTTTCCACAGAGACTCTGAACCCCTAGCAGAATATGGCAGTACTTGAGGCGCCGCTCTCAGCTTCCACAAGCTAGTCAAGGATTTTCCCTATTGTTTTTGCCTGAGCATGGAAGGCATAGGTGTATTGATCACATTAGTGGAAAGTTAGAAAAAGGAAGTTCTAGATTTGGTAGACAAAGGGATAAATAAATAGACGAAAGTCATGCACAAAGCAAGATTAATTCAAAGAATGAGGAAACATTATACAAGGTGTATGTTACAAGGAGCAGTTTATTCAAGACAGTCATCATCCAGTATACAGTGGCATATCCACATAATAACTAGCTTCTTTTTTCCTTATAACCTCTTCCCAGTATACGTTTTCTACCCTGCAGGGGAAGACTGTCCAACCCCCAGGGTGGGTAATCAGTCACTCACCGTGTCCCTATGGCATTTTTTGACGTTACATTATTTATGGCAGCCGCTCAGGATCCCCTGCAGGCAGAAAGAATCCCAACAGGTCACTGTGTCACACACCCATCCAGGCACAGAGATTCGCAAGAATTCAAGACAACTACATGCAACAGAGACTTAGCTGGAACCTCAGCCACAGCACAGTGAATGTTGAGGTTCCTTTTAAATCGTGGATGGAATCTTGCAGGTTAGCTACAGAATCTCACTCACACCACGCAGCAGTGCAGCAGGGAAAGAAACTCAGCAGAGAGGAGGAACAAAGCTTACTGGGAGAAAAAGCTACTCAGAGGACAGCTGGTTATAGGCAGGTAGTCGACTCAGGACAGGTATCCTCCAGCATTCCCTTAGGGGTTGGAAACTGCACTCGCCACAGGGCAGCCATTCATCTCCTTCAGCATCCACCACACATGCAGATTTAACCACGATTCTCTATTAATGTCCAGCTCAGACTTCATGCCTGAATCATTGTTTGGGGCAATCATCAATTGCTAACTATGTCCCATTGGTACGACTAAAGGCGCAGTAACTGCGAGCCCCTGAGCTGCTGATCGCAATAAGCTTTTCCCTCACACATTCCACTGCCGGACAGATACCTCATATGTTACTCGTAGCACATTCAGACTCTGTATCACAATTATTTCAATCCTTTTAGAACTTGAACAGACCAAAAAGTTAGTTCATGTTTTAAACTGATTTTATATAAATATCACTAATATTAAAACAAGTTCACTAGTTTTTCACTATTTTACAAGCTTTATGAAAGGTTTTACAAGCTGTCTTTTGTTTCTCTATTGTAAACAAAACATTACATGGAGGGAAAATGTGGAGCCGCACATAAATGGATGGATATACAAAGGAGGTTTATTTTTGCAATACAATATGGTCAATTGGTTAGTTTATTCATTAGTAAAACAAACCTTGAGTGCTAATAATGAGTGCATCGTAATTCTTTACAGTGCACCACAACTGAGACCCTTACCTCTGGCATGGACAGTAACTGATTTAATGCGTTTTATTTTTAAATGGCCACAACTTCACTGATGAACACCCACTTTGAATAAACTGTCCTTTTCTATCAATGTATAATTAAAATCTGAAGTGTCAATTAGGGTCAAAAAATCAATTTGAGTAAAGGCACAGGACTTGCAAAAGAAATGAATAATTATAGGAAGTATAGGTCTCTGAAAATGAGGGGCAATTTAGAAAAATGCTGACTATTACAATACTATCAATGGCTCTCAACTGATTATAACATCAACTGAGGATGGTTGGAGCAGGAGGGTGAGGGATAACACTGAGCAGGAAAGACAAAGAGGGAGGAGAATGAGAGAGGAAGAGAGAGGGAGAGAGCCCACTCCTTAGATGGAGAGTAAAAATCACCATGGCAACAACATTCATTTACCCTTCAGTCCTTTCAGTAATCATTCCTGAATATAATACTATCCCAATCTGCAGAGCAGGAAATTGTATAAAAACATTTTCATTTGCTATAAAAGTTCCCTTCTGCTATCAACATATATATCCTTGTGGTCATTCAAACTTATTTTGCATAATCATAGCTCTGATCATTTTGTTAACATTCATTTTAGCAAGCATGCATACATTAGGTTAAAAATAGCCAATGTGCACAATTTGGGGGTTTGTATATGATGGGTAAGAAGGGCTAGAGTAAGCTTCTCTTGTGGTTGGACACTTCATCAAATCATTAGAAACCTGAAGACCTGAACACCTATGCACACAGAACATAAAATATTTTAGAAAGATTTATTTGATAACTTTTCATTATTTGTAATACAACATTTTACCAGAAATCCAGTGCACAACAGCAGGTGCTCAGGATCATGCAGTTCCCTCATAACAGTACCAACAGGACAAGGCTGGCAGCCAATAACTGCCCCACCCAGGGGCCAGGGCAGCATTCCCAGCAAGGCTTTAGACCCATCCTGGGAAAAAATGGCATGTGAACTCAGCATGCATTCTCTGACCTACAGAACAAAACTGGGATGAAGATTGTTGCTTTAGGGCAAGAGATACTTTCTCTTGAAATGGCAAGGCCACCTCTTGTTGCTGCAATGTTTCTTTTTAAATTCTCCTTTTAAATGTACTTTCTACCATAAGGGGTATTTGCCTGCACTCTTATTTTCCATATTTCCTTGTTTACCACACTGAGAGGGAATGTGGGTGAGAACATACTATACTATAGCTGACCTGTGAGCTCTTATATGCAAAGGGATCTTTGCAGCTTATGCTACAGTACCAAATGTAGATATTCCTAAAATGGAGTTAAGATCATCGCTAGTTTATTTTTCCCAGGAAAAATAGAAGAGATCGCTTGCTACTTGCCTATTTCTAGTGATGGACAAATTGACGTTTCATGAACCGTTTGCTGTATTTATTAACACCACTAGTAGGTGCTCTTGGTTTGCTTTGGGACATGCTTTGAACCCTCTTTTGAACAGACAGCACCATCTAGTGGGGTCAAAAAATACAGAAACTGCTTCATGAAGCGTCATTTTGTCCATCACTATCTATTTCTTACCAAGTCACCACTATGGATGCCATTAAGGTATACCTTACTCTGTTAGAACTAAAGATTAAGAAAGTAGTGGCAGCATTAAAGCCTGGCTGGTTCGTTATGAGACTTGCTTGGCCAAAGTGATTCCTGGCCCAGGTGGAGAATGAACAGACCAGTGGTGGTTACCAACAGATAACATTAGAGGGTTCTTTGCAGATAAGTTTCAGTATACCATCTTCACATTTTAGAACACTACCTGGTTGTTGAGGGGACCAGAGTACATGGTAGCCTCCCTATATTTAATCTATAGGGAAAGCTGGACAGAATGCATTTCCTTCACAGGATGTGGGACTCCATCTGGTGAGCATTCAGGGTTAGCTACCTTAGGTCCTCATTAGGTGTGGGTCTGCTTACCCCAAGACAAGGTTCAGGCAAACAAAGGTGGAAAGTTCAGGTCCAGAAAGTACAAATCTAGACCAACAGTCACAGAGTACTCAACTGGTTGGTTGAAACAAAACCTTGGTTTAGATTTGTATTTTCTGGACCTGAACTTTCTACCTCTGCTACTAATCTAGGCTTTCTCTTAATCTGTCACCTAAGAACCGGGTGTGGGCCTTTCTGAAACTGGCTGTATGCTATAGTTGCATTATTCCCAATAATTCTTTACAAGCATAACTGCGGTTCTTAAATTCTGAGACTCTGACTCCTGGGCTTGGATTTCCACCCTGAATGTACTACAGCCCCTTTAACCCCACCCACACCTTCGTATTCGGCGAGGGGGCTGGGGGGATTTACCACTGCCCTTCATCACCACATTCCGCTCGTGCGTTTTCCTGTGCCCTGAATAAACATTGAAGTAATTGCTTGCGCCATTGTATAGCCTACTGTCTTGCCTGCTACGAATCCAAATATGTCTTTTATTCCACATTACACATTGTTACATTAATTTACCGAGAAACTTATCAGAGAAATGTAAAAAAGCTATGCCGCCCAATAAAGTTGGGCTGAATTTGTATAGCAACACAGTCGCGTGCTTCTCGTTCTCTTGGTTACCGCTGGAGCTCACGCATGAAAAGCCAAGCAGAAGAAGCTCTTTCAAAATTTAGCTCCGAGTCATACGTCATAATTATTTTTACATTTCCTGTTTTCAAAACAAAAGTCACTATTACTAATCTTACCGGTTCCAAGAAGGAGTAAAAAGCAGTAGCTTTTGTGTGGATGCTGAGGGTTCGCTGCTTTGTCAGTTGTATCGCTTACGCGCTCACCTGTTATCGGTGAGTAGCTACCCATCCGCCTCTGCCCGCCATGGACATCACGAAGGGAAGCCTGGATGATATCTCCCGACCAGCGTCCAGTGAGCGTCCTCGGCCCGGAAGCCGAGTGTCGTTGCGGGAAGGTGTGCGGGTTAACCAGGACACCCCGTACGCTTTGGCGATCCTAAGCCCCGACAGCGCTGGGACGGAAACTCCTGTTAATTATGTAATTACGCATACTGTGTCATTGTGTTATTCACCACACTTTACGCAGTCATATCTGCCGTAATCCCAAACACCTCTCTTTAGATACACTAAAGATATAACATTATAGTCATCCTATAGTTTTATGCAGTAGGCTATGTATGCCTTCAACACTTACTTTGTAGGGCCAAAAGGGGACACCGGACAATGAGTTCCCGGTTTCCTCTGAAGATAAAGCATTGTTAGATGGCATGGACCTTGTTCATGGAGAAGAAGATGAAGGAAGACAGTTGGATCAATTGGGAAGACATTCTTCAGAGTCAGGTGTAAATTTGTCTTATACCAAAAAGGTTGCACCAATAAATGTGAAGGGCAATGTAATACATGTCATTAAATGTTTGTGGTCTAGCAGAGAAAAGTAATATCTGGTACAAGCAGTGAAGCTAAAATTATTGCTTTGAATTCAGTCTGCATATATGTGATGAGCTGACAAATGCTGTAGAGAGACATCTGTTTTAACGTTTCTCTTTTAACAGAAGGAAAGTCCAGCGACTTTTATACGGAAGAATCTGATGAGGAGAATCAAACTCCAGTCCTTCAGGAAGCCATTAGGAAAATGAAAAAATTGGACAAAATTTTAGCGCAGAAGATCTGCAAAGAAAAAGCTGTGAAAGCGTTGGGGAAGGAGCTCCAAGTGAAACTATGGAAAGAACTTAAGGTGAAAATACAGAGAGTGCTGCCCTGAAATCTGTGTTCCTCCCCCCCAAAAAGCTGGTATTTTGTTTTAGTTTTTGATCAGGAGATTTGAATATCTTGCAGGACCTAAGGACAAAACCAGAACGTGCCGATGAGGCTGAAAACACACGACTTTATTTGGCTCTGGGATCTAATAGCTGTAAGTGTGCGAAATGGCTAAAACTTACGTCACCTGTGTGCTGATATTTATACAAGCTGTAACGATAGTGCCAGGATTAAATCTCAGATATCTTTGTACATGAATCATATGTTCATGCCAAAATTCTTCTGTGTGTGGGACTGTTTGTCATTTAATTAGGTAATCACCTGTAAGGCAAGACCTTGAAATCTGGTCAAAGATGTGACATTTAATCCCCTTTGAAAAGTAATGACCCCATTGTGATTTGCCAGTATGTCAATGTCAGGTGTTGATGATAATTGAGGGCAGTTCAGTGTTTTTTTTTAATCATGAACAGAAAAACTCTTTTGAGGGAAAACTGCTGCCACCATCTGAGGTCACAGAGGTAACATCTCTCACTCTTTCTGCTGCTTCTTTTCCAGCCACTAGAAGACCACTTACCTCTTTGTTGCATATTTTCGTCTATATCATAATGAATTTAATCATTTTTAAATATTCCAGCCTATGGCCCTAGTGAGGATGGGGATTTTGTTCCCATATTTGGAACTCAGATTTCACAAGATGGGTTTGATGTAGAAGAAACGAATCTGGATGATGGTAAGTAGCAGCAGTAAATGTAGTCCCCTGTGCAGTAGATTGAACTGAGCTGGGAAATCCAGGCGCTGAACGAGGTCACGCAAAGTGTTTCGGAAAAACATTCAATGGCTGTATTCATGGGAAAGTACACGTTTTATGAATGACTCACAAGTAGGAAGAAACTGATAATCCACTGGTGTTCATTTCATCCCCTGGCCATGGTGAATTTTTTCTATTTACAGCGTTGTAGCAGTTCAATGTTTTTATTCCTTTCACCTGCTTGCATGCAATTCTAAGTTGTTTACAGTAGATGGCGGTATACCATTAGGAAAAAGCAAATGGTTTTCATGCAGTAGAAAAGTACATTAAGCTGAGGGCCCTCTTGCTATAAATCATTAAAATGTTGTTAGATTTTATATAGTTCTAAGTGTTCTGTGAGTTAGCAGTTGGTGTAATTGTGTGTAATTGCACGTAATTGATAATCTTTGTCTTGATTTTCTCAATATTTTGTTCCATCTGTCAGGGTAATGAGTGTTGCACATCAGTAGAATGGGATTTGCATTAAAGGTTTCTCTTGAATTATAACCATTTAAGTGATCAGAGTTGACTGAAATAATTTTGCATTTTGCCTGCTGTGTGTTTTTCCTCTTAAAGCAGGAAAAGGAGGCCAGTGCAAAGTAACTGACTGCATTGAATTTGATCTAGAGGAGCCAGTGCCAGATCTGCCAGACTGCAGACAGAGTGCATTTGTCAGGGCCAAGAAAAAAAAAGACTTTGTTAAGAAAAACATAGAGGTGGGTCAGAGGTCATTATGGGCCGGATTCTGTGCACAGTGTATTTCATTCAATGACATAAGCCATCAATATGTTCAATGGAGCAACAGATTAATGGCTGGGCTGGAATGAACAGCAAATGTGAGCCATAATCAGTGGTGTGATGTGACTCTGTTTAACCTGACAGCTGGTCCGGGATGCTGGGAGCCAGTTGCTGATGACTCAAGCTGAGAAGCAGAGACTGGCAGAGCTCCTGCAAGACCTTGAGGACTGTAACACGAGCCCTGTAGGAGACGAGGTATCTGCTATGGGGTGATAAGGTGACCCCATGCACATGCGCTGCCATTGGCCCGTGCAGTTCATCGGGGGAGCAGAGGGCAGGTGCAAGGTCGCAGGCCGTGGTATCCTTCCTCATCCACACAATGGCAGTCACTCTTCTCAGATGTGTCTGGCTATGTTATCAGAAGGCTTACAGTTTAAATCCCATGGCTGGTAGAGTGAGTTCACCTTCAGGCCCTTGAGCAGGGCCCTTAACCCCAGTTGCTCTAGGGACTGACTGACCCTGACTGACCTGCTCTCTCACTTGTATGTCACTTTGAACAAAAGCCACTGATGCCATTAAAACATGATTATTTGTTGTATTTCGTTGCTTTTTACCTGCAGATGACGTTCCCAGTGTGAACCCAGCTCGGGAAATAATTTATGTATGGGGAAGTCTGTATATACTTGAAGTTTTATATCACATGCTGTGTATGGCGAGTTGGGAGTTTCTACACAACTTTAGGAAGCCAGAAATGCATAAAATGTACGAAGAAGATTGGCAAATGGGAAAAAAACTAAATGCTCTTTCTTGTTTATATGAAATGAAATTTCTGAAAAAATGATCAAAATTCCTATCTGCTATGGTATATTCCTAAGTAGATTTTCAAAAAAGAATTTAATATTGCAGAGCAGATATTTCAAAGGCATCACGATTCAATTTATCTTCTAGGTGCTGAAGAATATATCACTCAGTCCGCAACCTGGAACCTTACTGTCATTCTTTTTGAATTTGTAAATGTTCTTTCCTTGGAGATCGCTGTTTATTTCCTGGATTCAGTATTTACTGAAAACCAAGAAATGTCATTGTTTGGACAAATCTCAAAATCTAAAGCGGCTTTACATTTTAGTACATTTGTATGTAGAAGTGTATATTCTAGTGTTTTTGGAGCCTGAATAAGATTAACAGCTGTAAAATACATTTTTAAATGTAGTTTTTTTCTGGAAAGCATGCATATTAAAATTCAAATAAGCTTGTCATATAGTATCATCAGACACACAGAAGATGGAGAGAAATTCTTGTATAAACCAAGCTGGGCTGTGTCTTCATCCTCTGCTTCTGGAATTTTTTGTGATGGTGGCAGCTTGGTTTGAGTGGAACACTGGGTGTCTCAGGTGTGTCAGGATGTGGTATTCACTTTGTGTTCTATTTAAGCTTATATCGGTGACTGTTCTGCATCTCTTGCAGCTCATAGCCTTAGATGCTAAATTTATCAAGTTTTCCCACAGTTTTTAGGGCCACCCCAAGCTAATTGCCCCAAACACTTCAAACTGAGACAAGCATGCATTCTTGGGAATTTTATAAGTCCGGCATAAGCTTCCTGTTATTGTTAGGCACGCGGCTATGAAAGGCTGCCGGGCAGTAAGTTCGCCTTTGATGTCTCACGGGTAGAGCCGTGATGCTATGTCAGGGAGCCCTCCACGCCAAGAAGAGACTGGCATTCCGTCGGGGCCTGGAATCTAATGCAGCTGCTATTTAATTCTTCCTTTTGAATTTTATTTAGGGTCTCTCCTATTTACTGGTGATAATTCTGGGCTTCAGCCTTGGGCTGGCGACTGTAATTTGAATCAGGGTTAGTAAAAATACTCGCACAGCAAGAGTTTCATTCCCTAGTATAATTACATCAGGCTGGTCTGATGTTGTCCTTTTCTGTGGAACCCACCCAGGTGTCCCTTCAAGAATGTTCTTTTGGATGCTGTGATGTGGTTCACTTGTCTCCTCAGCTTCCAGGTCACCTAAAATTGTGCGCCGTTGCCCTTTCTGTGGTTTCGTTTCACGGAATCAATAAAGCTTCAGCACCCTGGAGAGCTCATTGGGTAAATCTCCTAAAGTACAAATCTCTTGTTTTTCTATGCTGGACAGTTCGAATAGTCTGTCTGCACTCACAAACATCTGCCTTGCATCCATTTATTTCAGAAAGTTTGCAGAGCTGGGACATTTTCGATATGTCCCGGTAGTAGTTGTTGGAAGAAGTAGCGAGATATCTGAGATGCATTTCATGGCCTGTTTCTGATTCTTATTCAGAGTGACCATCCTTTAAGATATCATTATGGTTTCTGAGGTAAAGATGGAAAGCCAAAGGATTTTTAAACTACTGTACGTTCTCTTTGCTGTTTACTACATTAAAGTAGCACGTTGGAGTTCTCTCAAGCAGTTAGAGGTGGGGGGGGGGGGGAGTGAGCAAGACACTAAATGGATAGATTCAGTGAGTGTGTAAAAACAAGCCGCTTGACTTTCCAAGGACAAATTTAAACAGACACTTTTGAACAGTCCCTGTGTGCCTCCTCTGAGACTTTGAGCTGTTTTTGTTTCGGGTAATAAGGTAGAATACACAAAATTTCAGTCACAGTGCCTGCAAGGGCATATAAATATGTCATCCAAGCAGTGCTTATGCAAAATGTAGTAATACAGAGTGTGTCTATTGTTGAAGTCAAAAAGAAAAAGGGTAAAGTTTTTCTGAGGCCTGTTACTTCAGTGCTTCCACTGGATTTTCAAGTAGTGGTTCAATTTTTGCCACAAAATGATATGTAAAATTTAATGCGCATGTTATGCCTAGTCTTTAGCCCCTTCCTTTTGATCATCAGATGAACAAATTCCTGAAATTATTGTTAACACAAAGAAGCCGTGCTGTATAGAGCAAAAATCCCTTTTATCTGAAGGGTCTCAAGGAATAAATAATGAGGCAAAG
This sequence comes from Pollimyrus isidori, assembly GCA_019775955.2. Lineage (NCBI taxonomy): Eukaryota > Metazoa > Chordata > Actinopteri > Osteoglossiformes > Mormyridae > Pollimyrus > Pollimyrus isidori. Next base: position 529,931 of record JABFDZ020000030.1, on the reverse strand, counting down.
TGTTGAGTTGGCCTCACAGGTTTTCTAAGTATTTCTTAGCTCTGTAGTCAACACAACCAATGTAGTCTCTTCATGGGCATAAATATGTAGTGTACCATTTTATGTAATGCTTTTTTAAACCTCCACCTATTTATCTCTCATTGGGTGGAGACAACTATAAAAAGAGTTTAATTTCCACCATGCCATGATGAATCAGAATGAATCAAATGCCAGGTGAGAATAACTTGCAAAAATAGAGTAATACAGTGTACGCTATTTCATACTGCATATACGATTTCTGTCTAATTCTCTTGTGTGGCTCTTTATTTTTTTTTGTCTGAACTTAATGGTCATAAAATAGAATTTTACCTCCATCTGCTGGTGAAGACATGATAATACACTCACTCCAAGGGAGAATCTCATCCCTGTTGATGGATTACAAGTGTAATCTTTTGAGTATTTCAAATTTTTTTCAATTTTTTTCCACAGTATATTTGCAGTCAGTAAGTAACACAGATGTAAGTGTGTGGTTACGTGACTGAGGTCAGCAGCTGAAAAGAAGCTGAAAACTTCTGCCAGAGAAGTGACAACGAGTAGTGCTGAGCTTTATGGAAGGGCAGGCTGACTTCAACACCAAGCTTGGGCCAAGTGACCTCAGCTGCCACCCGCCGTTTTATGGGATATTGTGTTAGACTGACGAATGATTCATTCACTGCGGAGCACAAATCGATGTTTCAGTTTTTTTGAAGTGCCAAGCATTTTGCGTGTTTGCAGACGCCTTGGTCAGATTTGCGTCACAAAGCTTCCCCACTTGTTCTCAAAACAAATGCCAGGTGCAAGAAAAAAAATGTTCTTGGAATGCTGCTCCAAGACAAACTTTAATGCTTCCAGTAGATCTAATTTAACTCCTACATCTATATTTTACTAACTAGGTCAAAGTTTATGTCGGTGTAATGCTAAATATATTAATGAGCAAAATAAATACAGTTAACTTGTAATGTGAACACCGCTAACACTTTTGCACAAATCACAAATTTTCTTTAATCTCTGTCATGGACAAAAGCAGTCTACTCTCTGGTATAGTAAGTAAACAAAATTGCTTATGGTGAACTGTGATTGATGCTGTAGCTCTGGAATCTGCTTTGTAAGGTTACTGTCTTCACCATTACCTTTTAATCAATGTAGTTTTGTGTTACACAGAAGAAGTCCTGATAAACTGTACTGATGGTTGCCTGTCTTCCACTGTTTGAATATTCCTTGCTTTTTTCCTTTCCAGGTAGATCCCACTGTGGGGGCTGTACACGTACCTGCTGGAGAAGGTTACACCCCTGAGCCTGCAGAGCTAGACCAGTTGCATTACATTGACTCCAGACTTTTGCAAATCCTTCCTGGGGAGGGCTTTCTGTCTGTGTGCAGCCCCAATTTCTGCTGCAGTTCATCCAAGGTATGTAAAGTAGGGTCCCTGTACTAAGGCTTTGCTATTACCTTAATCAGAGCAGGCTTTTTAAAACCTAAAATGGCGATACTGGAACACAAACACTCGCTACAAAGGGCAGCACAGTATGCAGCCACAAATAAATCCTTATAAAGTTACCCCTGTTTCCTGCCTGTTAGTCTTCCCATATTTCTGAATATGCAGTGTTTGATGGTCTCGAAACAGGGTTTTGGTCACTAATATCACCTAGTGGATCTGCCATGCAGTTCAGTGGTTCTTACTATGTTAACATTTGGGATATGTGCTCTGAGCCTTATTTGCACCGTCTAATTGAGCTGCCTGATTTTTTGGAATAGCTCACTGTGCAGCGTCTATCATATTGCATTATTAGCACATCTGAATTCACTATCGAGCAAGTCTTGCAGCTGTTCACTTATCTTCCTGCTATATTAATTAGAGCTTGTCCCTTTTGCCTTAATCAAAATGTTTATACCCCTTGGAAAGATGTCTCCCATAGAGAGATCTGTATAAACAGAATTATTTAATTCAAAATTTTCTTTCTCCTAATGAGAAGAAATCTTAATGTGTGGGGAAACAATAACTGACGCAGCTTGTCAATTACAACCGAAGGGTATAGCTGTTTGAATAATAGACTCATCACATCATGAGCCAAGTGACCCTTGGCATGGAATTACTGCCATTTGCTTCATGGAGCCCTGTGCAATTTCACAACATCCTCTCCTTTTTCTGCTTTCGTACGGATTGTTCCATATCTGTGCAATCGTTTGTCTGTTCATTGAAACCCTATGTGAGATTTGGAACTGCTTTTTCTTTTGGAGTTACATTAACCATCTTAAACCGAATTTCTCATTCATCATCATAGTGAAGCTTGATTGACAAGAACTCATCCATAGGAATTTGATAAGTCTTCATTCTTGCTCCTAATTTACTATGGCCATTACTTATACACAGTTGTATCCCCTACACATCCTTGGTCATATCTGCTACCTATGTCGTATGGTATAGTACTTTTGGTGTTTTTCACCCCAGAGCTGCATCAGTAGCAAGACTATATTAGCTTAATTTTGGATGACAGTAAAGCTATATTTCACAGACCTGATTAAAAAAAGCCTCTGGAGTCTATCAATTTAGAAGCACAAGGAAGTCCTCCAAAATTCAACATATCTGGCAGTAAAATTTAGACTTTTTACTGGCATTGTGATCAGATTTCGCATCCATTGTTGAATGTTAGGATGTGTATTAAATAGTAATCAATGGCTTGGAGATGATCTGAGGTGGGAAAGGATGTACTTCAGTGTTTTCCAATTGCTACAGGAGCATTTGTGTCAAAAGGCAATCCCAGCAGCTGGCATTTGTTGAGGGGGTTAAGGAAGTACCACTGCCTTTGGAAAGGGACAGAAGAAGCTGTGAGAGAGGGTGCACAAGTGCCAGTATAAACAGCATTTTGGTCAAATTCTTGACTTTGTACTTGGCGGCAAATAGCCCTCTCAGGGACTGTGAATATCAAGATCCAGCTGGCTGGTCTAACCCTTAAAAAAAGGTCCAGGCTTACTTATTCTGACCGGCATGCTGACTCTCTGGCACTGGGGCACCCAGGTCCACAGTTGCCGGAGCTGAAATGGCCCTTTCATGGACGGGCATGGGTCATTTTGGTAATTAGTGGAAATGGCACACGGTTGGAAAAGTTGAGCTCAAATGATCTGTAAGAGAGAGCAGTATCTTTAGCCAGTGGAACATTTAGCACCAGTAACCCAAGTTAAGCTTATGCAGAGTAACGCAAATGCGACAAGACCGCTTGCAGATGCTGAGTAGCCTGGGAGGAAATTTTGCTGAATAGGCCTGACGGATGATCAATTGTTTCTGTGCCCTTTGGGGACCATAAACTTGTGCTTGCACTGGTTCTGATACGGATGAGGATTGGCCTTGAAATATATGGCTAAAAGGGTGTTGTGTGCAACACACACTTCACAAGGGCCCTTCAGCCTTTATTTTTATGATAATGGTGATACTCATTCTTTCAGTTGGATCGCAATATGTAAAAACAACCCTAAATTGCAGCAATTGTAAGTGTGTGAAAATGTGAAGATAGGTTGAACAGGGTCCTCATTGTAGCTGTTTGGGGTAGTACTGGAGAAAAATGGCTGTGAGTTCAGTGTAAGGTCAAATAGGTCAAAAAAATCCATCGATATTCTGTGGTACTGAGAGTAATACTGCAGTATTTTTACTTCCCTTAAGATAAACAGAAACATTTTCAGAAATATGCTGACTGTGACCATGTCGAGGTATAATGTCGATAAATCCACTTCATACCCTCCATTTGTTTTTCTTTAACTGCCACGGTCGTAAAACCCGAAAATGCTTTTGTTTTGTGGTGGTTTTTCTTCTCAGCGGTAGCTTGTGCCAGTTAACCACCTTAATTAAAACCAGTCGGGGAGGAGGAGGGGCAGCCCAGTTGTTTGCGTCGAGGCATCCGCGAGTCACTCCTTTTCTGAAATCTTCTGCAAGTTCCAAGTAGACTACATGAAGTACAGCAGAGGAATCCCTGCCAATGCATTGACTTTACACCTGTTAGTTGTCACACTTGTTTTTGAAGAAATTAATAGAAATACAAAAATCTGTTCACTAGTTTTAGCATGGGTTTAAAATGTAGAGATCGTTCAAATGACTGCAGTCTTGCCCTGCTTGTCAGCACCAATGTAGGTGAATTCCATTGACCTCAGCCTCTAAACAGTTAGGTCAGAGCATCTGGGACAGAAGCCAAGGTGGAAGCCTGGGGATTAGTTCTTTAAAAACTCTAGTAAAGCATCGTGGCCTTGGGTCATGCGTGATTGAAGATCGCCAATGTCTTACTCCCATTCTTAAAACTTACGATACTTGCTATTGAGAAAGGCAGCTAGCCAGAGGCATTTTTAATGTACGAGTTGTCTTGAGTGTTACCCAAAATCCCAGACATTCAAAGACATCAGGTTTAACTTTAATGGCCTTTCTGGTAGCTACCAGCAAATTAGATTACCAGCTTTCATACAGCATAAAATTCAGATTTCAATCTGTAACGTTACAGGTCCCATCTGGATTAAAAACCCCAAATTCTCTATAATGCACAATCTGTTTTTCTCAGTCATTAGGTAGAGGAATGTGATGTCTGGAGTTATATAACAGTATTCTTTCAGACACATGTACAACCAAACCTCTGCATTAAGTTTGCAGAGGCAATGTTTGCATTCACCAGGATAAGAACACATTTTTATGCTCTCAGCTGGATGTCTTTGAGCAGGTCTGTTATATGGGGGCTATTAAATTTGTTTTCCAGGAGTCTTGTGGTTCTCCCGTGCACTCAGGAAAACGAAAAGTCCCCCTGCCCCCCACCACTATCATTCTCAAACAGAACATAATTACAAGGCCTCTGGCCAGTAACTGCCAGTTCCAAAGGTAGGATATTTCACCACACTCTTCTAGGTTAATAGAAATAGGAAGAGCATATGTGGGTGGAGATGTCCGCTGGGCTGAGACAGGAGGTAATGTGGGTTTCCATCCCTGCCTAGTCCTGTATATTAAGGGCTCTCCCACCCAGGCAGGGCTGTCTGACATTCCTCCATCACTGGGGTGTCATGGGCAGAGAGGTGATTGATCGAAGTATCGGCGAGTCGGACATGTGTGGGTTGGACTAAGATTGAGGAATGCTTAGGCAGTTAATTGTGGAAAAACATGTAGCTCACTGGAAGGGCTTGACCTGTGGATCAGACCATTGTGACTTATGAATGTTCTTATGTGGGTGTCTGTTTCCTGTGTCAGCGTCCGTTCTATACATGTATCTTGGTGGTAACGCCTTGGTCTTTAGGGAATGGTAATACCCTCAAGCTCCTTCTGTTGTAGAGGCAGTAAGCTCACATAGCTCTGGTCCCTGACTGAAGCCACTGCTTTTTTATTACACAGTCAAAATTGGAAACTTTTTCTGAAAGCAGTGATACAGACATTGAAAACATCCATCTAAAGAGAGAAGTAGTCTTTTTAGTTGCTTAGAAGGAGGAAAGGATTCCAGGAAAGGTATTTCTAATCACCAGATTTAACACAACTTCTCACTGATCTGACTGGTGTCCAGGGTAGTGAATGCCCTTATGATGAAAGTGAGTAATTAATGAGAAGGCATTTCCTGCATTTTGCAAGACCCAACACTAGACCAAAAGAAAAAAAAAATCAAAGGTATTTCTTTCATGCTCCCTCCAAGTCCATAAGCTGTTGTGATACTTTAGGGTGGTCTTGCATACTTTCCTAGTGCCTTGTCAGACAAACCGCTTTGAGGAGACGAAAGGAGAGCCTCACCCAGAGCCGTAGCCTTACCCACCCTTAGTAGAGGAACAATTTTCCTTTGAAGTCTTTTATATCTTTATGGTTATATATAGTGTAGGTAATGATTAAATGAATAATTCACAAAGATGTCTCAGACTCCTTCAGGTTAGATGCTATGAAATGTATCATGGACTTGACAGAGTAGGCATTCATGGATATGCCAAGAGAAAAAAAAAACACCGGTCTCGTGGTATTTTCTCAGTTAACATGCCTTGAAGATTTGGCATTGATATTGATGGCTCATACAGCATATTTTAATTTCCTTGGAAATGTCTTTGAAATTTGGATAGAACTGTCTGTTCTTAAAAGAACACATCTTCTTTATTTATGCTAGCTGAAAAAAACCCCCAAAAGTTTATGCTGTTGCAAATCACAATTAGTTGTTCTTTTTCCTGTTTGCTGGATATTACAATTTTCTGCTTCCTAAATAGCACTCAGAGGGAGACTTGGCAGGAAGTAATATAATCTTGGAATGTGAAGCCAGACCTTTTTTCTTTTACCTGACATACTACCATCCATGCTTTATCTATGCTCGCAAGAACACTTTGCCCCTGGAATTGCAGGGAAATGATTGCAGTAACTCACCAAGCTGCAGTGCCACCAGATCAGAACGCAGTGCTTTTTTTTGTTAGTTTCTAAAATGCATGGGCTGTTTGTGTCATGCCACAAATCCAAGGGCTGTAAGGAATTTGAGTTATTAATAGTTGTTTATATTTAGGTTTATAGAATCTAAATTGTTTTTAAAGATGTATCACTTCCTTTAACAGATGTCTTATTAATTGCTCGTCACATGGAACTTAATCCAAATCGTATTTTAATAGAGTGACTTCATTTATGTGTTCTGTGATATAGATGATTAATTTGATGAAGCATCTTCTATGGCTTCAGAGTGCTCTTTCGCTCCTATTTTTAGGACGCTTCATTTTAAACTTTACTTAATGATATCACTTAAGGTGATATTAAATTTACATTGTAAATTTCGATGGTCGTCTAAAACCATGTAAAGCAGTGGCTCTCAAACACTGCATACCAGTTACAAAAAAAATTATAGCCAGCAAAAAAAAAACTGTGAAATGATAAAATCACATCATAAATCTTTCTGTTATCTTGCGTCTTGCATTGAATCAGGCACTGCCGGACACAAACACCAGGTTGCGTGTCTGTAATCATCAGTTACCAATAATTTTCTAAGATTGCAAAAGTCTATTACACAGATAAAATTCTAAATGTAATACAAAGTTTTAAAAAACAACCTGCCATAGCCATTTTATGAGTGCAACTTTTTAGCATGAAGTTGATAGTACACACCAATCATGTTATGAATTATGTCCCTGAGGGGTTATTGTGTCTTACTGGAAAAGCACCGATCTTTAATATCTTGGCACTAGCCTTAGAGAGCTTTTGCACACCAGCTAAATTCAGTGGACCTCTACTCTAAACCGCGCATATGGGAACGCCATGATGATTTGTGTACCACCCAATTGTTAAACCCAGAACTTACGAGAGTTTGTCATGTGAACTGTTCCATGTGACATCTGGTGTTGGGTGGTGCAGCTTTACAGCAGCAATTATAGATTCATGCTGGTCTTGTGGGTACTGGTGGGTAAAAAATATCTCCTGTGGCCAGACCCTCTGTAGCTGCAGCCAGCTCTCTTAATGTCACTCTATCCATGTGATTCTGGGTTTGTTGTTGTTCTGTGCTCAGTAGCTGCAATAGGAAATGTACTGTAGCAAACACAGTGGCAGATGCTGGACAACAAGAAGGAATTGATTATGAAAATTAAAATAAGCAGAAAAATTGCACTTTGAGCTAATAACCTCCTGAGTTTGCCTACAGTCTCATCTATTTTCATTTCACTTGTCCCAGTCATTTCTATCAACATAATTAGTCTTCCTAGCTAGCAGTGCTGCTGGACAGAAAGGACTGTTTTTGCATAGTTTCACAGCAGGAATTAAACGACTCTCTCAAAAATGTTTCAAGCAAACTTTTTCCCACCAGCATTTACAAATGGACGAATTTTGAAATCCAGTCCTATATTCAATGCACAATTCAAATGACCAACCATCAACAATCTAACTTATTATATTGACTGTTTAAGATTCATTGCTTTGTTTTAACTCCAGCATACTTTCACTCTCTCTTTATTTACACATGTCTAGGGCAATATCATTGTTATTAATTTATGGGTCATACCACATAGTGAATGGCATGCTTTTGCCTAGAAATGATGAGTCAGGATTCAGAGCAGCATATGGCTCTGATACCATTCACCGCAGTGCAGCTGCCACATGCGTCGGAGTCCCAGCTTTTTAACATTTCATGCACATTCCTCCACTGTGTGGCCTGGTCAGTGTGGTGTGGCTTTGGTGTGAAGTCAATGTCCTAGAACTTCAGCCAACAAGCAGACAAATATGCAGCAGATCAGTGACAGAGAGGTGAGGAGCATGTGCTGATACGGCACATTGTCACACAATGAACAAACCCAGGGATGAGAACCCAGTCGTAGCTTTATGATACCTCAGCACCACACGAGTTCAAATGGAATAGCATAATGTTTTTCCAGTGGCTGGAATTTGTAGGACCTGCTTGTAGGATTAGCATCATACCCATTATGAAACAATTGCAGGTTAAGGACCTTGCTCAAGGGCCCAATGAAGTAGAATTACTTCTGGTGTTTACAGGATTCAAACCTTCCAGTTGTCGGCACTGAACCCTAGCCTCAGAACCATCACTCCACCACACAACCAGCTCCTAGTAACGGCAGCTGTAATGTGGTGAGTGGGTCCATCAGCTCAATACTGGTGGACAAATACAATTTTAAAAAGAATATAAAATTTAAATGGGTGATACATAGTATGGGTCCATAATATGTTTTGCTAAATTCTGCGGTGGACTTCCAGAGACCTGTCCCAGGTTAGCTTAGAAAGCTCATCATAACAATGTATTATTCGACGATGGCATAACTACCTCTGAAAACGGTTACAAATAAATAACACATAATTAATTTGCCATCTTGACTTTGCTATGAGATAAAACTGAAAAAACACCAAAAACACCAACCTGCTTGCTTCATATAATATGGGCACGCAGCTTTATTTCATGTGGTATTTGTGAAACAGTTAGCAAAACCAACAGCTAACCATATTTTGTAGCTGAAAAGATTGTTCACTGTGGAACATTCTCACAACAATGCAGTGTTACATAATTAAAGCTCCACTATCATTCGGAATGAGTGAAACATACTTCACTGAAATTGTATATAGATCACTTCTGAGATGGTTCTTTATAGGTATTACCTTCATCTGGAATTCTTATCTTGTTTTTGATTACCAGTCTATGCGAAACTTCAGATTTCTCATGAAATACCTCGATTCTTTTTTCTTCTGGCCAAAAGCCCCACTGCTTGTGTGTCTTTCAGAGCAATTGAATCTAAATGTTGTTGTGGATATTTTCCACTCTTTTTGTAGGGATTTTAAAAATGTCAGAATTATTTCTTTTAAAAACATTATGCTTTTTGCAGTGTGGATTGATAAAATCTACCACTGTCACATTAACATATTTAAATTCACTGAAGCTTTTAAAGTTTGTTAAATTTTCAGTCTACGAAGAACTTTCCATTTTTTTGAATATTTATTGTTTGGTGTTTAGAATCAAATACTTTAATGCAAAAGACTGTGAGGTAATTGGTTTATATATTATTCTTACTATTCTGTAGGGTGGGCATCTTTGTACATGATACCAATAGAATATGCCTCAAAGATAACAGATAATAGATCTTAATTGCAAAGAAGTATTTAGAGGTGTTGGTTTATCGGACAACAGTCATGCAGTTTGAAAGCTATGTGGGTCAGAATGAATGTGCAGTAAAACACCATTTCTCATAAGATAAGTTTTAGAAGCTACTGTAGAAATCTGGCATGAAGCTTTGGAAAAGTTAAACTCAAACTTCCTTAGGCTTTAGGTTATTGAACACCAGAAGCACGTTTGAGGTCTCGCACGTATTTAAAAAATCAAAGGTCTTTGCTAATCATAGATGTTTTATTCTTTTCCATCCTGCTCTTTGTTTGCCCCTGTGCAGATGGGGTTTAAGACAGAAGCTGGGGAAAAAACGCCTGGCACTCTTCCACCCATGTGGGAAGTATTGTGCAATAGTAACAATGAGATAAATGTTTTCTCTCCACTGATGCCCATTACCCTTTATTAAAAAGTAATCTGCTGTGAAACACAATGTTGTCACTTACGTTAACAGTGTCAATTAGTTTCTTGTTTAGGAAAAAAAACTATTTGAATCCCTGTTTAACTTATGCTTCACTATGTTTTGGCAGATGCAGCTTGTTCCTTGCTGCTTCTGGACTTCCATTGTGCCTTTTTGTTCATCATACTGGCCTAAGGCTTGGTGTAATTCTCCAAAGTCGTACATTATGCTCTTGTCCTGAAAGTGGCTGTCAGTACATGTTGATTGTGTTATATAAACTGTTATTTTTTAATTATTCGTCCCAGCCTAGAAGAACATTTTCTCATGTTCAAATTTTCCAAATGTTTGTACAAGGTGTTGCTGCTTGGTTTCACTTCCCTCTCTTACCTATATACTAAGATCGAGAAATCTTCTGAAAAAACATTAACACCAAAAGTCTCACACGTGCATGTCATGTCTTTGATCCGAGGGCAATGGTACGGCCTGCCCCAAACATGGTATGTACATGTGGTGTGCAAGATCAACAGAGGGGGCTTTGTGCTGAAAATTTCCATGAATGTCTTCTTCATGTGGAAGTATTTAAAGGAGCATGTTATAAGGAAGCTTACAGGTATGCGTGTCTGATTGCGTGAAGGTCATTGTCTTTCTACTGGATAAACTGGTTCTAGTTACAGTCCAGCAGTCTGGACAAGTGCCCGTTTCTTCTGAAGCTGTTACCAGTGCAAAACGTTAATGATCAGTTTCAGAGTTTAGCGCCTATTCTGTCTCTGCTCTAAATTTATTTTCTTGTGCATTTTTGTACACTCCCGATTTCACCGTCCTAGATATACATCTTAAATGAATTCATAGGATTAGCCAGTTGACTTGGTCACAGCAGAATAGTTTTTTTATATATTATATGTTAGGATGGCTGAAGCCTTATATGTTGATGAAGGCTTCAGGTGTATTTGTAATTTATGGGTAATTGGAAGTCTTGTGGACAGTTTAGCATTTTGTTTTGCGTTTTATAAGCCTCTTTCACATGCCCATACACTAGGAAGCTGCAGAGAAGCAGACAAATTCAGTTCAACCAAGGAGACCTCAATAGATAGTTTCGACACGAGTGTTTATCTGACGAAGCAATTAAAATGAGTATGTGAACAGTGATTTTGTGAAGCCCGTCTCTTGGTCGTCGGTTCCATCGACTCTGAAGCTGACGGATCTGGCTGGGCAACCAGACAGGAGGGGAAGGAGCCGAACCCCGGAGCAGAACAGGAAGCCGAAGGTGGCGGAGGGGTGGAGGTGGGCGAACCGAATAGCTGTAACAGCAAAGAAGGGGGTTACACTTATTACTTATATAAAACCTGGACCAATGTGATTGGACACACTGGCGTTCATTAGGTCTTCTTTGTTTGAACTTTCGTATTCACTTTCAGTTTTAAGATGGAATTTATAGCACATGTTAAGTTAAATGTTGCAGGACATCGGGTGATATAATAATCTTATTATCAACTGGGCAAAACATAGCTGCATTTGTTTGACCTTTAGTGTAATTTAGCAAAATATGATATAGCCATTGCACTCTGTCGCCACTCTACATATTAGTAGCCTGAAACACAATTTAATGCCAGCAGTAATTTATACTATAGTGAGGACCGGTCATGTCTATCCGAACTGCACTTGCTGAAAGAAAAGACAGTGACTTATAGTTTAAAAATATGACCTATGAGGGTGGCCAGCCTATGTAATTGCTGGTGTCGTGTTTGGTCTCAGTACCCCCAGAATCACTGGCTCACTAGTGTGTCATTTATGGTTTATTTTTTTGTGGATTAATAGTAAGCTCTTTCTAGCGTTTCTTAAATAGATGTGCTCATACTGCATTTTATTTTAGTGCACTTATCGTAACAAAAAAACAAATTTAAAAACTATACTGGTCATATGGAATATACTTAAGACAAGAAAGTACTTTTTTCTTTAGAATTTTTTGCTTGATTTTTTTTCCTCTCCCATTTTTATCTTGTTTCAGATTCATGCACCAGGCTGCAGTGTTACCAGTTTGATGACGGTTGTTACAGTTCCTCGAAATTTTCACTCGTTTGCTATTTTTGTGTTTTGATTACCTACCTGATTAATTAACTTAAACACAGTAAATTAACTTCTGACAGTACCATTGACATACAGCAATCAATTTTATTGACTGTGATCTCAATTTTTATCTCAGTACATTGGTCTCATTCCCTCAAGTCATCCCAGTATTTCTCATCTTGCAAGATTACTAATTTATCCATCATTGTCCCTCATCTTATCCTGAGTAGTAAAGTCTAATAATTGCTAAGCTCTCATTGCAATAGTCTATACAATACATTTAACTCTACAATAAAAACTATTAATCTTTTTGTCCTTAATGCCAAATTTACATTGTATGGTTTACATTGTATGGTCCTGACCCTTGACCACCTCCGTCTTTGCAATGGTCTTGTGGTTGAAACATTACTATTATTGCCATCTGTTTAATGGCTGTAGTGGAAATGACTTCATCGCTGTGAATGGCTTTATGTATGACCTGACCAGCAACACAGAAGTTCTACTTTCCAGTCCTTAGTTTTGTTTTCATTGTACAATCTGTGCAGAATTAACGAAAGAGTAGAGCACCATTGTATATGTTTAGCATTCGTAGATGTCGTTTGAATATTGCATTTCATGTAATATGTTTGTGTCACACATATGGGGCAGTAGAATCTAATGTTTGACCTCAATGTTTTGGATAAACAGAAATACATAAAGCCCATTTTCAGTTTTTCTGTGTAACATTACTCTGCATCATGCTTTGGCAAAGAATACAATTGCTTGATATGATTGAGGGTCCAAGGAAAGGCAAATGGAAAGTCACTGGAATCTGGTTTCAGGAATCCCTCTTGGTATTACTGGAATTGTTCTCTTAAGACACCGTAGCTGATGGGAAAATTCCACTCTTATAATCAATGTTTGCATTATCACCATTTTGTTGTGGGTGGCTTTGGAAGTAATTCTGGGCTCCGTATTCAAACAAAAATTATTATTCTTAAAAAGCCATGAAATATCATTGTTTCCAAAATGAACTGAAATAAGCCAGAAATTGTCCCTAGCCTTTGAGGACCTGAAAATGATTCATAAATGAAGCATGACTTTTTTGTTCTGTTTCCAGTTATGCGCCTGAAATAAACACATATCAGACGTGTGCTCCGCAGAAAAATATGGCTGCATTTTATTTTATTGCTATGGCAATGTTTTTTTGGACGAAAATATAATCATTTGAAAGATCACACATAGGCTTATTTCATTGCATTTGAATGGCCCACTGTGTGGAATGCATGAAGAAATTAACCAAAAGCAAATAGGTTTTGAGAGATTTTTGGGCTGTAGTTTGGCCAAAGATCGGTATATCACAAATATCGTTGCTCCAAACCTCTATAGTGCCAAAAGAGGAACTATAAAGTCCAGTTGACCTTTAGGTTTATCTTATAATTCTTAAGGAATGTCTGGCAATTATGATGTCATCTGTAAGTGATACAGCATGCCTCTGTAAAAACTGAAATACAAGTTTTTGACTTTTGTGTCAAAAGCAAAAAATAAAAGGATAGGAAAAAGAAAAGCAAAGATTATTATTATTATTATTATTATTATTATTATTAACTTATCTGTATTTCATTGATAATTTAAGCCAAAGTGTAAAATTTCTTACCGGGGCGTGAATGGCACCTCATTCCTGAAGTTTCTTATGGTCTTTTTAAAATTAGGTAGGTATCGAGTCGGCTCTGCATCATATGGGGAACAGAGAGCAGCAGGGCGTGCATCTGCGTGGCTCATTTGGCTGCCTTGAAGAGAATAGCTTGTTGTGGCTTTACTTTGTAACATCCTGCCTCTTTTGATTTGGAATGCCTCTGGCGGCATGCTCAAGCTCAGAGAGATGTGTAAAGCACAAGGATCACCTCTATTATAATAAAGGACTGCATATGGGTGTTGTGCATAACAGTTGATTTCACAATGTCATTTCTTGCTGAGTTGTCTGATGTTTGGTGGGACACAGAGCTCTTTGATATTGCTGTCGTCTGCTGTCCATTTGTCATTCTTTATTTGAAAAAAGTCTGTGAAAAATTTTGGACGCATGGGATGCCGCCTCTGCACGTGGCCCTGTGCAGGTCTCTTCTGTGTGGCAGGGGCCTCAAGAAGCGGCAAGCTGGCCGGTAGCCTGTGTCCGCGTGGCAAAATGCAGAAAAGACCCACTGTGTTTCAGCTTTCCAGGGCTGCATGCTGTTTTTTATAAGACCAGTGAGTCAACCCTCTCAGCTCCTGTTTTCCTTGCTCTGTGTCCAACTTCTAGAGGTCAAATTTCAGTGCTTTAGAGCTACAGTGTAATTAGGAAGGAAATGTAACATATGTGATTGAATTTAGTCAACAAGCTGCAATTTCAACTGTGAAAATATTGTTTGTAACATTGTTTGAAAGACCGTCAGTGATCTGATTTCTTTTCCTATATTTAAATGAAACAGATCACTGAAGTCTTGCTTGCAGAGTACATTTGCCTTATATTTTCTTGGATTTTTAGTGGACCATTGATTTATCATTAGGTCATACAACCATTATTTTCTGTGTAGGTGACAAAATCATATTATTTCGAATGACCAACAATGTTTGCAAGCGTACATCCAAGCTTTTGTTTAAATGTGTCATAGTTGAATTGGCACATTACACATCAGTGTGTAAACACTTAAAAACACAAATGTTATGGTTGTTTGTGGGATGTCATGAATATAAAAAAGAAAGCTGTTATTAGCAAATGGAGTTTTAAGTTCAAATAATTTAATGACATCATCTACAGAGACCAGGCTAAAACAAAAGTCCCATATTGGTCTCCCTGCAAATCTTCTTTAACCACTCAGTTTAAATCACTTAAAGTGTCTACTTATCATTTCTGTGTTTTCTGAATTGAATAAGGGAGAAAATACATAAGAACAGAAAATGGAGCAGAAAATATACCGGTACATTTATCTTACATTGGGAGTAGGGCTGTGTGATATATTGTTTCAGGGCTGCATGACATATTGTCCATATATGCAATAAATGCATAACATTTATCAGCATTTCTTTGTGTCTGTTGATGCGATATCATGTAGCCATAATTGACAGGTGAGTTTGCTTGTGCTCATCAAACCTAATCTGATAAAGTACTGTCTTGACCCAAATACAAGATGTTTTTTTTCCTTAAAATACTTTTTCCTTAAAATTGGGGTCCAGACAAAAAAGAGAATATATGGCGCCAAGTACAATATTCTGTAATGAGTGTTTTGACTTACAGTTATAGATTTGCCGTAAGATTTCTTGCGTAAGCGTGAGATTAAAAAAGCGCGTCACGCTAGATGCATGGAGAGCTCGCAGCCTCATCAATGCATGTATTTAGCATGTATCCCTGAGTGCAGAAATTGTTGGCTTCCCTGTCTGTGCCACTGCTAGTAATAACCTGATAGTGGCTGTTAACAAAGGTAGTACTTAATTTTAAAAAGAAGCTGCCATGTCATTTATTAATATGGTTCAGCCACTTTCTGCAAACTTTTACCCTGTGCTTATTGGGTTGCTTTGTGTCCATGGTAACCTACAATGTACAACGTATGAACCCAGAGGGAAGCATGGTGTGGGCTGATGTTGAAGACGGCAAGATCAGCACAGGCCTGTGATGAATTTTGCAATTGCCACTGATTTGATGATTGGAAAGAGGCTGTTGGGGAGGATAACAAGCACATAACTCTGCTTTCCTTTTCAATCCTTACAAGAACACCTCTGCTTCTGTATGAAATGTTTTATTTAATTTGCATTAAAATACAGAATTGTCTTTTGTTAGTAAGCGTAAATAATCCATGCAATAGTTTACTACAAAATAGTACTGCACTGTTTTACTATAACCTCTGCAACATTTTATTTTTGTTTGAAATGTAAAGAGTTTGAGGTCTTTTAAATAAATTTTTCTCCAAAAATGTGCACCATATTCTTAAGAGATGCACGTTTTAACCCTAGGGCCCATTTTATGTGTTTTCTTCAGCTGCTTGCCTGTCCCTCTGGTCTCCCGTCCCCAAGGCGGGAAGTCAATTTATGGTCCATTCTAGCTGCATTGAAACCTGCAAATTTGTGGGTGCCCAGTTGGAGTATCCGTTGGCCATGAGTTCATTGCCTTGGAATGAAGGTACCGGAAATCCAGCACTTCGACAGTGCCTGTGTCGGTATTCCGACTTAAGTCCACAGGTGTCTGATGTGAGGAATGGAGCTGTTACCTCAGGCAGTGTTCCTTTATATTCCCAGTCTAGGCCCAGTTTCCCCATCCTTTTGTCAAGGGCTTCCAGTAGATATGGTGTTGTGAGGATAAAAAAGATATTTCCTTCCTCAGGTATCATCATTTGATTATTTCCAAAGACAACAACATAAGTGAAACACAACTTAGTAGACTGCAAGCATGGATGTATGTGTAAGGCTTACCAAATTAAAGAGAGTTTGGTTCAAAGATACTACAGTCACTTTATAAGTAGGCAAAATTTGACAAACGCCCTGGACCCCTCATTTATTTTTAATGAGGGATGTATCCACTGGAAGCATTTCCCATGAAGGCCAGCCACTAGTCAGCATGAAGCCTTGTTACTTGTTTATATGCAGCCTTTATTTCTTTCCACTGCAAATTAATAAAACCCACGTCTGACGTGCTCTCTCCAACTGCAGGTCCGCACAGGGTGTGAAACAGCACTATGCTGTCAGTATTATAATCCATGGCAACCAGACTGTAGGAAATTCCAAGCATTTTTTCATAAGCTAGGCTTTCCTGGTTATCTTTAAACCCATTCAGGTACCGCAAAGCACCACACGACAATAAAGGCTTGGGACAGTTTCAACATCAAAATGTCCATGCAGTATTGCTTTCTGTCTACTCTCATTTACTTCAAAGAAGACAAGCATGGAATTGTTTACTACAGTGGTCAGGAAAAGAGCACATTGTTTGCATGCAGTCACTGATTTTAGATGAATTACAGTAGATGACTGGTAGATGCTTGGGCCCAATATATGAATGTCTTTCTTGTGTAGCTTGGCTTTCCGATAAAATCAAGTTATTGGAAATAGTCATTCTACAGGAACTATTTTTTAATATACCCTTAAACTATTTACAGGTATTCTTAAAAACCTTGAAATAAATTGGATATCTTCAGATCATTTGGTGTTATCTTGGACATGCAGTTAAATCTTTTAACTCCAGTTAAATTTATCTGCATCAGATATTTTAAAACATATCTACAAACCTTGTTTGTACAGTTATATGTAAATGACAATATACGTATAGCCTTCTGCAGCATACAGCATTGTGAAGCAGTGGAGGAGAGCAGCACCGGAAGATTTCGGTTAGAAGTGAAACAATTCATGATGTGCTGAGTCCCATAGACAGAACTGAAACAAATACAGTTTTATTAATTTTTTCCAGTTTTATTTTAATGACTCCTGGTCCTCCTCCTGGTAGGATGATGTTCTTTATAAATACAGATTGTTCAGAACAAGGAAAAATGAAGTCCCTGCTTAAAATAGTTTAATGCTTCCTTAAAAATCAAAATAAAGTATACATGAATATGTATAATAAGAGGTCTTTTCATTAATTGCAAAAGGTGGACAAGCTGTATTCAAAATATTTTAACTTTTATGAGTGTTTTATTTGTACTTCTTGTATTTAAGTTACTGTTACTTCAATCTCGGCTTGGCAAAGTGTATCCGAATGACTGAAGACAAAATCTATGTGTATTTAATATTACAATTTAGGAGATATAAAGTTGTAAGTTCTGCTACAGGTCCTGTTGTCAGATGTTTGCAATATATTCAATTCAATTTAGTTTTATATAGCACCTTTCACAACAGAGTTGTCCCAAGACGCTTTACATTAGAGTAATACAAAATGGCAAAAAAAGAAAGAAATTAAATAAGGAAAGTCAGATGACAACAGAGGGACAAAAAGCTCTCAAGTAGAGAGAAAAAAAAATCTGGGGGCCCCTAAAATTTTTATCTGCCTCCTATCTGGATTCATTAGTCGCCTGGTTTCTGCTACTTTAAATTGATCATGAACTTCACCTGATGACAGGGATGCGTTCATTGTGGCAATTATTGGTTATGCCATAACTCCCAGGTATTCTTTAAGAAGCTTAGTGGGGATTGGGTCCAGTGGACAAGTGGTTGGTTTAATCCTAGTTCTAATAATTTCAATGCTTGTTCATTAATTAATTAAAAAATATTAAGGGTGTGTTTATGTTCCGTTTGCATTGAAGTTAATTGTGAGCCATCTGAACATGCCTGAAGCCTAAATTTTATTATTAAAGAAGTTCATAAAATGGCTACTGAAATTACTCAGTAGCAGAGGTTCAGCCTTATTTGTTAGGTGAGCTATTGTTTCAAAATGGTAGCGAGGGACATTTCTATTGCCATCAATAAGGTCAGCGTGATAAGCCGAACATGCCCTACAAAGGGCTTGCTTGTGTTGCTGCAGGATGTCGGACCAGCTAACATGAGCACTTCCAAGCCCGTGGATTTCCATTTGCTCTCCAATCTGCAGCACTCTGTGAGAGTCTGTGATCATTAAACCAGGGGGAGTGTCTGGTGTTTTTTACCACTTCATATTTCAAAGGCGCTGTTTCATCTAAAATCTGACAAACCACTATATTAGAGTCACGGGTGACTTCATTGACATTTGTACTAGACATGAAGTTCATATTACTATAAATCGTAAGGAATTTCTATCATATAGGTAATGTATCCTAATAATCTTCAGTCAGAGAGAAGTTCATTGAATTCTGTCAGTGGTCTATATATACTATTAGAATATAGATGAGCAGGTCAAACACCATATGAATTAGCATTGCTTCCAAAATCTTTTATAATCTTGGGTTAAATTTTTAACACTGAGTTAAAAGCAGCTGCCAGGCTGCCTCCACGCCCTGAGCCATGCGGCTTAAGTGATAAGTGATTTACTCCCAAAAGAGTTCAACAGTGCGCATTTTATTCTGGGTTTGTGTTGTGGCTCATTCAGTCTCAGTAATGTTAAGTTATCCAATCTAAGTCGTAGTTTAATAACACGTACAATATTTTCTCTATGCTCACACAACTGGATCAAAATGTTAGCTAGATTTAGGGGATGCCGTATGATGGAGCACCTAGTTCCCGGCCGAACATGACCTAAAGGTGGGAGGATAAACAACCTTCGATTTAACATTGCAAGGCTGAGGCCTGGGTGCTGCTCTCCGGCAGGAAAAGTACTTGCCATGTTTTGGGAAAACATAAATGATCATCCCGTCCCATTCATAAAAACCAGGCTGTTCTCAGAAAAGGTGCGTGCACATGTGTGCACTCTATCATCAGTGCCAAGCATAAGAGTCATCCTCGTGACTGGTATTTCTACAGAAGTTTGTGATGGTGTTTTTATCGACCTGTTTCTAGCTGTAGGTTTTGGCCAGAACCAGGCTGATAGCCCCTGACTTACGACTCATGTGACCTCAGTGGAAATACATTCAGTTTTGACTTACTGTGATGTGGCAGAACGTGTGATGTTCCTTCAAGTTCCCTGGCTTATTATATTCATTTGGTTATTTACCCTTCAAGCCTTTGGCTTGCTATCTTTTCCAAAAAGATGTTTTAAATGTCTGTGATTATTTATTTGACTTCATAGAACAAAATACGTGGGCATTCTATCCTCAGCGTATGTGGAGGTAATTATAGTAGTTTGACGCCTGGGACGTCTCTAAAAATGTTGACGCTGGCACATAATGCAGCCCTGGTGGTGTCATTCAGGACATTAATACCCCTCCTCCAAATGAGAACATTAGCAACTGCAAAATCATGACAGCAATATTTTTTGTAAAGTGTATTCCGTGATCTAACCTGGAAAATGAAATGGTTTGCTTAAACAGAAAAAGTGTTTTAAGACCTCACAAGTGGCTGTGAAAAGCTGAATGAACATGGACCACAGCTGGGTAGGGGGAACACATAAAGCGGAAGCCACTTTGGCCATTCCAGAATAATTTGTGCACAGTGCAGTTTATATTAAGTCCTCTGGGTACACAGGCATGCATGATTTCCAGTAATTATACATGTTGGTAAGAGGTCTGTGTAGCAAGTACTTGTATAAAATAGAACATCAGTGGCCTAAGGTTGTAATGGGTGGGGTATCATTCACGTCAGTTGTCTCAGTCTGTTTCTGTTGCCATTCCTTCAACGTTTTTTGCATGTAAGTTGCATTTTGTTTCAGCGTCAGCCTTATTAATTCAGAGGCTTCCTCATATTTAAACATTCATTGTGATGCTGAGTAGGTGTGCAGAATGCGAGTGATTACTAGGGTTTGCCAGATTTCCCGAAAACATGAACCACGGTATCTTCTGACCCGGTATCACGTTTCACCTTTTGCATGTTCCAAGAAAACCAGAATCAGATACGCATTGAAGGGTACGGCCAGAAGGCAAATAGCTTGCGTAGTGATAGCTGTAGCTTATTAAGGTCATAGAACAGCATTTCTCAAACAAATGATTAACAGAAAATGGATAGTTGAATGGCGATGATGGATTTCTGTGCTATGTCTCTGAGTATATAACTCCTTAACAATGAGCTCCTTCGTGAAACAACTACATGTTGAGTAATGCTACTTAATCCAAAGATATATGTTTTGGTCAGGCTGCCCTAAATAAGTTATGACATGATCTTTCATGAGCACATTAAAAATATTAATTCAAAAAGCATGTCTTTATATGCTCATTGTTAAGATGGGATGAATGTCCTTATATTCATATATTAAACGGTAGGTTCAGGGAATATATCACATACTTTAAACAAATGGAAAAAAAAAGGAATAAATAAAAGGGAAAACAACAGAGTGTGAAAATCCAGAATAATTTCAATCTATTGGTTATTGAGGGAATTACCCACCAGAGTCAGATGTCTATTTTGAAAACCTTCAGTCTGAAGCTGTAATTGTGGTCAGATAAACGTGTATTTTGCGCTGAGAAATGGACTGTTTACCTTAACTCCATAGCAGTGGATAAGAATAGCAATTTGCTAAATTACATGAAATAATGTCACTGCAGGATATCCCCGGCCTGCCTGGGCTATTCTGGGTGAAAAGGTTCTGTAGTCAGTCTCAGTAATCACAGATGGAAGTTGAAAAATCCTTAATATAGAATAAGAAATCCTCAATTATAAAAAGAAATACCCCAGTAACAGAAATGGTATATAAAGGATTCACGTTTCGCTGGTTTCGACTTTCGGGGAAAGTTAGCAGCTGTAAGCAAATGTACGTCTAATTCGACAAGACATAGAAATTCAAATAACCACCAAATAACCATTTCCACTTTTTCCTGGTTCTTTGCATAGTGTGTATTTAGTGGTATAAGGCATACTAAAATTTGGTTTATGGTTATTTTACTTTGGTTGTTTCAGCATGTTTACTCAAACATACTATTGTGGAAGAATTTTTGGTCAATTTTAAGTACTTTTTATAGTCGGCACTCTTCGAATGAGTCAGAAGGCTACTTAATAAACAGATTTCAAGAGTAGCTACAAATTAAGGTTGTCGTCACAGTCTTTTGTTGGCATGATCGTTTTCATTCGGTTTCTTTCCAGATGAAATTCTGCACATTGCTGATTTTTATAACAGTCCCCCTTTTATAACAAATCCCCTTTCAAACTGTCTGACAGGAACCCAAATAGCAGAAGTTTACATTTTTATTTCTGTGGTTATGCATTGACTGACAAAGAACACACAACATCTCTGCTGGTGACTGCATTCTTTGCCAGTCGTGTACCTGTACCTGTCAGTGGAGCAACAAACAAGCTGAAAAGTCATAGAAAACATGCAAGATCCTTTGTACCTTGTAACAACACGCCTTAAACAAGTGCAATAAGGCAATATGTCTGTCTGTCGTTTAATCATAAGAATATGAGTGATAATATCCTAGATTTATACAGTATGTACAAATATATTGATAAGATGACTTAACCCTCTCGATCCTGAAGTCTTTTTTCCACTTTGGGGGTAGTCTGACATGCCTTGACATTTTATAATATGTCACCTATCTAAAAAACATTTATCCCAAAGTGCTACATGTGCTTTTATTCAGCACAAACTCAGCACCGATAATCTGAGACCACTTTGAAGGTTGTTATTTTTTTAAATCAACATTAAAAACCTATTTTCAGACATGCTGAGAAATTGTAAAAAAATCACATTATAGACATTTCTGTTCTATTTCTATTTCTATGTCCTCAAGACGAAACTGTAATAATATATTTAGTTTCTACCTATATATATATTTGAAAAGTAGACCGTCCAAAGTTTCTGAGGGTGTTTTTAATATATGTATATGACAAAAACTTGCGGAGTTATTTAAATGGTTTAGCGAAATTTCTGTAAAATCCTGCTGGCGGGATCGCCGGGTCCCGAGGGTTAGGTACTGGGTTTCATCTACTGTAAATGCAATTTATTTTCTGTTTTGTAGCTATAAATGTGACCTGAAGCCTGTAAAAAAGCTAATTAACTTGCCGAATTTAAAGCACGGCAGGTTAAATGGACTACGGACCATATTTAGGCCAAGCCCGATGCAAATGTATTTGCTAGCATGGACCCAACGTATTTGTCATTTTCCTGTCCAGCGCCCATGGCGTTTAAATTGCAAGCGTGCGCCCTTGGGCGTGTTGGTCTTACGATGAGATGGAGTGAAGTGCATTACTGGCAAATTGCTATTTTGACGCAGCAGAAAGTGATCGTGCTTTTGTCCAACAAAATCTTGGTCTAAAGTCAATGGCTCAGTATTTCACTGTTATTTTAATGACATGTTATCTGGATATTACCATGCACCTACACAGGTGTGCGCACAGCTTGCTGCAGCTTGTACTTGCGACATTCACAGAGGCACGCAGCAGCACACAAACATACAAATGATTAAAAATGGATCACTACAGTGCACATTAAAATGTTTTACAAAATCTATGTCATAATGATAGGTTAGCCAGCGAGGCCAAGTATATATCATTGCAGCCGGGGACTGAGTGTCGAGTGGAAGGGCAATGCAGTGGAGCTGCATGAAATTTATGGTTCATTTGTTGTATGGCTTTGTTGCAGGTGCGTAATGTAAATAATTCCCATTGTGGGAGCTCCCATGACAATACTAGCTCAGAACCACCACCCGCAAAGGAAAAAATGCATTTTGTTTGCTTATTTCCAGGAAGAGAATAACGATAAACCTGTAACCTTACAAATAGGCTATGTTCAACATTTAACAGTTAAAGCAGGCTATATTTGTCACATAATACTGGGCTAGTCATACATGTAAGCATATTTCGTCTGCAACAACATTTGCAATAACAGGTTGTAGATCTGCACATTTCTGTGTTGTTTCAGTCTATCCATAGTGTGGTTGTCACTTAGTTAGTGTTGTCTGGATGTTCAATAATGAACACACGTGGCCTTAAAGTGCCACGCACGAGTATACAGTAGCATAAGATGTCCTTCCCTCTGGACCATGATGCAACATAAGACACTTGGGGGACTGTATGTACACAATTACAGGGCTAAAATGCAGATTAATGCACAGTGCGCATGATACAACAGGAGGGGTGACACACAGTATATACATAAATAAAGTGTTCATAATATAGCAGTTGGAATGCAGCGGCTGTAGCTTCATTCACTTATTTAGCCCAGGCTATCTTGCTACACCCAAAATTCCAGCTCGGTGATACAGGCCCCAGGTGTGTTGAAGGACTTGTTTGCATCGTACTCTATGACCTGTTGTTATCATGGTAGCTGTCATGAATGGAGTGTGTGTGTATGGTTGTTTGCACTGGAGTGTTGATGAAACTCAGATGCCTGTTTTTTATTTGAGTGTCTTGTTCGTTTTTCCTGTTTCCTGCAATATGATGAGATGTCATGATCAGTACGGCGGCTTTCTGCTGCATTTCCAGCAGGGAGTCCCTCACATCCTAAGCACTTTTTCCATTAACCTAATTTCACCATTTTGTTTGGACGTCCAACAATGTCCTTTGATTGTACTTGGATGCTATAATGTTAGAGACATTCTAACTTCCACTGAGAAATAATTCTGGGTTAGAGCCAGACAATTACATATTTTTTTCTTCCAGATATTATTGAGTGCTGGTTTCTTCTGACTTTTATAGTGTCTCATTTTATTTTATTTTCTTGGTTCTCTTTTCTTGGTGCTCTTTTCGATATGCAACACAAGGGAAAACTCAATTAAGTGGCTTGTTAGGGCACTTTTTTTTAATTCACAAGTGATGAGTGGGACTAAAAGGTTTCCCTTTTTCCAGGTAATGAACAATAAATCTTTCCACACCTGTGTCCGATTTGTAGTGCAATGCCCATGAGAATCGGCACTGTCTGCTTTGTGTCAGGGCCGGGGGGCTGGACGGAGCCATGGAGACGAGCAGCTGCCGGGAGAGAAGGTCCTCCAGGACATAAGGGAGACACGCGGGCAGGAGGTGCGCCTGAAGGAGATCGAGGAGCAACTGGGACGCCTGGGTCACGAGCAGGAGACCACAGTGAGTTCAGACTGGCTTTTGTAAGACTTGCCCATGGCTACAGTACCACCCCCATGGCTTTTTCCATATCGTTTATAAGCCAATTATACCATACATTCAACATCATCTCCATTTTTAGGCTTCTTTATTTGTTCTTTCCTGCTGTGAGAAAAATAAGTATTACGTCTTGCCTAGAAAGAGTAAATCATCACATCTTGCAAAACTATGATTTTCTCACTGACTGAGAAAAAAAAACAAAAAACAAAGAATATCCCAGTGTGTCTGTGGGTATTTGCATGTGTGTTTGCATGTGTGTTTAGAACAGGCAATGTCCATAATCTGTTTATTATACACCATGCATGTTTGATGGCCTTGTCTATCAGAAAATAAGCTGTTCGTAATTATAGCCTTCAGTGGAGGTTTAAATTTATGAGTTTGAACCATAAACACTTGGGAGATGACCAAACTCTCGAAGGAGACCAACAGCTGCTCAATCAGGTTTTGAGAATCAGAGAAAATGGCATTCTTTTCATGTGGAATAAGCCTTCTGGCTGTTGGCCATGTATAGTAACACGGTTTGTCAATTCTGCATCTTCTGTGAAAGCAGAAAACCTACACAGCAAGCTCATCGTTTACAATCTCCAATCTCAAGGAAAGTGGCCTGTCCACTAGGATTTCTCCTCCTTTCAATGTGAAGGCTTTCTGCAATGGGCTATACCTCATTTCAAGCGTTTTATTGCAATTTCAGCATTTTATTGTTTTAAACCTGAAGTAAGTTTTTATTACTTTATTGGAAATAACATGGAATACTGCAGTAAATAACTTATGTAAACCCATGTGTGAGACATTACAGATAAATCATAAGATATGGTATGAGCAACTTTTACTGAATCTGGGAGACTAGTGTGGAAAGTGGAGAGTGGGGTTTTAAAATCTGGAAAATCCTAGCAGAATAATGTGCTCATTGTAGGAAAAAAACAACTTTGTTTTGCAGGCCATTTTTTTTTATTTTGCTAGAATGCTAAAAATTAGGACTGTTACATGGCCGAGTGGCTCCCCCATTTTACCCTGCAAGCTCTTTGGTTCTGTTGGTGACCCCTGTGCACACATCTTCTGCAGCAGTTAAAAGCCTGTCCCAATTCCTCCTCAGATTCCTCCACCTCAGTGTCCCTTGGCAACCATTCAGCTCATTCTCGTTGTGCGAGCTCCCATGACAATACTGAGTCAGAACTGCCATGATTCCCAAAGCCCCCGTTGCTACGCATCAAGCACAAGAACGTCTTTGGGACAAAGGGTGATGGATTTGTTTTCTGCGTCCACTGACATTTGTGACTTTAATTTAGTGTGCAGCAAGATATCAGAAACGTAGAATTCCAAGATTTTGCCATGTCATTGTTCACAGCGCATTCTCTTCCAATCTCTGCACAATGGGTCCAAAGAAATACCTGATTCATCACCACCTACTTATATACATGTGTTCACAATGGACACCTCCTCTCGACGGACAAACCTCACACTATAGACAGACACATTCACAACAATAGGCCGGCTGTTCTTCCTCCTTTCTGTTTGTTTTTACCCACTTCTTGCAGTCATTTCCTTATACTTGAAAGCAGTTGTTGAAAAGAAAAACTCATTAATCTTGCTAAATTACAATCAAATGTCCAGTGCTTGATAAGAGAATGCTTGTTCTCTTTTCTCTCTTAATGTGGCTTGACACAATTTCATTGTCATTACAGTTAAATCAGTTCATCCCTGTTACAATAAACACTTGCACAATAATTTGCTGGTAAAAGCTTTTTGTAAATACACGTACGTCACACTTACATTTATGTCACACTTAGTACTGCCTATTCTGCCTATAGCTAGATCTGGCTGTCTTGATTACTCCTCTTCCAATAGACCTCTACCTAGAGAGGACCTGAATAACTGGCTCACCGGCAAATTGGATGTTGTCATATATCAGCTAGTTTGTCTGTATTATTGTGTATGTACTATATAAGTACTGTAAAATATTCTGGTAAATAACAAGTAGCTGATTTGGTACAGGGGTGGCACGGTGCTGCCGTTGTCCTGTCACCTCATGCTTCTAGGACCTGAGTTCAAGTCCCTGCCTGGTTTCCATGTGTGTGGAGTCTATAATGTTCTCCCCGTGTCATTGTGGGGTTTTCCATAGGTATTCCAGTTTCCCCCCCCGAAAAATACATGCGAAGGTTAACTGGTTAACTTTGCCAAATTTCCCATAGATGTGCATGTGTGAGGGCGCACTGCCATGGCTTGGCACCCCATCCAGGGTTGTTCCTTGCCCTGCTCCCCTAGCCTCTGTGGTAGCCTCTGCATCTCCTGTGACCCTGAACAGAGCAAGCAGTTTCAGAAGTTGGATGGATGATTTGTTACAATACTTTGCAAAACAAGGAGCTAATGGGTATGTATTTCAGAGGTTAATTAATTGTAAGAGATATACGGGCCATTTATAAACTGAGGTACAGCGATTTCCAAATATCTTTGTGCGTAAGCTCGCATGTACATATTGCACGTCCGGCCTAAAGTAATTCAGTGTCTTACGTACTCTGTCACCATCTTGTGATTTTCTTTGCTGGAACTCTTTCAAATGAATATAACTGAAAATTGCGCAGAATAAATCACTGAGGTCTCAACTTTGAAAAAGCAAATTAATTGTGCCACTCGTCCTTGAAGCCTTGCCTGTGGTTGAATTTAACTGGATAAAATGAATAGAGTGTGGTGGCAATTCCCTGGGTTCCTCCATGCTGTTTTTACAATCTGATCCAAAAGGCATAGAAGGGGTGAGTAATTTCCTGAATGCAACCTAGATTTAACCCCAACCAAAACAAAATGAAACTGTCATTGCTCAGGCAGATTTGTCATATTACAGAACAGAGGCAGCCTCACAAAGGCCGTGACATGGACCATTGGGGCCTGCTGGCAGAGTTCAGCATCACCTTGGATAATATTTATTTTATTGATTGCAATTAATGTGTGATCACAAGTGCAACAGTGTGGTTGGGGTAAAGAAGAGAAATTGCTCCCATGCACGTACACTAGCACTCGATGCCACCGACGTCACTATCCCATAGAGACCGGGAAGCGTGCCACCTGGCTTTAGTCTTTTAACTTGCCTGAAAGGCTCATTGGTGAGACTGGACCCAACGATGGCGGGAAGAGGCAGAGACTGGAGCGGGAAGGGAGAGGAGTGCCTGTTTACGTTGTCATGACTGATAGAATATGATAATGTTGGGTGTGTCGCTGAGCATCAGCTCCCCTTGGCCTGTTCTGATATCCCCACCAAACATCTGCTCACTGTCAGAGCCAAGACCCAGAACAACCATGTCAGCTGCTTCTTTGTTCTGTGCTTTCAGAGTGTTCACACCGTCTGCTGCAGGGATCCCCATCTGCACACTAACTGTAAAGCTTCAAGAATTTCACAGCCGTTGCGCTGATAGGCACGTATATGTTTTTTGAGAGGGTCAATCAGCATATGTCCGGCTGGTTGTCTCACTTTTGCTAAAGGTTTAACTATTCATACTGTGCTTTAATGTGCTGTTAGGAGCTCATCGTGACACATGTGCCCCAGTCATTATGTCCCTTTCAGCGGCCAACGTGTGAAACTCGACACATTAAGTTATGACAGCATTGACCAACAACTATAGGGGGGTCTTTCACCAGCACAGCAGCAGAGCGTCAACACTGGCAGGAATCTCTTCCCCTCCCCCCAACTAGCCTGGATCAAGCTCAGTCTCAACACAGACACTGTGTAACACGTGCTAGCGGGCGGATTCGTGGGTAGCCGTGCTTAGTGATGGGCTGGGATTCCTCACATGACTGCCTTATTTAACTCCAGGGACAATAAGTCCTTCCTTTCAAAATGGCACTCATGGGCAATCCCCCCACCCCCATTTTCCAATGGATTTAGAGAAATCGAAGAAAACGAACACACCCGTGGCCACGGTGGATTTTCAGAGCTGTTCAGTGCATACTAATAATGCCTGGTAACTAAGACATTAATATTCGCTGCTTTTATTCGCTCAGTTGAGAATACTTCTGTATTATTTGCCAGTATTTATTGGCACCATATTTTCAGATAATGTGCTGAATCGGTAGTATGACATCCCCTTAGACTGTAGGTTTCATGTGACTACATCAAAATATTTTTTTTTTCACCATAACGACAGCCTTGCATTATGTATCTTGAAGGAAGTCTCACATCATGCACCAGTTCTCACTGAGTAATGCAAGACAGTGTAACAGTTGCTTAAAAGGGAAAAAACACACTGAAATGCTAAATCCCTGGTACTAATTTAAACCTCAATACTGAATAGAAATGCTATTTTAGGGCGTAATTTAGAACACACATATCCATTTTCTTATATATAATCGACACACTTTCAGTTGATTTTCAAAATGTCAGGGCCTCGCTTGGAAACAAATACGCCTTAGTGTAAGTATACATTGATTAGCTATGACTGTAAACATGTTCTGGGTTTATTGTTTCTCCTTTAATTTATAACTTAAACTTCCTCCTTGTAAAATTTAATTACCTAATCTCCCAATATGGTAAGCAATGTTTGGGTTAGCTTTAAGGGAAAATATACTATCAGTTTGATCCACAAAGCCTGCTTTGCTAAATGTACATTTATTAAGATATGTTTGAAAAACAAGTACAAGTCATAAAGGACTATAGTCCTAAGTAATAATTCTAATCTATTTAATGGCATATGGGGCCAAAGGGGTGTAAAATTTAATAAGTGAAACAAGGTTAAATAAGCGTTATTACGGTTAATAAGCCTGTAAGGTATAGTAAGCAGTATAAGGATTATTAAATATTGCGAAGTCCAGTTGGCAGTAAATGGACACAAAGCTGAGGGTTTTGCAACAGTAGTCAAAGGCCCAAGATACCAGGACAGTTCTGCTCTGTAGTCTAGTGCTATTTTTAATTACTTAACATAAAGGTGATTCGTGTTTGTGTCACCGATGAGTTCTTGGGTCTTTTGTGTACCTGTTTTTCTTATGGATGCAATAAATGTATTGATAATCACATTAAGCATTGAAGGCATCTAATGATGGATTGTGACCAAACCACAGAAGCTCTGCGCGGTGCTTTCACTTCACTGCATCCTTTATGCTAAGGCCTTTTTTAACCTCTAAATGATTGATTCATCGGCCCAGCTTTGAATCTTACTCGGTGAAAAGACGTGAATAATGCAGTTGAACATAGGCTTCAGGCCTTTGTGGAGCATGCATTTTCTTTTAAAGCTGACAGTTCCCATTGGTGTTTACTGTATAAGTTTTAATGATAATTGGCAGAGTGGACAGCTGCACAGGGCATGCCTTTCTGGGGCAGCGTGTAAGTAGTTCTGTGAATAAGGTGGACGCATTGATTAAATTCAGCTACATATAACTGCAAATTTAAATTGCCCTACGCTGATGCAGGGTGGAAAGCCTGGTTCACACAGCCAGCTCGGCGCTTCATTTGACTCTAAATGGGTCCTAGACATTGGCGAAAGTAAACACACTGTGCCTATCCTAGCCTAATCCCTGTGACCTATGGCTGCTTCATGCTGGTCTCCTTGCAGCCTGGTTACTGGGTCGGCAGGTCCTGGCTGAATTTTACTGTCCTTTCAGGCCAATTTGCATGCTAATTGCTGTGACTGGGGGTCATAATCACCTGGTGCTGCCAGTTTCAGTGTTTGAATTCCTTTGCCTTGCTTGCCCCCCCCTCTCCACTGATGCTGTAAAACTGGCAAACCTCCTGGAGAATGAATGACAAACTCTTACAGCATCAACTCTCACAGCACCACCCGTCCAATAATAAGCTTATCGATTTATGCTGCATTTTGGAAGGTTAGACAGAGGAAAAGCACAAACAACTGAAATGCTTGCAAACTTTTTAATTAGCTGGATTTAGTTTTGTCAACCCTCCTGGATTTTCCTTCCCCAGAGAAACTGCATCTGAGGACAAGAGTAGATTAAAGGATTCACCCGTTGTTTGTTTGGTTCCTTTCTGAAAATTAACGTTGCTGTGTAGTGTAACTATGCCAGGCAAAGTGTGCAGGTACATCCCACAAGTTGCTTTAAGGGTGTTTTCCATAAATGTGAATAATTGGCAGGAAGGCACATTGTTCAAATACACTGATGAGACAAAACATTATAGCAGCAATCCCATACAGTATGTAGCAGGGCTCAATGCGCCATGTGTCAAAACACTTTACTCCTGTAATTATCTGCCATATGCACCACTGTAGCCCTTTTGCTGGTTTGTATCAGACATGTTGCATCGACGAGCCCTGGCCATCCAGCACCCTGTCAGATGTTCATGGTCGTTCCCTCCTCGGACCCCATGGCTGACCACAAGCACCATGCAACCTTTGACCCAGTCATCTGACCATAATGACCTGATACCTTGTCAAAGTCACTTAGATCTTTATCCCTGCCCAATTCTTCTGCATTCCACATTTTAATTACAAGTACCAAATGTTAGCTTACCGTTTAACGTACTCCAGACCTTGTTACCTTGTTTTTACAAGATACTAATAATGTTTTGGCTCATTGGTGTATATGATGATGTTGCTTTCAAGTACTGCTGAGAAATATGATTTTGTTTACTTATAAAGTGGTGCCTCTATGGCCTACCACTGGCACCCAGAGTTCATTATCTGGGATAAAGTCCATGATAGATTCTAGCATACTACCAGCATAGTAGTAGACAGCATACTTGATGTCCTCTTAATTCATTGTCCTGAGTTGAGCAAGACCCCATGCAGCCAAACCTTTATTTATATTTTGAATGAAAATCACAATAAATAATTTCTTATTATGCACTACCGGTTAGTATTTAAGTTGTATATTGCTGTGGGTATGCAGAACGATTAATGAGTTTTGCTGGACAATTTGGGGCAAAGTTAATGCATGATGAAAAATGTCTTTCTATTTGGCATTATTGGATTGTTTTCAAGGATCTTAGATTCTGCTGTGAACAATTGTGGTTTGGCTAAATCTCTTCCATGCGTCATAGCTTTGAAGACAAAGCTCAGTTGGAATGCTGATCTAACTCACTGTTTACTGCTTGACCACTGATAAACTTCCGAAACTCTTGAACGCTCTTGTGCCAGTTTAAGGCGCACGGCCATTCTCCTTTGCCAAAAACCTTAGAAGAATGACCATCTCTATTCCACTTGGGGGCCTGCAGGGTGGTAAGGCTTCACTTACAAATTTAATTTAGTCAAGATTATCTGAATTTACTGCAGCTTGCCCCAGTAAGGAAGGAGGAGAAGCAGCCTTCTGGATTTTGCATACATGACTGGAGAGTCAAACGAGCTCTAAGCTGGGGAATAATGCAACATCACAACAGTATGACTGGGGGTTGCTTGAAACAAAGCTGCTGAAAGGCCTTGTGTGCTGTCTGAGCTCTTGTTTTGGCTGCTACCCACCACTTTTTCTGCTCTCCAAGGAGGGTAATAAGCAGAGTGCAAAGGCAGGTGGGCTACGCGAGTGACTTTAATTATTATTTCTAGGTGATGCTTTGATCCAAAAGGACTCATTCAGACATATGGCAGAAAAGCTCCTCTACGGACTAGCACAGGTTACGTATATTTCCGGTTTTAATGACCATATTATATTTGAGGATCCCTAATCCTCAAAGGGGGAACTGAAATGTGGCCTGGTTAGTGAATGTTTGAAGCATTTTGTGACACTGCATTTCCCTTTTACTTCCTCATTCATGTCTCCATAACATCATTCACGATTCTCTAACCTTGGGTTCTGGGTTGGTTTCAGGAACGGAGGAAAGTGCCAAGTCGGTCTAGACCCTAACCCCCCTTGCAGATTTTCTTCAGACATACTGCATTGAGGTATTACAACTTATTTGTTTAAACTTTAGATTTTCACAATAAGGGACAATAATATAGGAGTGAAAGTGAGGTATTGAAATGAGCTGCAGAATGTTTCAGACCTGATATAAACAGATAAATATTTGGTTCTTTCTAATATAGCGAATATCAGCCTGTGGTGTTCATTTATTTTTAATCATGAAATACGCTGGAATGTCCCAGTTTCTGTTCTGCAACCACAAAATCAGGAAAGAGTTGGGGCATATGTTAAGTCAAATGAAAACAATCATTTATAAACACTTTCACCTCTATTATTTTGAAATAAATATTACAACAACTCATTATTTGATGTTTTACCTCCAATTTCATTGTTTTTTTGTCCCCCCCCTAACATAAACATTTAAATTTTGAGTCTTGCAACATACTTAAAAAAATATTGGGATAGTAAAGCTTTTACCACTTCGTAATATGGCCCTTTCTTTTGATTGATGATAGACAGAGAGATGATACTTTATTCATCCAGAAAGATATTCAGGCATCCAGTAGCTCAAAAACACAATGACTGACAATAGTATGCTATAATACTGTATATAATACAGTACATGCAATAATAGAATAAAACAAAAGGACAGCAGATGTAGCGAGTGTGTCTATGGATGTAGTACAGAGGCCCTTGAAGGTGCTATACAGGTAAAAGTGAATAATGTGTGCATGGATTACGTAAGGAATAATTGACGACGGGCCGTTGAATTATTAGAAAATAATGCACACCCGAGGTGGTGATGCGTTACACCTCGCGTGTGCATTATTTTCTAATAATTCAACGGTCCGGAGTCAATTATTCCGCTTATACTACGGTTGCCACACATCAAGACATCGATCAGATGATATATTTCAAGGGATTCGTCCGGTTTTTCTACTT
>JABFDZ020000030.1:464854-496537 GCA_019775955.2 Pollimyrus isidori | reverse complement strand
GTTAGTCCTGTGTGCTCTATAGGTACTGTATGCTAATTTCTAATTTATTACGGTTAACTATGCGAAGTGATATGGAATTGTAATGCGGTCAAGAGAGCTGCCTGGAACTACGTTCGCCGTGCGTTTATCTGAAAATAATTGTTGTTCGTCAGCCAATCAGATTCAAGCATTCAACGGTCCCGTAGTATAACACTATACATTATATATATGATGTTTATGGACTGAATTAAATGTGTTTCGAGTGTAATTTTGTCCCATTCTTCCTGCAAACAAGTTAACTTAAGGTGTGCAACAGACTGGGTCTTTATTGTCTTCATTGTGCATTGCTGGTTTGTGATGCAGTAAAATCTGCGCCATTAGCAATCACGGTTATTTAACCTAGGCTTGCATCCTTGACCTTTACTCACTGTTCCAACTTGTTACACTTGAATGACATTATGCATCGTAAATGGTGTAATATCCAAATTCTCCCCTATCTTTCGTTAAAGAATATTGTTTTTATACATTTCAAGGATTTTCTCACACATCTGTTGGCCAGTTGGTGATCCTCAGCCCATTTCTGCTAGTAAAGGGATGCTGCTTTTGTACAAATCATAATTACAATCACCTATTGACATCATCTCTTTCAAATTATATCATTAATTACTTCACAACTTTTTTCGGAATTTATTGCAGGCCTGAATGGCAGGAAGGAATGTATATTTACAAATTAACAAAGATCATACAAATCATTAAATATCTTCTGTTCGTGCTGTCTTTGACGAAATGCAAGTCGAAGTTAATTTAGAAATCACAGCTTTCTTTTATCTGCATTCTTTGGAGTCTATACTTTTTCTGATTTGTGGTTGAAAAAGCCAATTATTATGTTAATCATTGACTAAATACCATGGCTAAGCTGCAGAACTAGCCTGGAAAAAATATATTTTCGTGGTTTACCACAGAAACTCCAAATAGACTCATTGCTGCTTTTAGGGAACTAATCTCACCAATCTGACTATTATAAGATGGTGGAACCTTTTAAACATGCTAAGTGGTATAATTGCACTTCTCTTAAGTCATGTGGAACAGAAGCTAAAAATAATAAAGAGACAGAGATATATGTGGCGATTTTGGTTGGTGTTTGAGTTCATGACACTTTCATGACACTTTCTTAAGTGTGTAAGTGTGTTTACAGAGCATACCCTTTTGCTTGCACTTGTTTGAGTCTTTAATTAAGTCACATATAGGCTTACTTAGTAGAGTTCATTCCTTGTGACAACGTTCCCTGTAAGAAAAAAAAACTAAAGTCTGCTATTTTATAATCACAGTAGAGATAATAAATAGGTTTCTGGAAGGAGGCTGGTGTTTTCCTCAGTGGTTTCTGCTGATTCATCACTCCAACCCCATAAAGTCAAAAGCTGTGAGAAACAATATCCATGACATTCGCATTCATTACATCAAGCTGTGTCTGTTTTAAGTGTATGGTCCTTCTTAGGAAAGAAATGAGCTATGAATGGCACATGTTTCCAATATACAGATGAATTGAAAAACTGCTGGAAGTTCTTTATATAGCAAAGGTAGGAGCAGAAGTACTATCCCGTGAGGGTGGTACAAAAATTTCCAAAAGTGCTAAATTCTTAGCTAGTAAATTACAGAAATATGTGATATAATTATTTTAGACAGACTCAGTGCCTTCTGAGATGGACAGCTCCAATTCTTTTTGTTTTGTGTATTGTATTCCACAATACACAAGTACAGTGTATTTTGGAAGCAAAAAATCAAATAACGGAAAGGTTGTAGCACTGAGAAAATAAATCACTCTGAACATGCCCATTTTCTTATGTCGTCTATTTTATTCATCAGAATTCTCGACTTTCCTAAACGCCTGCATACACATTTTGCTCTTCTGCGCGGCCTGAACCTAAACATAAACAGAAATTCTGACGCAGGTATGTGGCTGGGTGTCTGTTGGCGAGTACTGGAGACACATGGTGCTCTTTAGCTTGCCTAACCTCTGCCAGTGTCACTTTGCGAAGACTGATGAGTCTCGCACTCTGGTGAGAACCAAGAAATTGACTTTTATTTCCTGTTTTTCCTGCACCAAGGTGAACTTTACGTGCTTTGCACAATGACCTTTCTTTATATATATCTGCAGCCTTGCATTGGCCTAATCAGTGTTTCACTCAGCACTGTTTAATGTGAGAAATCTAATTGGAGAATTTCTGTGTCAAAATTCCACAAAATGGAAATGGTAATTAACTATAGATTCACCAAGTAGTACTACATCTTTGTCTGAAGATAATTTATTCTTGTTCCAAACACAGGATTTTGAACTTTGCAAACTTACAGTTTAATAACAGTGTTTGTGTTCTTTCAATCCATTGGGACTGTATTCCAATTTGCAGTCTTTCTTTTCACTCTAGGGGTTGAGTATTAAAGTGACTTGTCCTGCTGCAGCAGACTCACCTTTATCTCTGTGTTATTGTAATGCTCAGAATAAAGATCAGCCAGCAACCTGTTAATGAAGTTCTCTGTAACTATCAGGGATTGTGATAGCTGATGTTATGAATACATTACAACTGAATTTGGATGTAATTCTGCTAAATCCATTTAATGTTAAAGCAAACAAGGAATTTGCAGAATCCAGTGACACTGAAAAGCTTCTCTCTTCCTTCATACTTTCAGGTTTAATGCTGTTGTCAAATATAACTGTAATATTCTACCTACGCCTAGAGTACAGTGCTTGGTATAGGTTGTATTATTATCAAAATGATTTGACTTCATTGAACGTTAGTAGACATTCCAAAAGCCTGTATGAGTTAAGGAAGCTTTTGAGCGGGTTTTGTTTGTTCACGCACTGAGATGTGCTAATATAACTCTCTCACACTGACCAGTCTTTGAAGGTACACTTGAGCTTTAACGTAGCATTAAGTTGTTATGGTACAGAGGCAAACCTCCACAGACTTTTGCTCAGGACCAGTGGTGACCATTATAAGCTGGTTCAGGAAAAAAAATCCTAACGTGTCTTGCACACATAAACTGTCCGTGATGCCAGCATCTTACAGCATATCTGACCAACTGTTCTCCTCTCTCTTCTCTGAACAGTAGCCGTAATGATCTTAGAGGAATGTAAATAATTAGCTTACAAATACGATCTTTCAACTTACGAACTTTCAGACATACGAACGAAGAGGAGTGTAAGTCCAAATTGACCCCGGGCCACTTCTCCCGCTGCGCAGCAGTGTAGCGTGCGTACTCCCAGCAATGTAGTTGTTTGTACTTTTTTATACACTTAAAATGATGTTGAATAACGACTTACAAACATTTCAAGTTACAAACAACCGTTCAGAACATATCTCGTTCATAAGTAGCGGAGCGTCTGTAACACGTTCTAAGAAATATCCCAGAACAGACACTATCAGCGATGAGAAGATCTTGTATTCCTTAGTTATGCAAACTATAACAAAAACACTTTAAGAGAATAATGGCCTACTCGTACTGGGATGGTAGCGGGTCCTGCTTTCTGCATTAACCATGAGATCTGGTAAGTTATGCTGTGAGCTTTGAGCTGGCTTGGACTGCCTCTGTATGAACAGGACATGGAAACAGAGCTCCATACTAGATCTCTGTTCATCTTCCTCTAGTCTGACATTACATAGAATGATACTTAGAAACAAGATTTTTAATGTGATATCAGTGCTAATTACAGATTTAGTCTTTTTAGAGTTTTTAATCCTTGCTGTGCCATTAATGTTATCTACAGATTGTGTCATAGATAACTAAAGAGCCTCGAGACTGGATTCTTATGACTGTTGCACTTGCTGCATTAGCTACAGACATGACACCATTACACATATTAGAAACAAAGTAGCATTGAATATAAGAAACTATTTCCCCAAAGGGATAAATATGAACAAGATGTTTTGAATTTCAGTGTTCTGTTGCTAAGACGTTACAGTAATTCATGTATTAGTGCCTTGAGCTCTTGCCGTCATTTGCTGTCATTGACATAGGTAAGATAACATTGTAGCTTTTTCATTTCAGACCATAGATTTTGTCGGGGTGGTGTTGAGGGCCGGTCTACACTGATCAGTTTCCACTTGTTTCGTGCACACAGCTCCACCATAAAGGTGGCCGTTCAAGCCCGGCAGTATATACGGACCTTCAGCCTCACCGGCATGTGCTAGATGGACAGAGTATATCTGTTTATGAAAAAAAGAAACATCTGTGGCATTAAATATTCAGGTGCTGCAGCATATGGGCCTTTTTGTTCCGCCAAGCTCATATTTTTGTGAAGGTTTTCTGAATTAAAAAGGTGCACACTTTGACACCCCTCCCTTTCAAGTTCTGGAGCAATGGGTGCTGGAATGTGCTGGGGCTCTGCAGCTGTGTTTGATAAACGTGCAAGATTACCCAGGAGCTTGCAAGTGGTGGAGCTCTGTCTGATTAGAATCATGCCAGACGGGGTTTAGTCTGGGTCCATCCAGGTGTCCTCTGCCATGGGGAGATATGTTATGAATGCCTGAATGTGATACCGTCCTGCAGGATGGATTAATAGCTACTGGTAGACAGACATAGAGGTAATTACCACTGAGCCTCTTTTCAGGTACTGCATGTGAATGTACCTTCCCCCAAGCCTTATTAAATTCCCCAGGCACACATTTTTGTATTGATGTTTGCACAATGTCTATTACTTCAGTTTCAGTTGCCGTTTTTCCTTATTAGTTGGAGTTGGTCCGAGTCTCAGAGTAAGGTACTTTTCCGAAACCTGCAGAAAGGTTTTTCCTTTTGCTTTGTGGCTCTGGAGGGAGTAGCTGGTTATCATTTCTTGATAAGAAATTTGTGCCAGCTTCCAGAAAACCGTGCACTCTGAGGTCTTTCTTTTGTTTGCTGTGTAATGCTGCACCACGGCTCTCAGCTGACTGTACCCAACAATAAAACAGCCTGGATTACATTGGGATAATAACTTGCAACAGTCAGCAGTCATTCCCTTGAGAAGAGGCCTGAATAAAGAAGCAAGGTGTTTCCCATGGTTCATTTCAGAGTGACAGACATAAATTAATGTTCAAGTTGGTGTTATTTATATATATATATATATATATATATATATATATATATGTATGTATGTATGTATGTGTGTGTGTGTGTGTGTTTGTGTGTGTGTATTAGTGCTGTCAAACTATTTAAATTTTTAATCAGATTAATCACAGGGTTGATGAGGATTCATTTTGATTAATCACGATTAAATATCATTCTTTTTTAATCTATATTAATCACATTTCATTTTGCATGATCAAACTGACTCAAGAAAAAAGGGAATATATATATGCACTTAACATGTTTATTGAACATCTTGAACATGAAGTCAGATGCATTCCATGTGCCACAGAAGTGCAATACCATGGACCCATATCAAAAAGGAAGATTTTTTGCTTAGCTGGACAACTTGTCGGATTTAAAGTACCTCAGTTTAAATGGTTTTTATCTTCGTTCACTTACAATTAAATCTGACAAATAATCAGCTTCAAAACTTGGAATCCGAATCGGAGTACCAGTTCCTAGGGCAAATGGAACTCACCAAAACTGCTCGTAATGGGTAGACAGAAACGTTTCAGGGATTTTGAGTCATTCTACGCTGCAGATGGGTTAATTGCGTTAAAAAGTTTAATCAGATTAATCATGATGATGGATTAATCCACATTAACCATATATATATATATATATATATATATATATGTATACATTAATTTGTTTATGGGAGGAAAATATTTTATTTTGAATTATGTAATGTCTGTAATACCATTTACCTTGCCTATAACTTACATGCAGTCAGATTCACCTGTTCAGTATTTTGAGTCCCAGTGTGGATTGGGAGGAACAAATACTTAAAATATTACCCCCACCCCTCTCTCCCCGGCCCTCCCCCAACCACGACTCAGCTGAAACATCACACCACATTGTGAAATGCACCTTAGGGGCACTTGTCCCACCATCCATCTCAGCCTGACAGCTGCTTCTGTAAGGGCTTTACACCTAAGGGAATTTCTGATAAGCATCTTAACCATATTGCCCATAATAGATATTTCATCAGAAGATGTTTTCATTTGGTTCTGACTGCTTGTGTTTTGAAGAGTATTTGTGCTGATGGGACCTTACCCACCAATATCACAAGTGTGTGGACGGGGTCTCTTATGCCCCAGACTCTCCTTAAGGAAATCGTCCTTGGGTGGCAACGGGCCAAAACACGCAAGGCCTCTCCTGAAAAATATATTTAAATTCCAGTAAAGATAAGGCTGTGACTGCTGGTTCACAGGATGATCGATACTAACATGTGGTGCAGCACATTTCTGTGAATATTCTTGAAGAAAAACTGAGAGGGTTTTTTTTGCCTTTAACAAAAAGGAATTATTTTTCCCGACAGGCTGTGTATTTAAAAGTGTTCCAGCGACCTGCATGTAGTTTGACTACAAGTAAGTAAACCTAGACCTCATTGCAGAGCTGTTAGTGGCTTCAGAATGCACATTATTTGCCTTCATTCAAAGTGAACAAAAACCCCTCAACCCCCCAGAACAAGCTGCGAACTGCAGAACAATGGAACGAGGATTTGCCCCCACAGACCCAGCTTAGCTTTAGTATCGCAGAAGGAATAGCATGAAAGTACATCCTGGTGATCTGTGGTATCTTTGCAAAGTCACACGTATGTCAAGAAACATGTACTCCAGGGCGTTTAGACAAATTCAACTTCAATTTCTCTTGTTTAATTTTAATTTCTTTTGATTGCAAAATTTCCGCAAAGTCCTCTGAGAAGAAAAAGGATGACTGGCTTTCCTTTCATACCTTGACAAGCACCCTGTAATTAGAGGAGCAAACACTGATGCTTGCTGTCTGCCAGAAGGGGGCTCCCTGTATGTTTATTCTTTGCTAAGCTGCTGGCAGCTTTGCCTTTAAATGACAGAGCTGCTAGGGCATCAGTGGAGCAGAGCTACCCCCTTTTCTTGGCTGCATAGCAGAAGTGCTGAGTTTTAATGGGATCTGGTTTCCTAATGCCCTTTGTAGCATGCCGGGGGCTTATCCAGCTCACTGTGCCAGTCTGTCCTTCCTCTTGGTTTGATGGTACCATGCTGTATTTTTGAAAAAGATCCCTGGCACAGGAAATAACGCCATTCAGCATCAGTTTCAAAATATTCTCGTACAAGTTAATTAGTACCAAACATGAGCACTACTTGCTATCACTACTGAACTGTGTTTATGGCATGTATAGAATCTTTGCTGATCCACAAAGCTCTAAATTCATGAAAAATTCACATTTAAATGAGAGCATGTCAAAACGATTCCCCTCATTTATTAGGGACGCTTTGCCCCAGGTTACTATGGCTGTAAAAAACGAGCAAAGTATGTAACTAAAACCATTCAGCTAGTAATCTGAGCAGCACTATATCGGTTAAAATGGCCCTGAACTGTGAGCCTGTGAAAGGAAAACAGTGAGTCCTTAGAGTGAGATGGGAGGGGTTCCAGGGCAGGCTGGGGGGGGTGGGGGGTGAATGATGGACACAATCCTGAGTAGGCCACCTGTGTGAAGGGAGATCTGCGATCAGTTTACTGCTGAGAACAAAAATCCCAATAACAGTGCTTTACAAAACCAGGGCCCTCTGCAGGCGTCTTCAGTGGCTGAACAAGACATAGATGCCCAGAAGGAACTACAGCAGGAGCGAAAGCAATACAAGTCAGTATGATATGTAGCAGGCATAATTAAAGCTTGAGAGGTACGCATCATAACTCAAACAACATCATGTGTGAATAGTATGCACTGTAATTCTATTAATGCTTTGGAAGGCTTTGCCTCTCCAGGCGGATGTGGTCAGTCTGTATTTGGGTGAAGAATGGTGCAACCACGGCGTAATAGGACATTTGCGGGGGAATGTTGTTCGTCTCTCATAGTTCAATAAGAGTTTGAAACTGCCCTGCTAACCGTAGGCACCAGAGACCGCAGGAGCTGCTGACAGATGGTATTTGACTGTACAGTGCTTCATAATGAATTGTGGTCAGTCTGCCAAACAGTGGCAGAGACCCCAGACAGAGAGCTTGTTAAGACACTTGGGAGGAACTGTCAGTCAGTCCTACCAGAGCTCTGGCTGGAGCAGCAGGCCTGGGGCAATCCAGGAGTCCTCTCAGTGAAAAGTCCAAGTTCTCTAATGATATATTCTTTCGTATTGTACGGATTTCTCCAAATTGCCTTGAAGAAGGCTGATAGATGTGTTGGACCTTTCGTTTTTTTTTTTTTCTTGTTCTGCTCTAGTGACATTAGCAAGCTGTGTGCATACTTTATGTGTACAGTTCTTCGGGAAGTTTCCGCTTTATCAGTGTCCACTACTCTCTAGTAACCTAGATCATGCCTTTCCTGCTCATCTGTATCTGGCATTTCAATCCGTCACGCCCCTCAGAATGAAAATGAAAATTCATACTGCATGTGCTATAGAGAATGTTTGTGTCTGGGGGATCTCGTCCGCTGACATCACCAAAGTCTACACAAGGGCCAGCCGCAGTTTAAGTAGAGCAGCCCCTGTGGATAACAGTCCTGTAAATCAGCAATATACTTCCAGATTGTTGCTATTACCTGCTCTGTAATACCTGCAGTGACAGAAAAAATGCCAGCAGACTGTTCTGATAGTGGAGCATAAAGAACCAGCAGCCCTGTCAAGGTGTCTTCAGAGCAGTAATGCACCACACCCACAGGTTTAATCTTCTGTTGCAGTGGCATGACTAGAGGTGACTTGTATCACTGCTTATATTATCTTATCATCGCTGCCTGTCTGACAGAGAGAGATGAGGCTTTGAAGTCGTAGTGGGAAGTTATTACTGTTGTCAGTGTTGGTGATTATGAAAAGTATAAGATATGAAGGAGGGCACCGCAGATCTTTTGTTCTCCACACACACTACATTTATAACTCTAGTAGACACTGCACCTGACTCACTGGATTTTCCACTGGTTACATTTTCATTTTGTTGTGTCTTTTGGGGGTTATAGGCTTTGCTTATCAGTGAGCAGGCCCTACTAATCACTGCAGTTGCAAGGTCTTAGTCCATGAAGAGGCCTGCTTTACAGCAAGTTTTGCTGCATGTCCAAATGGATATTCACAAAGGCTGCATTCTGCTCTGTCTTCAAACTGTATATTGCTGCATTTTGGGCAAATCATAAAAATAGAGTTATTATGGGCCCCCAGCATTCATTTGGATGCAATATATTCACTTCCATTCTGTGAGAAGCTTTACAAATGGCAGGGCACAAAATGAGCAACCTTTTTGAAACAAATAAGTTTAGTTTTCCTTAGAAGATCTTTCTGTCAGCACAGTGGTTTTGCTGTTTGCATGAACCTTGTAAATTGGCAGTGGGTCAGACTCCCACAGTTTCTAGCAGTACCGAGGAGCTTTCTGAGTCAAACTGGACGCCCCCACTTCTGTCACCTGGCTACAGATCTGGAGGATCAGGGAAGTGCTTACGGTGGGAGTAGGTTCTCATTTGAGGACCTGCACATGCTTTTTATCACGGAGATTGGGTGACATTCTGCCATTTATGCTGAATGGCCTCAGAATGACCACGTCTACTAAGCTAATTAGCAAGAAAGATGGGAAAAGGAAAGTATAATCAGGTGTGTTTTGTGTGCTCTCAGTGTTGAATCTTGGCCTAAAAAAAGCAAGTGATTTAGTGAATCCATGGAAATAATTAAGCCACGCCTATGCTAACCAATTATTTTCTGTCATTGGCTAGATCCTGACATGTGAGGAATCGTTTAGCTGTGAACCTACTGTAATAGTACAGATAACGTGCAGCCACATGACAGCAGCACGCTTAACCTTGTCAGTGTGTTATCACCAGTGGAGACAGTGAAATGTTGTGGTTGCTGGCTGGCTCTCAACTTTGGCTTTCAAAGGGAAGGCAGAGCAGATGCATTTCTCACAGTCCATCCCCACAGTGCTGTAGCTTTTCAGGCTAGCCACACAGTTTGTCTTACAGCACAAGTGACTGTCATGAATCAAGGTTGGTGAGCTTTAAAGATCATGGAAGAGCTACTATGACATGGGAGGACCAGCAATCATCTCTCTCCTCCCTTCATCGGTGACCCTCTATTGCCTTGTTTCCACCAACAGTGCCAGAGCCAGTACCAGACTTTTTCCCAATCCAGAAGTGGTTCCGTGTGTTTCCACAGGTTAAAAAACTGACCCTGGGCCAGAAAAAATAGCTCCAGCATAGCATCACTGATAAGCTGGTCACAGAATTTGAAACCATAACACCAGTGAAAGTGGGGCTATCGTGTCCAAACCTTCCTCATACCCAGAAAGTCAACTGATATAATTTTATCTAATATCATTTTTTTTACAATTGGGGTTCATTGGCTTATTGTATATAATAAACTTAATTCAGATCAGTTCTGCTTGTGCCTTAGATCATAGGATATTTGTAAATAGCACCACTGTAGGCCAGCACAGTCTGGTTTTTTAATTTATCAAAGCTAAATATACACCCAATGACAAAAAAAATGAAATACCTAGGCGGAGTGGTGGAAATGAAATTAATCTGCATGTGGTTAAAGGTCATATGACTGTATTGCAATGATTATAATATCAGATCAAAAGGACAGCGGCGATATGGTGTGGAAGGGAGTCGTACAGCCATTGTATCCTCTCCTAAGGCAAGTCAGCATGCAGCTGTTGTAACTGGCCCTTGAGATCACTGGGACTGAGTTGACGGCCAAGCTGATCCCACACATGTTGGATTGGGGAAAGATCGGGGGACCTGGCTGGTCATGGGAGGACCACATCATGAAGCAGGCAGTGCATAGACACACATGCCATGTTTGAACAGGCATTGCCTTATT
Source organism: Pollimyrus isidori (assembly GCA_019775955.2). Classification (NCBI taxonomy): domain Eukaryota; kingdom Metazoa; phylum Chordata; class Actinopteri; order Osteoglossiformes; family Mormyridae; genus Pollimyrus; species Pollimyrus isidori. The sequence continues at coordinate 485,684 of JABFDZ020000030.1, read as the reverse complement.
GAAAGGTTGTACCAGGGTGTTGTCCCTGGAGGGGTAAGACATGCAGATGTAGGATGCAACTGACGTCCTACTGTGCCATCAGGGTCCCCCGAATCACTACCAGAGATGGCCTGAAGTCATACCCTATGGCAATGGAAATGTTTCTTTTTCTAAATTCCAGGGAATCGTTTTGCATGATAGAGGATTAGGGACACCATAAAAATATTATTTGAGTTCTGATGTTAATGTCAGAATTCTAACTTTTTTTTCTCAGAATTCTTACTTTGATATCAGAATTCTGAGTTCAGAAAAAAAGTCAGAATTCTGACTTTAATATCAGAATTCTGAGTTTAGAAAAAAGTCAGAAATCTGAGGAAAAAGTCAGAATTCTTACTTTTTTTCTGAACTCAGAATTCTGGTATCAAAGTAAGAATAATAATAATAAGTCTGATATGATTAAGAAATGATTCTTATGCAGTGATTATGCCTCTGCTTCGGAACAGAACCAGGACAGCGAATGAGAAGACAGGTTTTTGCCTAGTCAGCAGTTCCACTGGAGTTACTAGGCATGCTCTGCACCAGAAATTAAAAGACAAGCAGTTTCATTTAAAATATCTCCCACTTTACTTTTTTCCCCCATGATTTCAACAAATACATTTTTTCCCCTAAACGATGGTTAGTGATGTGTGGTTAGTGTAGAAATCGCAATTTGTGTTTGTGATCAAAACAGATGCTAGTGAAAAGACAGGTCCAAAGGCACAAATTTTTTGCAAATCATATTAGACCTCAGAAGTCACAATTGTGTTAGTGATATATGCTCACCCTGGAGTTTAAGAAATGTGAGGAACTGAAGGTAAAGTTCACAACAAGGGATTCTACCTCCAAGAATAGCAAATGTGAGCATGGGATGGTAAAGCAGTGGGGTCAAAGGACCCATGTTGCCAGCCTATGTCAGCTACAGAGGAACAAACTGCCATAGATGTAATAGAAGTATTCAGGTTGACAAATGGCCAACAACTCCATGCCTCTCATCATTATCCACAAGGCGTCATTAAGTCTGAAATCCCTGTCAAATGAAACTGAGCAAAGAGAGGAACCAGGATATTTCAGGCATCTTTAAGTTTAGTCCTTGTCGAGTAAGCTGTCAGGCTAAGAAAAGTCCTCAGTTTTTTTTTACACCAGGCTGTGCCTGATGTGTGATAGAAGAAAGCAGATTTTCTTTTTCCTTTATGAACCAGACAATGAGATGTTATCAAGCATCCTAAAAGTCACAGAACTTTTGCAAAGAGCTTTTTCAACCTCAAGAGGATCTTGTAATGCATTAAAAAAAAATGGAATTCAAATTGGAATGTAGTATTTTTTGGTTAACTCATTCTTATTTGACATTGTTTTGGGAAAAGTGTAGTATGTTAAGCTTATGCTAGATTTATGCGGGTAAAATAAGTTTGCTAATTACTAATATTATTTCATGGCAGCTCATTCTCCTCAATACTGTCTTTTTGCATAAATAAAAGCATTTGCCTTGGTGGAAAACAATCTGCAATCCAACACAGACCATTTGTGAGCCATGTGAACCCTATATGGGCACTTATGGTATCAGTTAACTGTGCAGAACGGTGTGCGGAGGACTCTGACAGGCAGGATGACTTATAATGCAGTAACTCTAGGACGTGTTCTGTCAAAGCAGGACAATACACAGGCCAGGGATGGTATCCTGTGGTTCTGCGACACTGACTTTTCTAAAAAAAAGAAGAAAATGTACCAGTGTTTGTCTGGTTTATGTCCTGGGTTCTTTTATGAAAATCAAATAAGAATACAAGAATCTGTATTGGTTGCAGTGCAGCAATCCTGGTATTGTCGTGCACACTGCTTGGATGAAAGTGCAAAGCAAATACATTTTCAGGGGAAAACTACACAGAATTGATAGCAATATCTTTTTAGACTCAAGATACATGCATTCAGTGGGTATACCTACCTTAGTACCAGGACCCATTCTTTGTGTTACATCCACTTTGGGCTTAGACAAGCTGTGTATTCAGAGAAGCTTTTAGAGAACCATACAGAGCACCATTGGTGTAATGAGCCATGATTCTCACACGTTTTCTTTTTGTTAGCTTTAATGAACGTGACCATTCTCCTCTGACATTATCATGGTGTTTTTGCATCGACTAGAACTTTTATATACAGATATTGTAGTAGGCCTGGGCAGAGTATAAAAAAACAGTGTGTAGTTTTTTAAATTTAATAATATCCAAATAAATGATAATACTGAGTCATCCAACAGTATCACCACTCACACAAACACACGCACGCACCCAACCAAAAACAAGCATGTAAGAATAATTATATATATGGGTAATCCACTAAAATGTCAACATTAAAGCTTGCTAACTGCTGGCAAGGCTGATTGGTGGAATGACATTACATATCTTTTTTAGTCTCTAAAACCATCTAATGCAGTTGAGGCTCAAACTTTTTTACCTGTGTGGACCATAGTTTTAGAACTACTGGCCTAAAGTCAATAAATGGATAAATTTAAAAGCTTGCGTTAGTCCTCCAGGCCACCCTATCTTTTGCCTCACAGAGACTGCTCTGCGCTGCTTTATCTCATACTAAGTGTTTTGTGGTACAGAGGTGTCTAAATCGCACTAGATAACAACCGGAGTTCCCCAAGGCTCTGTCCTTGGTCCTCTGCTGTTCTCTATTTACTTTGAGTAATCGGGCTTAAAGAGATCTCTTGTCTTCTTTTACCACTCCTATGCTACCTGACCTTTTCTCCTGATAACACTGGGTCTCTGCTCAGATATCTGCATACCTGGCTGATATTGCATCCTGGATGAGGGACCATCAAATCCAGCTTAACCTGTCCAAGAATGAGCATCTTGTCTTCCCTGCCAGCCCTAACATCCACTGTGTCATCACTGTTCAGCTTGGATTGTCCACATTATCTCTATCAATGTCTACTAGGAACCTAGAGGTAATGATAGACAACCAGCTATCCTTTACCATGCACATAACAGCGATCTCCCAATCATGCAGATTTACCCTGTATAATATCAGGAAAATCAGGCTTTTTAGTATGCAGCTCAGCTACTAGTTTAGGCACTTTTTACACCACAAATTGACTACTGCAGCACTCTATTACCAAGTCTACTAGCTACCAGCAAAAAGCAGTAGCACATCTGCTATTCCAGCTACCAAAAACAATTGCAGTAGCACATCTGATATTCCAGCTACCAGCAAAATGCAGTAGCACATCTAATGTTCAGTAGGCCCAGGTGTTCTCAAGTAATACCCCTCTTTGTCTCTCTTCCCTATCAGGACTCAAGTTTAAGTCCTTGGTGCTAGCTAACATGTCCATTAATGGACAAGCACCCATCTCTATGAAATGTCTCCTTATGACCTACAGTATGTCCCATCTCACGTTCAGCAAACCAACACAACTTGGAGCTCCTTCCGCCGTGCAAGAAGTGTCACTCCAGGTGGTTCTCTTGTGAAGATCCAGGTGGTAGAATGACCTCCTGAACCATATCCAGTCACCAGACTCCTTAAGACCCATCTGTTTCATGAATTATTTTACTAACCTGATTGTTCTTTGAATGCTCTTATATTGCACATACTGGCCTTTGCATATTCTTATACTCATATTCATAGTCAGATTATTTGTTAATAGTTATATGTAGTTGCATAGTTGTTTGTTTGCTCCTGCTTCAGTACTGCTTGCACTTGTACCCAGGCATTTATTGTAAGCTCATTCTAGCTGCACTTATGCCTATGTGACCCCTTGACAGCATAAATGCTTGCAATGTGCTATGTGCCTCGCTTTTACGCTGATTTGGACAAAAACAACCACCAAATATGTAAATGAAGTGTAAGTTTATGTGGAGTTATAATAAGTCAGATATTAATAATGTCAGACATCATCAAAGATCAGTTTATCTGTCTGTTATTGTAAATTACCAATAATATCATCAAAGCTCTCAAGCAAACACTTTAGTATTTAAATTCCAGGGAATTTGGCTGTTCCTGAGATGCTGAAACCAGCAAGGCACCAATAATTGCACATTATTCAGAATCACTTAGGTCAGTCATGATAGCCTTAGTCTAATGCTTAGTGTTACAGTCTCTGTGCAGCCAGCCACGTGCTTTTCTTTTCGGATGAACAGGAGGTCTGCATTAACAAACAGGTGTACTTAACAAACGGGACCCTGACTGTCTGTCTGTGCTACACAGAGCATGGGGCTGGCCTCAGATGTGGGTTTATTTCTCTGTGACCTTCAACCAGCATGTTTGCTATAAATGAAGAACTTTTAGGTTCATAGGAACCCCTTATTATGAACAAACCATTGAAGAATTCCACCATAACTCATTTGGTATTTCATAATTATCATATGAAAGAAACCAAACTGAAGATACTGAGGAAGCTGGGATTTCTTCATAAAAAAAAATGAAACACTTTTCCCCAGAAGTGGAGGTTTTATTTTCTGAACCTGGTTCCCATGCTGATTACATAATAAGGAAAGCTTGCATCAGTCTGAGTTTCAAGCCTTTCGGAACTGCAATACGGCTGAGTGGATTTTTGGGACTTTGGAATGCCAGATTTAAGAAAATTAGTCCACAAATGAATTTTTCAGACCAAATGCAAATAGATTTTGCGGTGAAGCACTGTATTGTATATGGGAGTGAATTGTTTGGCCATTTCTTTCTTCAATACATGAAGTCCCTGGGTGGTGGAGGGGTTCTGTTTACCATGAATGCTGACATCATACTGTAATGGCTCAGCTTTTAATGGAACAATAACCATTATTATTTTTCCTTTCTATCTCAGCTTGGAAATTCCCCCTTGCTGGAGGAGCAGCTCAGGACACTGCTGGAGGACTGCATGCTGTCACTGAGTAGCCAATCCATCTGTGGGTCCATGGAGGGAAACGCATCCCTCAGGGCTGCCAGTGATGGGCCCAGCAGACGCCTGCCCACAGACTCTTTCTGATTGGCTGAGAAGTGGCTATGGTGCGGCATTGATTCTGCGATGAAGTAGCTCCCCCCTCAATGATAGTCTGGCCAGTCAGGTGATCTTCAAGCATCCTTAACATACTGTTGACAAAGTTAAAGGGCATTGCAAGGGATATTCAGCATACCTACATTCAGTACTTCAAACACACAGTCAGTATGCCAACTGATCCAGTACAATAGTGTTGGTATCACTGTATGATACTTGTTTGCCTGAAATGTATGAAGATTATTTGATAGTAAAGGTATCCATTGTAGTTACATTAAAACTGATCGTATTTATTATCAGAGTAATTTTGGATTAGCTGGCCAATGTTCAACTAAAAACTCACACTAGGTGATCCGTACATGGCATGAGCACATTTGACCCCCAGAGTCTAGCTTGTTTGATTATGGTGATCCCCATGCCTATAAGACATCTTTTTTCAAATTTATTTTTAGTTTTAATTTCACAGCATGTCCTCTTTAGTGTACAACAGGAATTAATACATTCCTTACATTAGTGAAAAGATATATGCAAAAACAAAATATCCACGGCAATGAACATAAAAGAATGGGTGGGGTCTCAGGAGGATATACAATTCTCAATAAATACTTACAAACAACCACACAGTCAAAACAATTCCACAAGTGCTTCTTTTTTCAAAATGTAGTCCTTAATTTCCACAGAAAATGGAATTAAGCAGGAGCAATAACAGTTGAAAGAGGTCTGAAAGTTCCTTTGATCTGCTATTATTATTTTTCATGGGAACTCCATTGATATAGCTACTTTGATTAGATTTCATGGGGGAACCCAATGGGTAGATTCTTTCCGGTGGGCTGGTCAGAGAAGAGTAATTGGGCTGGAAGCAATGGGGTTATGGTGGTCATGATGTTCTAATGAGGAGTCACACGGAGTGGCAAATGGGAACAAATGCATGGTGTAGCACTCTGTCAGGGGAGCCATACCAGTGAAAAGGTTGGCGAAGAAATGCCAAAAATTCCTGCCTCCACAGGTAAGTCTGATTATCCTAAGGAAGCAGTCAGTGGGAGAATTCTGTGGCGAAATGCTAGCGATCCCTGTTGTTCCTTTGGTAGCACACAGCACAATAACAAGAAAAACACAGCCCAGTGCTTGAATGCATGGTTTCAAAGTGATTATGGTTACTGAAATTATGATCGTGATGGAGAGAGAATATTATAATTGACTGTTAGGAAACCAGGCTGGTTTTAAGAGCTTTGTTTGTACCTTGACGCTAATACAGAACTGTTTGGAGCATCTGGCCACTGCAGAACTGATGCCAAGCTTGGGGGTGTCGGGTTATTTCAAATAATAATTACATCAAGAAGGCCATGACTGCTACAGAGAAAAAAGTTTGGCTGCTATGACTTTTAATGTCATACCTTCAAATGCAATATAGTAAAGCTTTCAACATTTAATGTTGGGGGATAATTAACAGGATATATTTTTGTGGTATTGATTTCACAGGGAATCTGAGGTATTTAACTGATATTAAGTTTTGTACTGCATTTGTATATATTCAACGTTCATATATATATAAGGCACTTGAATCGCAGAAGAAAGAGACTCACAACCTTTCCTAACTGTGTGTAGGTGCCGAATGCCATGACGTGAGAAGGGAGTGTTCCAATCCTTTCTACACTAAATCCTTACCATTTAGTTCCCGCTTGCCTGACGTACAATTCGCAAGAGGCTGCCAAGTACTTCCCCATCATGCTTAAGGCTGGATTTCTATACTTACCCTAGAGGGATGCAATTCTTGCACTTGGAGGTCTCTGACATTGTTATGACAGCCTGTAGACAAGAGTGCCTCGAGGCAGTATTACCAAACCAGAATCCAAAATCCACATTTGTTTTCTTCCCTTTGTGCCTTTGCTTTAGCAGATTGAATACCTAACATCTTGTTGCATTTAACCAGGCAGTTCTCCTGAGTGTAACCCAGAATGGAATGTTTGCACTGCCTGCTGTCAGCTTTCCCTGGTATCCTATGTGTGCGTGTGTGTGTGTGTGGCCAGATGGGGAGGTTATAAGGGAGCCAGTTCTGTGGGTGCGTATGATGTGTTTGTACAGACTTCTGCAGTGATGTTTTTGACTTGAGGTGGCACGGAAGCCCAGTGTCTCTGTGCAGGTAATAGGAAGCCAGACAACAAAGCCAGCCGCTTAGAAGAATGTGCTAGATAAGTGAGAAAGCATTTCATCAGCTCCTTGATAGTTTGTTCTCACATGGTTTTAAGGTAAATACTTGGTGAATTAAACAGCCACAGCTCACCTGTGTAATGTTGACAGTCGAACAGATTTGGTAAATATGTGGCAGGGATCATTGTGGTTTACTGTTGGCCAGCAGTTGTGAAATATATTTTTGTTGAGGAACTGAGGAAGCAGTCAGATTAGAGTATGTGAGATGATGGAATGCATCAATGGATGCATATAATGGTATCTCCTTTGTTGATAAGCCCATAATTCTTTGGGAATTGACATACTTATCTCTGCAAACTATGAGAGGTCTGAAGAGGACATTCTCTCTGGGAATTCTCTCTGGAGTCTAACTATTTGTGGTCTCTCAAGTTCAAGGGCAGGATCACTGCAATTGGGCATTATTTGCAGTGTGTAAGTGTTGACATGATGTATACTGATATATAATCTTTGAAGGCCTACTGGATTATTCTTAGGATATCTGCAAATGATCAAATGAACCTGTACTTCTGTATTTTATGAAGTGGTTATGAAGGGACTGAACATGGATTTGGAAAACTGACTAGCAGAAGCCCAGAAAAAAATAGCCCATTAGGGAAGTTTTCCATTTTATGGACTGTTGTTTATTGTTCTGTTGTATGTTACAAAATAACTGGTATGAGTAAAAACAGCTTTTTTGTATGGCAAAACTAGAAAAATTGTTTACAAGCATCACTAAATGTATAAAAAGGAAAGAAATTTAAACCAAAATGGGTAAAGAACAAAACATCCTCACGTCAGTGTGCAAACAGTTTATACAGATAGAAACACTTCCACCTCTTGGTGCATCTCCTGATAAATTATTTAAATAGCATATATCTACACATGTATGAAATTACCTCTTAAAATAGCAAAGAGAAACTTAATAATTTATCCATTTAAAAGGCATTGGACATAATATAAAGCACAACATATTTATAAAAAAACAGTCTCCCATTTAATATCTTTACTGTTGGGGGATTTCTCTCCTACAAAAAATATTTTTTTCTATATACAGCATAAAATAAGTGTTCCACTACAGTAGCGCTAAATAGAGAAATTAACCAATTTGTATTCTGCTGCGGAAAGACACTCTTACGTGTTGCTGGTTCAATTCTACAACAACAATGAGGTAATATTTGTACATCCAACTTTTTCTATGTTGTTATTTCATTTCTCTCAGAAATGTAAAGAAATGTACAGACACACAGGTCATACATACTGTGCAGGGGAGCAGTGCTTCTAGATTTGCTATATGTCTTTTTGGACTGGGGAAGGCAAAAGGAACAATGCAGTCTGTTGCAGACTGGTCAAAACATGAAAGTCCCCATTTCCAGTTTCACTTTGGTTAGTGGGGAGTTTCATCGTTTGCTTTTTTTTAATAATAAATGGCAGACAAAGACAAATTCTGAACATCACAGTTCAATGCTGTCCTATCCACTGAGAGCAGACGTAATAAATATGGACCTATTTACAATCCAACAAACCACAGTCTTCTCAAAGACTGACAGGACGCCTGCTTTGAGAGTTAGGCCCACCTGTTCCACCCCCGCCCCTATTTCCTTCTGAGCAATGATGAGTAAACACAAAGCAATAAATAATCTATAAATATTTTCCTCCATTTCATTGTTTTTATAAGCTTGATCTCTACATTTTCTATGTTTTTCTTGCCACTTACTGCCTCCACTATTACTTTTTAAAGAAGAAGCCCATTTTATTTTGGCTCTCAGTCCAGTGTTTCCAATCCCGATTTTGCCTGACAAAATTCATTTATGCCTGGTCATGCAACCTAATTCTGAATGTTGAAAAGCCACACGCCCAGACACAGAAATGCCTGAATTTGTGGCCCAGCCGTGGTCTTGTGTTTAGGACCATTTCTTATTATCTAAAGCGAGGAACTACTCAGGAAATCATATCTTGTACTGAGGAAAACTATATTAACTGAACTGAGGAAACAGCCGACTGCCAGCCACATTACTACAGCAGCAATGGGGAAAACAACTAGGTTTGGGTTTTGTAATGGGACGATTTCATGATAGTTCCTCTTCCCCAATTAAAAGAATAATCTGGGATTCTTTAAATGGAGATGAATGATATATTAGGCTTTGAAAAAGCTAGGACATTCTTTAGCTACATAATAATTATAACGTGATACTTTTTTGGAAAACAAGGCAAGCTGGCTCTTTGTGAAAAACATACACACACACACGCGCACACTAAACACAATCACTCTTCCATGGTAACAGTCACTCCATTTTGTCCCTCAACAATCTCCAATGGGTCTCTGACCCATGCCCAGAAAAATATGAAATAGTCTTATTGCTTTCTTCATCCTCGAAACAAGTTTGTCCTTTTTAAAAATTTAGTCCACAGCAGATCTGAGGTTATCAATACTCAGTCTTTTTATGGGACCTCCATCCGAAGTGAAAAGCAGATAAGTTCTGAAGTGCATAGACATCTGTTGGAAGGGTTTTCCACGCAGAGCAGAGAAAGATAGAGAGCCTTTTAAGAGAGAGAGAGCTGTCTCCCCTTTCAGCAAAGCAATGCATTTTCTGCTCTACCTGCCTTTGGTGGAGGGGTCTAATCTTCACTTGGCAGTCAGCTGGTTTGTCCCAACGTCAAATTACCTTGAAGTTGATCACATGCTCTCAGTCCACCATTGTACTTGTTGCAGAAGAAAAGAGTAATGAGGATATGGTCCCAAGGCTTACAATATAAAATTATATTTATAAACGAAAGGTACATTCTTCTGAAAGCCTCTTATTGGTGCATTTATGTGTCTGAAAGAAAGCAGAATAAAAAGGAGAAAAATTAGTGTTACATAATTTCATGCCAAAAATTACAATTAACACTTTTGGAAGAGCCATGCAGATTATCTTACCCCTGCATTCGTATTTGAGGTCGGAGAAGTACACCATCTCTTGAGAGAAGACAAAGAGACCTAGTCTTCCACCAGCGTACGTCTTGTCATAGATGCTTCCAGAATCTGCCATGATTTTCTTGCCTTCATACATAACAACTCTGAAATTGGAAAGACAATAGTTAATATTTATTACATTTAATTTCAGAATCTGTTAGACTATGTGTGAGTTTAAAGATGTCTTGACACATCTCTTCTTAGTGTTTACCTGATGTGTCCTGTTCTTGGTCGGTGGGTCAAGTGCCACCTGTAAGCAGTAAAGTCTTTCCAGCCAATGTTCTTAGGGTCATGCCAGAGGGTACGCACCTAAAGTAAAGGAATATAAAGTATAAATTAACCATTCTTTGTTATATTGAAGGACTGTAGAATAATGAAAGTTTTCTTTTTTAACTGTCAGCTACCTGTCCATGGGTGTCCCCAGTGTGCCAAAGAGCATTCCTCAGATGTTCTCCAGGTCCAGTCGTTGAATTGACCACCTTAATGGAAAGCCCTGAATATCCTTGAGCTTTGGTGGGAGTACTAGACCAGTACGTTTGTGTAATCTGCTTCCACATCACCACATAAAAGCGCGCACTAGACTGGTAGCCAAACACAAAGCCAGCATAGTCATCATCTCGGTCGGTGTTGATAAAGAAGGTTCCACTGAAGTCCACAGCATTGAACTCATCAAAACCTACAAGTAGAAGATGATAAAACAGTTAAAACATATCTAGAAACACTGGAAGCTATACCATTTAGCCATAACTGCACCTCTTCATTGAAGAACATACCAACAGCAATGCCTGGGTCACAGTTGACGGTCTGTACGAGTTCTTTTCCTTGATGGCGCACCACCCAGTTGGGATCAATCTGAGATGTTCCCTTGGGGTCCAGGGGTACCATCTGAAATTTGCGGAAATCTGTTTCGCTGATAGCGAAATTCTCAGGGCACACGTCGTAGATATCAGGAACATTGTCTTGATCAAAGTCTCCTTTGCAAGCATCACCACGGCCATCACCTGGTGTGTAGAAAAAAGAGAAAGGTCAATTGTTATACATTTCTTTTCTTAATGCAAACAAAATCCTACACAGACCTCATAATATGTCTGTTTTAAGTGGGTGTTAATGAAGTTTATTGAATGGGTTTTTAATTTCTGGTTGACTCACCATCAGAGTCCAACTGATCTGGATTGTACGCCAACCTACAGTTGTCTTTGTCATCAGGAATTCCATCATTGTCATCGTCATGATCACAGGCATCTCCCTTGCCATCTTTGTCATGGTCAACTTGGTTAGCGTTGGGGATGTAGGGACAGTTGTCCAAATTGTTCTGATGACCATCTTCATCAATGTCCTGGTTGCTGTCGCACTTGTCTCCCACAAGGTCTGAGTCAGAATCGACCTGCAAGACAGATATAAATCATATTTTAGTAAAAGTAACAAAAAACATTATTACTTAATCCAGTGAAATTTTGTAACATGGTTAATGTCTCCCTTTTGACTCTTTCATCACTCCATGTGTCTAAGCCATTTAAAGTCGGGTTCCTTACTGCTATTCGTTCTTTGAAAATCCTTCTGAGGTTCAGTGGCAGTGCATGCAAATAGTACCTCTACAGCAAGTCTTGTAGTTAGTAAATTGGCAGGACTATACACAGATTCATAATGACACGAAAGAGAAGGAATGTGAGCATATTTCTCCATATGCAAGGGTGGTTTTAGAGTATTGTACAGGTGAATAACATGCATTGCTCACTAGAACTTCACAAATGTTTTCTTCTATGCAGTTTCCAAAAGTCTGTCCTTGAAGAAATGGGTCTGCTTTAAATTCTACATTGTATATTTGTTTTTTACTCAGATGTGACTGGTTTTGTTTTTCATTTGCAAAGGAATTAAGTTTGCATCTCCTTCTTTAAATATTCTGATATGGATCATCCATGTTGTACCGAAATATGAACTATAGATCACACACAAGGACCGTATTATCAAGAATAGAATAATATTAAGCTGTGTTTTCGTGATTTTTTTTTTCTAATTTCTCACAAATGTGATACACACTCACCTGATCTGGATTGTGCTCAAGAGGGCAGTTGTCACACTGGTCTCCAACTCCATCTAGATCAGTGTCTTTCTGGTCAACATTGTAGACATATGGGCAGTTGTCCTTCTCATTCAGAATGCCTGTTAAAAATCAAGATAGTACCATTTTTAATACCACCATAAAAGATGTAAAAGTCAGGTTCAGTCATCTCATGTCACCACTGGCTTGCCCACTGTGGGCTTTAGACAAAGGATAATGTAAAGCACTTTGAGACAATGAAGTATACCAATACAATTTAACTGAATTTAATTGAATCGTCACTTATGTCGTGTAGCAGAAAGCCCTGTGACATCTTACCATCACCATCAATATCCACAGCACAAGCGTCACCCTCCCCGTTGTTGTCTGTGTCCGTTTGGTCAGGGTTGCTGTTGTATGGGCAGTTGTCGCAACGATCTCCAACATCATCGCGGTCGTAGTCGTACTGCCTGGGGTTGTAGACGAACTGGCAGTTGTCCTGGTTTCAACAAAAGCATAGCTTAGACTACTGAAAAAAAATATTACTTTTTAAGTCTGACCCCACTAACCATCACCCTTGTGAAGTCGACATATGGGAAGCTTGTAATTTAAAAGCACAAGATATATCTATTCATAGGACGAAAAATAAAAGCATAGGATAACTACAAAGCGACTTTCAGGTTTAGCTTGGCGGTAACTACTGCTATGTAGAATTTAATGCTTCAATTAGCATTACGGCTGACAGATAACTACCATTTATTTATTTTGTTATTGCAGCTTTGTTATACATTATGAGGGTTTAAAGGCAGTAAATCTTTTGTTCTTGATGACATGATGCAGTTTTGGGAATTTTACATGCAAGCTTTTATGCAATAATTATAGATCCTATTGGTACGTTATTCTTACTCTGTCGTCAGGAATGCTGTCATTGTCGTCATCATTATCACAAGCATCACCAACACCATCCTTGTCATAGTCTTCTTGCCCTGAGTTTGGAAGGTTGGGACAGTTGTCCTGAAAATGAAAATGAGTTAGTGAGTGACCAGGGAGTCATATGTCACAAACAAGGCCATGTATGCTGTGGAACACAGAGCAGGATTTTACTCAAAAATATACCTTCTTGCAGTGGTAGGTGGCATTCTCCACACATACAAGATCGGCGTTAGGCCAGCCGTCCAGGTCAGTGTCCTCTCCACAGATGTGTCCATTCCCTGCATAGCCAGGTCTGCACTCGCAGCGAAACATGGTTTCTGTGAAGTGCCCCAGGTAGATGCAACGGGCATTCTTGTTGCAGTCATGGCTTCCATCAACGCAAGGATTACGAGGTTCACAGACCTGGCAGACGGATATAAGGCCAGTGTCAACATCCTGTCTGAGAAGGTTGGGCTTTTCACTATGTCGCAAAACTCCATTTTTGGGTGGAACAATTTGGTTCTTACCTGCTTCTTAGCTGTGGCCTCCTCTACACCCCTGCCAAAAGGCTGGGATCCAGCGTAACGAGTGGGACACGGTAGGCAATTGTACCCTGGTTCTGTGTTTTCACACTGATGGACCCCATTGTGCACAAAGCATGCATCAGGAACTTCATTACACTGCGGGCAAAAAAATGCAATATTGAATATCAGAGCTTCCTCGAGTCATTATCCATCATAAATGAATATGAATGAATCTCCATGGCAGTTACCTCATCGATGTCTTTGCAGTTGATTCCGTCTCCAGTGTAGCCAGTGGGACAGCTGCCACACTTCCATGAGCCATCAGGGAAGCTGCTGCACTTGGCTCCAGCAAAGCAGGGGTTAGACAGACAACCATCTGCGGGTTAAACCAGAGATATTCAGAACCCTGTAACCCTGAGACCTAGACTAATATTCTATTAAATAAATACCATTTCATGCAGCAAAAAAGGGCACTTACCAATGGGGCAGTCCCGCTTGTTACACAGCTGTGTTGCCTTAGCATCACCTTGACATTCCTTGCCTCCATATTTGGGTGCAGGATCATTACAGAGACGCTCACGTGTCTGAACACCTCCACCGCAGGTAACAGTGCAAGTGTCCCACAGAGACCAGGGTCCCCAGTTGCCATTGACTGCAGGAACAAAAGGGCCGAGACATCAGCATATGAGGAATTCAAGAATGGATATGGTTTCTTCGGTTCATGGTTTGCGTCGGCCCCCTACGTACTTGGGCAGTGTGGCTTCTGGCACGTCTCCGTCTCCCTGCCCTTCCCCACACAGTCCTTGCCACCCATCTGTGGGGTCGGCGAGTTGCATAGGCGGATACGGGTGATGACGCCCTCCCCACACGTCACCGAGCACGAGGACCAGGGAGACCAGTGGCTCCAGCTGCCATCCTGCTTGACTGGTGAGTCGACAAGCCAGAGAGGAATAAGGAATAAGGCCATAGTAGCAGGAGCGGAAAGGGGAATAAAGACTCGGCCAGGTCACTCACATCTCTTGTCACATTCCTGGTAATAGCAGTCCCTCGTCTGCACAGAGGTGCCCTCACAGTTGTTATTGATGCGATCGCAGGAGCGGCCGCGTTGCTGAATGCCCCTTCCACAGGACACGGAACAATGGGTCCATTCAGACCAGGGAGACCAGCCGTCCTCAGCGTAGTCACTCGCTGGAGAGGGGAGAGGGACAAAGGGTGAGCTATTCCTCCTTTCCAAAGCTTTAAAGAAAAGCCTTTAAAACGTGCCCCTAATGGGCTGCTTTTAGCACGGGCAACTTGAGACAAGCCACTCCATAAAGTGTTCTGTGGAATATAAAGGGCCTAGATGCCAACAAGGAGTCAAGTGATAAAGCTTTGGCAATATCATGTGCAAATAAATTTGCAAACATTATAAAGGTGATGTTCTTAAATGAATATGTATATATGTCCCAGGAATTAATTAAATATTTATAGCAGTAGAGTAAATCTAAATGATTAAATCTGTTGTACAGCACCATTAAAAACTTGATCGATAGCCACAGCCTTACTTATACTATAATATGCATGCAACATAATGACTGCTGTTCTATATTTAACATCAAAAATTTGTAGTTATATATCTGGCAAATAAAAAAGATGCCAAGTCTATCAAGAGCAGTCAATTTTCACTGGTAATTCTCTAATTCTACCGAAAGAATAATAGACATGAGTACTAACGGATACCACAGCGAGGACAGCACTCTCCATCCGGAACAGTGGCATTGGCACAGGGTATCAGTGGGCAGGAAATCTCACGACATATGGTTGCAGAGTTCTGCAAAGAGAAATTCTGGAATTAGCAGCGGTGAGGAGGACTCTTTGCAGACAGGTCAGCTACCACGGGCATGCTGAAAAGCAGACTGCGAATTTATCATCAAGCGGGAACCCCTTCGCTACAGCTGGACTGTTTGTTGTGTTTGGGAACAAAGCAGTAATCTTTGACCAGTAGAATAGACACATGCAGAGCTGCATCTCCTTCCTATAGACCTGCTTGATGCCAGGACACCTGGGATGGGGTGTGAGCATGCCAGTACCGAGTGGTGGGGGGGGGTGGACAGATATGACAAGGCCTACACTGCAGTGGTCTGTCAGCAGTCCCATGCTGCCTCGACCTTTCAGGGAGGCCAAAGTGCTGCTATCGCTCTACATGCTCCATCTAATTAAACAGCCAAATTCCTGACGTCTGGCCAGCTTGGGTAACCTGCACGGCAGTTTACCATTAATGTGAATGACAACCCTGTCCAGCTGCTTTGCAGAATTACATTGTGATTTGTAATTAGAAGCAAAGTGTTGCTGAGAGCACAGACACATGCCTTGTCACAGAAGAGCATCAGTCAGAGCTACATAAATGAAGGTGCCCTTGCAGAGTTAATTGCAGCGTCGCATTGTGGGATTTCTGCCATCTGCCTGTCAAACCAATTACAGGCCAGATTACAAAGCTTGTGCTCTTAAAGGATGATGAGTACCCCAGCACATACACAATTAGAACCTTACCTGGCAAGTACACTGAGTACAGCCATCTACTGTCCATTCCTCCCTGTTCTTGTGCACAATACCATTGTGGATGCAGACGCCGGTGTGTTTACGCATCTGGGATAGCAGAAAGCTGTTGTTTTGGGTCTGAAAAAAGCAGAAAGGAAGGAATGTTACTGGAGAAATAGGATTAATTTTCTGGATAAAATGCTTTGGATCTGTGCAGAACTGAATGCAGCTGAAACTGGGTGGGGGGCTTAGAATGGATCACAGTTAAGAGGCAGAGTCATTCACACCCTTGTACATAAATCCCTTCAATTTTGTTCATATGGGGGGGAGGGGGGGAGGGGTTTGCTTACCACTGTCTCAATATCTTTAGTCAGCTGCTTGACAACCACCTCAAGTCCCCTGAGTTCCTTAAACATGCTGGCAAGATCCTCGCAGGAAAATCCACAGACCGCTTGCAGATCTGCAGTGGCAAGACATTCCCTTTAGCCTCACTCGGGAAATCAACCATATTTAGTTCTTCAAAAAAACATCACTTGGTGTGATGCTTACCTTTCGTTTTGTGGCCAATGTAGTCAGTCCTAATGGCTGGCCTGGACCCATTGACTGGGTTGTCCAGGGTAAACGTATCAGTGAAGGTAGCTGGAGAGGGAAGGCATATAGGAATGTTTCAGTGGGATATCTAAAACAATCCTATATTAACACTCATTGCCGTTTTTACTAGTAATTACTCATTAACTATTTACTCATTTATTACTCATTTTGGGTGACAAATAATATCATGCAAGGCACTGCAGAGTCTCCTTAAAATAACACGTATAATAAAAACTTTAATAATTATTTCTGTGAACTTGAGCTCATGTGGTTAGAATCGCAGGTTTAGCGCTCCAGTAGTAGTACTCTTCACAGTTTCTTGTAAATCAATGCAAGGTCTTCAATATGACCAAATAATTTCCAATACGACTGAGGAATTTGCAAGTCAATACTTACAACTTTGGCATCCTTTATTTCGTAGAATTGCGTCCAGAGTAGTTCCAAACACAAAGCGTACGTTCTGAAGCACTCCCTGTAAAAAGCACGCGTATTTAGACGTACAATCTATTTAAAAAATCTGTTTATAATCTCCATTGTAAGTTTAACCATCTTGCATTTGCTTACCATAAACTTGTCTTTCACTGCCCCCTTGCCGATCCTCAGACGCGCAACTGCCGGTACATCATGGGTTAGCATGCTGTAAATTGGCACATCCATTTCCTCGGTGTTGATCTCTTCGCACCCCACGAACAACTGAACCCGGTCTTCCTGCACGAAAAGGGTGATGTTCTTCCAGTGGCTGGTCGCTAGGTCTGTATCTTCTATCGACACCACCTGTTGCTTGTTGTCCGTGGAATAAACCACGTCTAACGTATTTGCCTTGCCGTTCGAAACTATTTCGAATATCGGTCCGGATCCATCCGTCTTTTCCACGGTCAAAAGACTTCCCCTTGTCCTCTTGAACTGCTTGAAGGTGACTAAGAGAAGAAATCCCCTCTCTGCATGTATGGAGTCAATCAAGTCCCTCAAGGTGGTCTCGGGAAGTGGGGGTATCAGGTCCGGGTTCAGAATCTTATAAGCGGGGCTGTATGGATCTGGTCCTTTTACTAAGGTCACCCCATGGTTCTTCTTATGAACTCGAACTAATTCGAACAAGTCGTATACACTATTATCATCTCCGCTCTCTGAAAAACAAGAAATAACAGTTAGTGTCATGTCAGGAGGAAAATTAAATCTGTTATTTTACTGGATTTATGCAATAATAACAGCCAACCCTTGGAGTAAATGGAGTGCGGGAAATGCTGAAAGTTACATTTACACTTATACTCATTTACCAAGTTTGATATTCTCACCTGCCACTCTGCTTCCGTCACAGCTCAGAATCAACAACCACAAAAAAAGCAACGACCGCTTCATTCTGAGACTTCACTTCTTTGAATGTCTGAAAAATAAAACGTTCAAACGATACATTTAAAAAGAATATTTTAATTACCCTCAAAATAGTCGATATTAATCAAAACCCATATGAGCAAAATATATATGAAATATGCTGCATCTGTTATTAATTGAACGACACATATAATTCATTGCAAATTAATCATAATTTAAAAATATTCGTCAACCTACCTGTGCGAATAAAATAATTCAGCACTCCTAACAGTAAATCCAAATTTAAGAGAAAGTCCTTAGGGTTCAAGTTCTCGCAGCCTCTGTTTGGGCTTCAAAAAGTCCAAGTGGCAGTATTTAGTACTGCGTTTTATTACATAAAAAAATAAAAATAATAATAACTTTTCCTTCTTTGCGCGATCTTTTTTCTGATGCTGAAACTTAACTATAACCAGCGAGGACAAAGTGCTATTTAAATAGTTTCATGACATTCCTAAGATCCTGGTTCCACCAATCAGAAGCTGGAAGGAAAAAGGGACGAGCTTATGCATTTACCTCACAACGCGGAGTAAAATATCTGAGACATATACGTCAGAAGAAAAGACAAAGAAAAAAAGCGAAACATTCCAGAGCTGAAATTCCGTAACCAGATTAATATTTTATAGAGATAAACGCGCCAAACCATTGCTTCCTGTTAAAAGTACATCATCTGTCTGAAATTTCCTTTGCATTTTATTGTAATATTAGTAAGCTTTCATAGCAGTCTTCGCAATTGAAAATTTTATAACAGAACTTTCCCAGTTAAAGTCATTTAACTTGCGTTAATTTAAACGAGTTTAGAAAGTATAGCGAGAGAACGGATGTTTAGGCTCACAATGTGCTTCATTGTTACTCAAACGTATTGTCCTTATAAAAAAAATTTGATTCTCACATCAGGAGAGGGTTCCGGAGAAGGATGCAGCGCCAGCCATGCGCTGCTATTCACCCTTAGTCCGTTAGAGGCCGTTGGGGGAGCTTCTGTGAGGAGTGAAATTTCAATACTTTTTTATCAAGAATACATTCAAACTACTAAAACGTGAAAATGCTTTTAATGTTTGTATGTGTGTATGTACTTCCACATATATCTGCACGTCGTATTTGTTAGTTGTACATAATGCTGTATTTATGATAGGCCTATCAAAGTATCATTTAAATTCAGTTTTATTAACTTAATGAAATGTGTTTTAATTTGCAGATTTGCTGATAACAGGTGAAGTCAGAGGCGCCGTAAATGGGAGGACATTTAGGATGATTCCAAGGGTCCCTAAGCAACAGGGTAATTTAAAAAATTAGAATGTAATATGATTAGTCTGTGGTGGGACCCGATATCATATGCTTTCATGAGGCCGAAATCTCTAATGACCCCCCCCCACACACACACACACATACATACACACACTTTTCCACTCAACTGTCAACTTCCATAGAATTTCTAAGCAGGTTAAAGGTATGTGTGACTCATTATCTATCACCGTAAGCTTCACTTCCAGCATGTCAATCACAGGCTGAACTTCAGTAAGACTCCGCAGCCAGGCAGTTACAGTACATGAATTTTTCTATTCTCCAAAGGAACCAATATAATGATCCAGTACAATGGTCCAGTACGGACAATAAACTTGGAATGTGGTGCAAAAAGAAGCAGATTTTTTGCAGAATTTGAAATAAATCTTAATGCAGTGGTGGATCAATGCAGCTTTAGTGACTGCATGTTGTTCTCTGGATGGGCAGGAGGGGACAGCCATTAATGTTGGTCTTTTGCATGACTTACATCAATAAAAATGTGCTCTTAGTACAAACAGTGAAACAATTCTGTTACCTTACCTCACCTAATGCAGAAATCATGCTCGTCAATATAACACTTCAATGTGTGAAAAGTTAAACAGACAATCAGCAGGTAGCAAATGTAAGAGAAGTTGTTAGTTTGTCCAAATTGAGAGTATGAATGTGTGATGCCCTGTGATGTACTGGATGCCATCAAAGGTTTACCCCTGCCCTCCTCTGCCTGGAACAGTCCCCCTGCATTCAATCAGCAGTTGGAAGATGGATGATGCAGTTCAATATCATATGATTTTGCAGCTGCTGTAAAAACATGTTGAGTTTTGCGCCGAGAATGCAAAGGTTGTGGGTTCAAATCCCAGCCAACACCCGTAAATGCTTCTCTCTACAGTAAGCGGTATTGGATAAAACTGTGAGATAAAATGGACAGATCTTATAATTATTTAATATTCTTATTCTGTTTTATTTTACAATTGGAAAATATGTACCTTCACGTTAAATATGTACTGAATATGTATCTAAATTTTTTCATAGAGTTAGCAAGATATGCTGTGTCTTATTTAGGACTTGAGAGTTTCCTTAGAAACTGCTAGGTGAAAGGTCATGGGGGGAGGGGCCGTTACTAACGGGACAGATGTGGAGATCCTGAGGTGCATCTGCTGGGCCGCGTCACTGATCTGGCAGAGCGTCTGGGGTGGGAGCAGCGAGTCCAGCATGAAGCTGCCAAACCATGACGAAGACCTGTGCCGGAAGAACTCCATAAATAGCGTCTATGCTCCAGCACTGTGCTACTCACAGGATTTTTGATATGTAACTTGGTTTATAGGAATTTGTGATATTGGTCATAGTTCACACACACGCACACAGATATATCTATCTATCTATCTATATACACACACACACACACACACACACACACATATATATATATATATATATATATATATATATACAGTATATATATATATACAGTATATGTGTGTGTGTGT
>JABFDZ020000030.1:442189-464754 GCA_019775955.2 Pollimyrus isidori | reverse complement strand
GTGTGTGGAGTTTGCATGTTCTCCCCGTGTCGTCGTGGGGTTTCCTCCGGGTACTCCGGTTTCCCCCCTCAGTCCAAAAACACGCCGAGGCTGATTGGAGTTGCCAAAATTGCCCATAGGTGTGCATGTGTGAGTGACTGGCGTGTGAGTTTGCCCTGTGATGGACTGGCCCCCCATCCAGGGTTGTTCCCTGCCTCGTGCCCATTGCTTCCGCGATAGGCTCCGGACCCCCCACGACCCAGTAGGATCAGCGGTTTGGTGGATGGATGGATGGATGGACGGACGGATGGATGGATGGATATTTCTCTTTATATCTGTGTCACCTTTTGTCATGTCTGTCCCGTGTTGTGAAAAGGATCAGAGACACCATGCATTCCAAGAAGGACAGTCATGTATGTTGCAGTCAATGTTTGTACTCTTCCACCTGTCTGTCGCTCCTAGTGTTTATATGTATATATTAATGTCTTTTGTTTTTGTTTACCCCATAACACCAGAACAAAGACCTTTCCTTTTAGATCAGACCCAAACATTCATACAGCAGCGTGTCTGCACGCAGTGCTCCCCAGAAACACTGTAATTTGACGTTGGCTGATTGGGGAAGGCTCTTTTTTATCGCTCCATTGCCTCCTTATTCCTGCCTGACCCGGAAAAGGGAATCCCACATAAGACTAGTGTCACATGCATGTCTTTGACACGCCTTCTTGGCTTTCCCACAAGTGCACATGCTGACACGTATGTAATTTTGACCAGACAGCGGTGACAGGATATACAGTACTGCTTGGCCAAAGGAAGAAGAATTAATTAAAATGAAGACACAACTCGGTTATAGCCTGAACTGTGAAACACTGCAATCTTGAAAACAGAATAAGCCCAGTGACCAGAATCAACAACTGAGTCTCGGGGGATTTCTGCAGTAGGCTACTAAATACTACTTGCTACTAAACACTGTCAAGCACTTAAGAGAGAGACCTTTTCTCCCACTATGGCACATTCACTGCTTATATACACTTTCCATTCAGATATTATAAGCGTGAAGCACGTGATGATGCTAGCAGGTAGATCTTGTTACTTTAAATTTGTTTCTTTAAATATCCAATGGTCTGAAAATAGCAACTTTATGTAGTTGTCTGGAATTTGCTGTTGCCATATCCAAGTGAAGCAACATTGATTGCTTTTGCAGAACACCATGGTTTAATGCCGGCTGCATACCGGATCCTTAAGTTTTAGACATATTCATTTAATTCAGCCATTTTTCTGTCTTCTTTGGCATTTATGAAGCAGATAGTCAGATTGGTTATGGGCCAGTGTTTGTGTTGAGGGTACAACCTTAGCAGGTCATCGAAGGCGACCATGTTGGTTGCTTTAAGATGGCTGCATTTGGAGACCTGTCTCAATACTTGGCTGACTGTAAAAATTAATCAGTATGCATTTGTCAACCAAGTGATTGTGGTGGTGTTCTACTGTGGTTTTCATTATAAAATAGGAAAACATGAATTAGAACTAGAAGCTGGAAATAAGAAAAAATGGTAACACTTTACTTCAGCCCATGTTATTAATAATTTATAACACATTCATAACAAATAACAATGCATTCATAAATAGTTATAAACATGGCTATAAATATTAATCAAAATGCATAACACATAGCCAAGTTTATTATGTAATATGAATGCTCCATGGAGCTGTCATCTATAATGTACTATAGAAACCTCTATAATGCATTATAATGGTTGGTATAAGAAGGATATAAAGGATGCTTCATACTCCATTATTTAGGCATTATAATGCATTACAGATGATCACCATAATGCATAATAACAGGGCTATACTGTTGTATGCCTTTATAAATACTTACAGGCATGTTTATAATGCTTTATGAATGCATTATTATACAAAAGGTGAATGTATTTATAAATTGCTAAAATCATGGCCTTAAGTAAAGTGTTACCGGAAAAAAAATCTAAAAAACATGCCTTTAAAGGCTTTGCAGGGGGCCGTGGGGTATACTTTGGACCCAGTGCCAAAAAGGTTACTATGAAGCTGCTTTCTACAAAACACACTAACTAACATCTTTATTGTTATCCCGGATTTTTAAAAATGCAGCTTCTATCCACTTTAAACAGGTCGATATTTACTGAATCAGTTTAGCAGAGTTTGTTTCTCAGCTGTGCATAGGTCCATTATCTGGACTTGGAACAGCCGCTTGACCACCTCTTGTCCAAATATGGTTCTTGTACAATGTCCTTTGTTGTTTTTGTAGAGAGTAAACTATTGACAGACCTGTACTGTCAGCAGACGACAGCTGCAGCACATTGTAGTAAGTCTGAATCTTTTATAATTGAAATCTGAATCTGTCATAATTTTGTAGTCATGGCAGCAGGCGGCGAATAATGAGCCAGTCATTTGTGGGCTGTCTGGGTGCAGACCGCTGGGTGCACGATACAACTGGTCGTGGGCTTGAATTTTTAGCGGGCTGAAAAATCTTCCCCTCAGGCACCATTCTTACTACTGCCTGTAACGAGTCTGCCGTGTGCGTCAACAGTTCCCGTTAACGCTGTAGTCGCGAGAAAGTTGCCCACGCACTATTTGGCCTCGCGTCACCTGTCATTTGATGCCTGTGTGCACACAGGGAGTTGCTTAACATTAGTGTCCTCTCCTTATACATGTCTACAGATCCCAGCTCCCCAAGGTGCCATGAGGCTTCGGTCAACAGCGGGGGTGCTCTGCCGACGTGTCACATCTGGAATGAATCACTGGGGTAAATAATTGAACGACTCATCCCCGAAAAAATGTCCTGCTTACATTAGGCTGTGTAGAGCCTAAATAAGAAGGGGAAAAAATAATCCACTGTCACTGTTTCATATGTGCCTATGAATATCTTTCCTGTCATGTGGGCAGTACAACCAATTAGGGGTGGAATGTTCTGCAGTGATAACGTTCGCTGAGAGATGCAGGCCTTCACCCACAGACGGTCCTTTGGGTCCTTTAGATGAGGATCGATCAATTACCTTTCGTTAAGCTGAGTTGAGTTTGAAACCCTCTGACACATTGTTTTGCTCTTTCACATATCTGAGCAAGGTCTGCTCTGCTCACCTGGAGCAGTTTGCAGTTTTCTGAAGTGACTGTACATGCAGCTGCACCCATCTGTGCGCTGGTTGTTCCGGGATGAAATTCCATGAAATTTCTTGCCAAAATCGCTCAAGGGACCCCATACCCTGCTATCTGATTCCTCACACGCAGCATGGATTCTACCAGTCAGTCATGGTTAATGACCATTCATTACTGACTCTTCACCCTGAAAGGACACTGGGGTGGTATTTTGGAATTATTAATGAAATAATGACCCACATGGACTAGTAAAAATGATATACAACTGTAATAATTCCCCAGCATCCTTCACCATAAATCTTCCAGAAGGAAACATATTCTGCCACTCCAAATGGACATGCGTGAACCTTGTGCTTTAAAGGGGCACCACACAACTTTTTATTAAAGACATTAGGCAAATGAACACTGCTGCGGACTGTCTAGGACGTATTTGAAAAAGTGGTTACAAAGGTTCAGTGTTTCCAATTTGCAAAAACTTTGACTCTGTAGGGTAATGATTAGCCATAAGCCAGAGTTATTAAATCTAGTAACTGATTACTGAGAGATTATTTAAAATATCTTGAGGACTCTTTCTTGACAGAGGGTTGCGATAAGCAGGGGCAGTCACCCACGTCTAGTTTCACAGACTTAAAATGCTTGTGTGGATTTCTGATGACTTGCGTTGATACCTTTTACTCCCTAACCCCCAACCCACTCCAGTCGTTATGGGGTGATGAGCATCGCCGTGCTCTTGGTCGTCCCTGCTGCTTTAAGTAATGAGATGAAATACCTTGCCGCACTCACCCTGGGGAAAGGAGACACTGGTGTCTGAGTCAGCCAGAAAAAAACACAGTCTATGGGAATAGCTTGGAATGTAAAGGCATTTTTCCATTTCAGGTGTCCCGGGAGGTGTCATACGTCAGACATCAGCGACACCGGGAATGCTACAGAGTGTGTTATAAAAGAGGCCAGGGTTTTGCATGAGGAAGTCTCAGACGGCCCCACAGGGAGGTAATGAGAACGTGGAGGTCTCCCAGAGCGATGGCGACATTCTGCGTGCCAGGTACAGCACCCCCCGCAGAGCTCCCATTGCATAGCGGTGCAGTCACGCGGCACAAAAAACAACCGTCGGGGCCGTGTACTTCTTAACAGTGTCCCCGTGCGCTAACAAACATCACACTGGCTGCCTTCCTGTGTCACTGCTTTACAAGGTCGTTGTGGGCTGGACAAACAGGAAACTTTATGGAAATGAATTTAAAGTATGCCAGACAAAGAGCCACCTTGGTTAAGGACCACCTGAGCAGACAATGACCCATCTGGTACCTTACTGGTTCTTGGTTTTGATGTTGTCACTGGGAACAGCTACACATGCAGGCTTCTTCACACGTCAAACCATAACTTAGAATTAGGCAATCAGCGTTGACACACCACAGCATACAGTAGCAAAATGTGTCCTCTGCATTTAACCCATATGTGGCATAGCAGGGAACAGGTAATTTAGTGCCCGGGGAGCAGTGCTTGCTGATTAGGGATTCAAACCAGCAATCTTTCAATCAAAAGTGCATTTTCTTAAGCGTTAAGCCACCGATGCCCACAAACACAGACCAGACACAAACTAACATACCTTTTCTAAGTGATGATTAGTCATACGCAACCATCTGTTGAGTTAATTAGTTCAAATATGAATTGCGGAATAGTGCATTTTGTAGGAGTGTCTCAGTAGATTTGACTTCCACTTCTACTCTGCATGTTTGGAGTTGACATGGCCTCCCTGGGCTGTGAAAGAACATCGAGGGGCCATCACAAAGCTGAATTTTTGGGTCAGTAAGATAACTTGCCAGATTTAAGAATGAAGTCCATTGGACCAGAGGTACCTTACATCCGTCAAGCCAGCAAACACATTTCGCTTCGTGACACAGGCCCAAGGTGTAATCAAGGTGGTCTTGAAAGGCGGCAAAACACTGCGCAGTGTTTTTTCGTGCGTGCACTTCTTCGGTGGGTAACCTTGGAACGTAACCACAGCATCGGTTAGTGTTATATAATGGAAATGATGGGTGAACCTAAGATGACAGGTGCCAAATCAGAGGACGTGATTCAGAACCATCAGGCGTGATCATGATGGATGTCTGTTATGGCTACATCGTGACACGGAACACTGGCACAGCATAAGTGCTGTTCCCCTTAAAGTGTGCATTTAGCCATTAACATCACAGAGCTGCCGGCACTCCAGTCTCCAGCAGCTTTTGCCTTC
Organism: Pollimyrus isidori; assembly: GCA_019775955.2. Classification (NCBI taxonomy): domain Eukaryota; kingdom Metazoa; phylum Chordata; class Actinopteri; order Osteoglossiformes; family Mormyridae; genus Pollimyrus; species Pollimyrus isidori. The sequence goes on along the minus strand of JABFDZ020000030.1, from coordinate 459,416 downwards.
ACCCATCTCTGTATGTTGCATTTTTGAGCCCCCCTGTATTCATACAAAGGTGCCAGAGATTTTGTATTGATCTCACACATGATGATTTTCTGGGGGTTGGGGGGTCTCCCAAAAAATTATACTTCGTACTGTATGTAGGTTTATAATTCATTATCGATGCATTCATAATGCATTGTAACGGTCAGTATAAGAATTAAGGATGCTTTGTACTGCATTATTGCCATGCACTACTCGTCTGATCCTCCCGTGTGCCACGCCCCCTTGCTACGACGTGTGAAATCCCCGCGTTACCAGCTGATTCCAATTCTTGTTAATTAGTCCATGTTCGAATATGTTTCCCCGGTCCGATCATTAACGTCGTGTGACATCGTTTCATGTTTTCAAGTGTTTTTGACCCAAATAAATCCCATGTTACCCGACTCCACGGTTTATGTCCTGCTTTCCCGGTCCATGCCCTGGCGATCATGACAATTATGAAAATATCTACAGCATAGTACATTACAGATCAGAGCTTCATGACCCATTCATAATACAGTATAAACATTGCTATAATGTGTTATGTCTTATAAATATTTATAACCATGGGTATAATGCCTTATGGATGTTCATAGATTCTTGTAGACATGACATTCATAGAAAGTTTTACTAAATTCTTTTGAAAATGTACAGCTTCTGACATCTCTGATGAGTTGTTTTCCTCCTGCTACATACTAGGCGGTGTTGCCACATTCAGCATGGGCTCACACATCCACCTGAGTTACATGGGCTCCTTTTCTTGCCGTCAGAGGGCTCTGAGCCCCTGTCGCTGCGGCACTGGTATGAGAGCCTCTCTCTGTTCTGCCCCTTCAACCCGCTTTGCCTACATCTTTCTTTGACATCCCGGGCAGGGCCGCTGGTGAATGCGGAGCAGTACTCTGCTGTGATGCTGAGTCACACAAGCCGCCCAAATTGTGTCTGGGCTTGATGCTTGTTAAATGCCATCTCCAGGGCAGAGACTGAGGAACAGCCCTTGTTGTTAGCCTGTCATATGGCTGTGACGGCAGTCCCTCTGAGGGCCTCTCTTGTCACACACAGTAGGGCTCTCTGCCTCGCTGTGTCACTGTTCAGATAAGCAGTTGTTTCCAGCAGCTGTGGAACATTGTTGTTTGTTCCCTGACCACAGCATCCGACAAAGTCTCTCAGACGCAGGTCTCTTAATATCTTTTTGCTTTAGTTAAAGATCGACTCTTCCGGTCTATTCTGCCATTGTGACTCAGTGTTTCTCACTGCAAAACTTTGGATATTCACAATTAAAATCGCAACATATTCTGGTTTCTTTTTGGTATGTTTGTTTTTTAAGGAAATGCATATTCAAAAGTCACATCAATCTATCGCGAGGTTGCTGGAACCTCTGCTGGAGCCACCCATCAACTTACATTATTATTCATTTATATTTTCCGTCATTATGAATGAACAGCACATACAATGTATTTCCTTCCAACAGTTGCAGCAGCATGGTTAATGTGTTTAAAATGCATTCAGTGTTTACCTAATTAAACACATTACTGTGCTGAAGCTGAGAATGCTTATCAGATTTGAGAACACTCCCCGGGTTCTTCCAGTTGGCACTAATATTAGTATCTATCAGCTGCGGTTATCCGTGGATATTGAAAGGTCATAAATTCTGCTTGTATTCTTTACATCTTTTCACATGATAGGAGGGGCCCCTTATGTGCATGTGCTGGCAGAGTTGGCAGGAAACGTGGCGATGCCTTTGTAATCACTCAGCACACTGGTGCCATAATGCTCCCCTTGTCCCATTAGGGTTGCTTTGCGCTCGATTCTAACTAAAACGCTGCAGTGCCGCGTCTCTACCCGCCCTCGGCTTCATACCTTTTCCAGTGAATAACCCCCCCCCACACACACACACACACACACACACACACACACACTTGCAGATTTAGGACTGGCCTGGACCTGCTCAGTAATGTGAGGTCAAAGCCTGTGAGAGATATGACCCAAGCAAGCAGTCACACCCCACACTGGTGGCTTTCCAACCTGGCTGGGAGTCGTGTGGACATTACTGGTGTTCAAGTTCACATCCCTTCCAAAGCTCCCTTTCTGTACTTAGGAATCTGTGTCATGATGACCATGGACAGTTGTTTGATTGTTTCTGTCAAGTACAATACATTTAATGGCCACTTCATTAGGTATACCTAGTTCATGCCAAGTAGGACTGACCTTTGCCTAACGAATGATTTAAAATAATTGACTAACAGGGCATTTTTGGCAACCTTTTTAATTTATTGCACTGTTCTCCAGACTATGTACCCTCGAGACTCTGTAGCAGAGGTGGTTGTTTCTGAGACATTCTAATGCTTAGCTGTGCAGTAAATGAACTGATTGACCCTGTCTGCATGCTCTATATATTTAGTTGCAGGTAAACAACTTGCTGCATGAAGGAGCAGGTGTTCAAGAGCAGGTATAGCTCATCAACTGACCGCTGCATGTTCATCCCGGAAGAATTTGTTATTTGGCTTTAGATGGGTCAGCAGGGAAACAGTGTCATTTTAAACAATTCTTTCTGCTCAGATGGTCACAGATTTCACATCCAACGGTCATTTTAATTAAACCCTGAATTTCATGCACCACTGCCATGATCTGTCAGCAAGTACTCTGTGTGAACTCAGTAAGGAGTCAACTGTCTTGTCCACTCCTCGCCTCTTATGACCAGACAGCAAAATGGACACATTCCTCACTTCCATTCTTGGTGTGAAAAAAAAAAAGATTTCCCATATTAACTTTGTACAAGCAATGCCACTGAGATGAAACTGTCACAAAAAACTGCACTGGGCCACAAAGAGATCCGACGTTCTGAGATACAGCACTTGCAAACAGCTAGCGATAGTTTTTTTAAATTCAACATTTTCTCCTGTACAGAGAGAAAGATGTTACGATATATCTGACGTTTACATACCGAATGAGGATAAGAATTCCTTTTATGGATTATAGCAGGAACACAGCAGAATCCCGTAACCCTGTGTGGGGTGTGGAAAGTGTGTGACGTCACACTGGAATGTTAAGTGCAGGAAGAGGAAGTCCATTTGTGTTGGAAGGAGTTTTGTCAATCATAACATCTGTCTACGCTGAGAACTGGCACATTCCCTGGTTCTTTTGCATTTTTCCTTAATTTTATCACTGATATTTTCCACTGTACTGCTTTTGGTCACTGTCTGGAGGGTCATTTGGAGAATTTACCGACTTCCTCAAATAATCCAGATGATGAGGAGTATGAGCTGCTTGCATGTTTACTCATATGTGAGTGTTACACACGAGTTTGATCAACCAGCTATACTGTTTTCACACGTGGGATCTGCCGTGTCGTTTAAAATAAGAAAGGGACAAATAAATGAAAACCTTTCCTTACATTCAAGTCAGGATAAAATGCAAACCCGGAATTCCAGCAAACTACCTAAAATTTAATTTTAATCGTCGTTCACAGGAGAAAGTTTGCTTGTCTTTTTTATTACCAAACGTGTTTTGCCATCTGTGCCAATTGAACAGGCAGGTCCAAGCACCCACAGGTGCAATGGGTCAGCTTGTTTAAGGCCTGTGGGCATGTGTAGCTCTGTTGATGTGGTTGCCCATGGTTATGGAGGATGCAGACTGTAACAAAACAAAAGTGTTTATATGTCACACACAGGGCACTATCCAAGGACACAGGCAATGGCGAGGTCAACCTGGACAATAAGAACCTATAGCAGTTTCAGTTCACTCTACTGTTTTTTCAAAGCTATGTGTACCTATTTATGATATGAATAGATATCAGGCACCTGTGTCCTGAATTTGCTCTTTGTAATAAAACTTTATAAAACTCCATATACCTTTGGGGATTATAATGAGGTTCTGTAAAGGCCATCTCAGTAGCTGCACACAGTAGGCATTATGCAAGTTTCGGTCTGATTAATACTGTATTTGTATCTTAGTCCTCTGTTTTTTAAACAACACTTCAAGTATGATGTTACTCTGGGAAGACCCTGATAAAATCCTCTTTCCAGCTTCAATATTTACAGGGAAAAAGAAAAATTAAAATAAGCAAGCTAGCCGAATATTCATTATTCTGTTCTGAGAAAGTTCTGTAGGCTACTCCACCTCATTTTCACCCAGACATGCACAGCAGTTGCCCTCAGGGTCATTTTTGTCCGATGAACCGCACTTCCTGTAAGATGAGGAAAAAAACACAGAAAAAACCATACAGATTTTATACAAACAGCTGGGACCAGAATCAGACCTACAGTCCTGACAGTGGGAAAATAGAACAGCAATGCTGAGGTGCTGCATTGCCCCCAACCCCAAATACATGGAGTTATAGAGCTTGTAGTATGTAAGGGGCACAAATGAAGTGGATCCCCAGATGTTACTCTGGGGAAAGTTCTGGGGGGTTATTTAGTCCAGCATGATTTGTCACCACCTGGACGGATACACACCATCCAAAGAGCCAGCACATCTCAGATAGACCCCAGGGATGCCTCTCTGGGCGCCACTTACTGTTTTCCCTCATTCCATGTTTTCCTGCTAATTAACTCATATGTTCCCTTATGCAACACATTGAAAGGAAATGTCAAGATTCCCTTTTCTGTTCCTGCTCCAAAACCCCCAAGGATTCAGCCTGTGTCTGAGGAAACAAAAAGTGTATTCTACAGATCTTACATATACCTTATAAAAACAAATGCCTATTACCTAGAGGAATGTATGCCTATTATATATTTAGTAATTACAGTGGTAAGTGATTTAAGAAAAGGATAAACATTCAGATGTAAAGTACTGGGTAAAACTGCTGAAGGAAAGTAATTGTTTCTGTAATGTGGAATATATGACATAACAGAAAATTAGAGAATCAGCCTTTACCCTAGGACTTGTCACAGTATTTGTCAGGGAAGTGAAGGCAAAATCTCCTGAGCGATGCGTAGCTTGTCCAGTGGTCACAGATTTACAGTTTTAGCATTTATTGCAGGGTGCAGTTACTCATTTCACCATGCCTTTTTAAACAATCACAAAACTGCCCAAGGAAAATTTTGAGGATATTATAGGGAGGAAGCGGAGAATGACACTGGGTATTGATGGCACGCCATGCGTCTGGTTTGTCTTCACTCATGATGTCAGCACATTTATTATACTGCAGTATTTTTTTTTTGGCTTGTGGTTCACTGCGGGCCTGCATTTACTTTGCATTGACCCTTTTGTTGACCAGATAACAATACTTCATACGCTGCAGTTTCAGTGGCATGTTTAACTACAGAATCGGAGGATTACCATGACATCATGGCAGTCTACTGATTCCTGGGTTCAGGTTCTGCCAAGCCTACTTTACGGTTGCAGAAATGCATCCTCAGGGAGGTATATTCTTTGATTCACCTCTGATTCTAAATAATTCCACTTTTGTTGACATTTTTACAAGGGTGCTGAGCTCCAATGGAAAGGTACTATGTTGGAAGCCATTTGATTGTTTTTGGTCATTTTCCCAGAGATCCAAATCAAATGACATTTTTCCTTTGGCACGCCAGTCACAACCTGGATTTTTCCAGTACTCAGTCAGTCAATGGCAGTGAAACAGGTCAATGGTTTGGCATCAGGAACCTAAAGGGATCGACTTTCTCGGTCCATGTTTTTGCTCCCTCTGAGCTCCCTACCACGATCTGGGAGGGAGCAAAAACATGGACTGTCTGTGGGTCCCAGAGGACTAGATTAGGAACCATTGTGCTAGAGACCATGCCAGTGAAAACTGAGATGCCTTTGACCCGGTTTCTGGGTGATCCCGGTGTTTCTGATTTAAGTGTATTGTCAGGTAGTTGGAGTCTGGTAGGCAACCACTTAGACTTAGCAAAAAATATTTATTGTATATTTTTTAATGCTGGAGTTTTATATTTTGTTGTTTGGTATGTACATTGGCTCCTGCCTCCCTCTTCTTAGGCTGAATTTTCCCAAGCCTACACCCTGTCTGTGAGAATAACTTTGTAACTCCTTCCCTTTAGCCAGGCATTTGTCTTCTCCTTCCCTACTGTAATATGCATTTTTAAGAACTTTACACAGAATATTTAGGATTCATCCCCCGCTTGAAGTGCAGCATGAAGTACCATTGTACCCGGAGGTACCCTGCTGGACCTTGGCCAGTGATGGTCTTTTTCGTGATGCCTGATGAAGTACTGCATACTTCCAGTTTTTACAGGGGGAACAAATCAAGTACTGACACAGTATAAAAGCAGTAATTCCCATGTGCAGGAAGTGCATTTTTAAAATTCAAGGTCAAAGTAATGTTGGAATATACCCAGGCAAGTGCAAGGACTAGATTGTGGGGGCAGGGGAGGGGCTGGTGGGGGGTGCCACTGAGTGATTCTGTGCATCCAGATTCTTTATGACCTATGGCGCAGACCAAGGGAAGCACTGAATTACAGTGTTTTGGCTGACAGCTGAAATCACTTAGTAAATTGTTACAAATGAAAAAATTAAAATCAAAAACAATGGTAGTGCTTAAAGCATTTGGGTTTCTATATTCTGGCACCGTGGTTCTTTTTATTCTACCTGTGCTCTTATTAAACAGTGCTATCCCAGTTATTGTAGTGACATGGCCTGGTATCCCTTACAACAGGCTCTAGACCTTCCTCTAACCCTATAACGTGTAAGCAATTAAAAGATGGATGGATTTCAATTAATTGGGGATTTCAAGAACTACTCCCTTGATATTGTGATACCTTTAATGATTTTGGTATATTCAAGTAAATAAACCTATATATAAATATTGACTTTGATATGATATCTATTTTAAAAAATGCAACAATGTATAACCACAGAATTACATTTGCAGTTCATTTTAATTTTCATTGCCTCAAAAATATATTATGCCAAAAATAATTTTTTGTTTTTCTTGTTTGTACAGTCAAAAACTTGGCGTATAAATCGAACGTCATTATTTTTTTTAAGAAATGGTGGTTCAAAGTCTTATACTTAAATGGTAGTAATGCCATCCTTCACCATATCTGCCCTTGTCTGCAGAGCCTGTTTCCTGCAGGTTTTCCAAAGAAACAAGTGAAAACCCATGTGGATGCTCCGAGGAAAATGAGATTGATTTATCAACACTTGAAAGCAGCTGGCACTTGCAAAATAGAGGCCAGTGAATTGTTAAGGGACTGGCATCTTCACTGGCATCTTCAGAGTTTCACTGGCCAAAGTCTTGGAGACTGATCAGTGAAATCTGTCAACTTCTTAGGAAAATACTAATTAAGGCCAACATTTTAATGATGGCCGTCTTATATCTGAGTCCTTATCTCTTTGTCGGTAAAGCAATCAGTCCATCCTTAACTTGCAAAGGAAGATTAATATTCATGGCTCATATGTAACTAGCTGCTATATAGCAGTAAAATGCAAAATAAGGAAAAGCATGTCAGCAGTAAAAGAGCCCTGTCACGGGTCTAATCATTCCCAAAACAGCATGTATTTGTTGTGGCTACTTTCCTTAGTTTGGCTTGGCTCTAGAGCGCTTTGCAAAAACATAGGAACTATCTCTCGTGGCAGTAGCATCCTGCTAATTTCAAAGTCATTCTCCTGACTCACTTTCCTGTTCAAAAAGAAACGTGTGGAATACTTTATGTGCAGTTAATGGACAGAGGAGTTAATCTGCACCTGAGGTTTTGCTGTCATATTTCCTGGGAAGCGCTCATCATTGCTCTTAAAGCATTTCCTGTTTCTGAAGTTTGCCCCAGTTGCTACAGGTATTTTGAACCAAATTTCTGTGATGTTATGATGCCCAAGCTGCATGGATCAGCATAGATGTATCAACCAACAAAAAGTTGTTGGTTGATACAAAGTGGGCTCTTTTTGTCAGGAATTCCGATTGGACCCTTGAGGGAACAAGGCAGTCAGCCCCTGTCAAATAGTTTGGAGAGTTAAAGGCCAACTTCTGTTCATTGTCTTGAAAATCTATTAAAGTGCCTAGAATTTCTGTTTTTCCTCACCATGGCAAAAGCTGCAGGGGGTGTCTGAGAGAGACTTTAGTTTTGTGTTAGCGAAGATATGTTAATCTTCCTATCGGATGAGCCTACCCCATCTAATGAAAATTTCAGAAGTTGGATTTACATCTTTCGGTTAAATAAACCAACACTTTATACCACTTTAAAAAAAAAAAAAAAAGTAAAATTGGCTCCTGAATCTAAGCATTAACTCATAACCTTCAAAAGAGAACCTGCTTTCCATATTTCTAACCTGGTTTAAAACTATACTTAGAAACACATGTGCTTTGGCAAAACGCTAGTGCTGCATCATTTGGAAGTATTTGGAGGCAGTAAAAATGCAATATGCATTGTTCATAGCATTTGTTCATGCCGTTTTCTTAGAATGACTAAACTAATCGCATAAAGTTTACTCCCTAGACATGACATGTCAAAACTCCTCTTTACATCTCCAAACTCCCTGGGTCATAAGGGTTGTAGCTAAGCTTCTTATTTATTCCGACTATTTTTTGGACTGTTTTTTACAGACCCTCCAAATGAAAGAAATAATCATAAAACGTTACCTAAATTTTGCATGGATTCTCATTTTGTGAAAGGTAAACGGTTATTTTTTCCAGGTATGCTGTGGATGAGACTCAAGATCCCTGCTGATTTCTGTCTTGTTTTTCCTGTTTTATGACTATTTTATCTGCTTTCCATGCAGCTTCTTTGCTGATTTAGTAACCTTCTATTGTTTAATTAAAATCTAGCTGTAGTAATTTGTAAATAAATTGGGGTTTATGATAAACTACAATGGAATATGTTTATAGTATATTCCTGGTAAGAGAGCCCAGGGCGAGGGAGTGAGGGTGTACAAGCGATGAGGCAGCTGTGTCGTGGACAGCCTTCCTCAGGGTTTTGGAATGCCCAGAAGCTTCCAGAATGTTCTTCATCAAAACAGTCTAGATACTCCTGGCTTCCCACAAGCTTGCGACAATGTCGAATTCACATGGCAGTGAAGTCAGGAGGTGTTTATTTTCCTGTTTGAATATTTCTACTGGTGGGACATGAAGTAGACTCTAGGTTTGGGAGAGCAACCAGCGCTTAAAATTGTACTCAAAAAATGTGTGTTTTGTTATTCACTATTTGATTTGTTTGAAGTTATTTAAACAGTCTGTTTAATAAAAGTAATGGAAAAAAGTAACATTAAATAGTATAAATGTGAATCTGGTCCACTAGATTTGCAGACAACATTTTCAAGTACTTGTTGATACGGAAACAGAAAGCTGGCCTCCTTCATTTTTTGGAGACAATGAAAGTTGAAAAGTTGATTTGATACTTTTCCAGTTTCTCTAAAGGGAGAAAACAAGCACGCACTAGATTTGCTTGGGCTAAGTGGTACAAAAGTGATCAAGAAGACAGGCAGTTCCAAGGAAAAACAGAACTCTGTTTCTTTGGCAAAATGTCTGCTTTTCCATGGATCGGTTTTACTTTTGCCCATGAGTTTATATTGTTGACTGACATGTTTCCAACTACCAAAGTAACATATATCTTCATCCTCTAATGTGTTTCAGAGAACTGCACTTTGGTATCGGTTTGAGGCTTCTGAGGGCCATTGAAAGGAGCGAAGTTTCTGTAAACATTGACTTGATTTATTCATAAATGAGTATTATTTCCTTGGAAAGACTGAAGAAATAACCAATTTGGGACAGTACTTAGAATTAATACAAGGGAAAAGGGACTGTTACAGCAGTTAAGACTTGAAAGATTTACATTTTCAAAAAAACTTCACTAAGTTGTGATTCTGATTTAAGCTTTCTTGAAATGGCAATGTTTACCTGAATATTTTTGTAAGATGTTTTAAAGATGATGGTTGTTTTAAAAGAAGTCCATTAGAGAAACAGGCAGTTGAATTATAGACTCAGTGAAATTTGTAATGAATGCATCTATAAATTAGACTATATGTGGATTTCATCCCTGGAATCTTTTTCCATATATCGAAAAAAATTCTGTACCAGGGAGTTGTTTTTTTTTTTCGTTCGATGGGTCTTAAGTGAAAAGCCGATGTATGAGCACGGCCGCGGGGAGTTCTAGGTAAAGCCGTGCTTCAGGCATGGAGGGAAGGACCAGTATTGCATGGAAATTGAGTGGAACGTGTCTGGGCCACGGCCCTTGTTGCCTTGTAGAGTTACGGGCAGAGTTCTGGGGGAGGGGCAGACCTCACTATTTATATACCCTCAGCATGAAAGGGAAAACAGACAGAAGCCCTCCAGGTGTTTTCTTCATCTGCGCGAGCAAGAGGGATGATGCACATTCCGCTACACAGACCACACCCATATCATCGGCCAAAACACCACCGTGTACCACTCCTCCATTGGCTGGAAGGTTTCTGTATTGTTTGTGTGTATGCTTTTATCTGGAACTGGATCACATTTTTTAATGAAAGATCTTCACTCTGTTGCCAAAGCATTTTCTGAAACATTGGGCAGCACCAGGGACAATAAACAATGATAAACACATGATCAGCAATGACTTCAACTGTTCAAACTCTAAAATGATGGATTTAAAACAAATCTAAGCCCTTCCTGGCAGCAACATTGATACTTAAATAGTTAGGATCAGAAAGCATTATATCATCAAATGGAAAATTAATAATACATTTGGCCTACAAAAAATCTAGGTCAACACTCAATCAGCTTCTCATCTGAAGGATATTAAATAAAATATATGAGGATTGTCTTAAAATAATCACTCAGTTTGTCATTTAGCTTTGGAAAATGTTTAAATGCAGTGCCTTTGGGTGTGTCTCTTAGGGTGTGCTAATTGGCAGGATTCTACAATAATGTGTAGAATGAGGAGGATAATAAGGCCCAGATGGAAAAGGCAACCAAACTCAAGCACTGTTTGATAACCACCTGGCTTTTTTCATCAAGAGTTGACAGTGAAACCTGCCTAGGGAGGAATACTACATGCTGCTGTCAGAATTCAGTATGTAGGTCATGTGAAAGTGAAAGAAAATTGAACATTACATGAAATTCATGTACCCTCTGTCATACATACAGCCACCCATATAAATGTACACAAAATAATAATACAAGCCGTTTATGAGACCATAATCAGAAAAACACGTTTTAGGACGTGGAAGGCGCTCATTTATTTGATGTACTGCTCGAATGACTTGGTGACTTACAAGAAAACAATGTGTTTCACAGCAACATAATATTGCAGGGTAACTGCTGGTTTGTAGCTTTCTATGAACAGGGAACATCTTGTGTACTGTACTTGTTAAACTGGAGGCTGCACTGTCTCTAGGCCTTAACTAGAGGTTCCCACCTTAATTCCTGAGTAGCTGTTTTTACTGTAAGCCATTCCTGTTCTTTACCTGATAATGAACTTGCTAACAGAATGAAACAGGCTGAGCAAGCAAACACAGAACACATGGATCTGATTTTGAGACCTTTGCCCTAAACCCTGAGCTCTAAAAGTGCTTCTGTGTGTTAATTTTCCCCCTATTTGCTCCTAATGTGCCCTCAGAATTTACTAGCAGATGCTGAAACACACTTGCCTAGAAACCTTCCACTTGTATCATTTTTCCATTTTGGCATCTCAGCCAGATATTTCTACATATACATCACTGTCTTTGTTAATGTGACTGATATGACTCTGACGTGGCTCATTTTTATCATCATCAGATGCAGCCACATACATGTTAGAAATGCTGTGAATCCCAACATTGATGTCCTCCCCCAGTAATCATCATCCGTGATTTGCTCAGTTTTGCAGCTGCATCACAGAAGAACATTTATCCCTGCTTGTAAATGTGTGCTTTTCAGATCGCCTGATTCTACTGCACTACTCAGTATTTGAACCTAATGCATTCTTTCCTGTAACTTTTCAGTTTCTCTCCTTTTTTTGTAGTCTGACTTTCTAAGTTGTCTTTTATGTCAAAAACAAAGTAAAATTATGTTAGTCTGCTTGTTTGGAACATTAAATTGTCTGCACTTCCTCCGTTGATACTTTTCTTTGTAGTCATCATAATTAAATATCAGGTTATCGTGCAGGCCAGTATAATGTGCAGCTGTGCAATCTGCTGCTGCAGATTCTAGCATAGACTGGAGATATTTGGTAGACTGAAGAATTTTCATTGCTTGACAGGACAACTTTTTTGAAACACCCTGTGCGACAAATCTGCTAGGGGAAGCCATAATTCATCCCCAGCACTGCACTGCCTCCCACTGCTATAGCAGCGCCGAGAACTGCCGCACTTTTCAAAAACTAATATTTGCAGGCCACATCTAGGGAGTATTAAAATAAGTTTTATTGGTTTATAGTTTGGTTTGAACATTATGGACTAACAGATACGTTATGATTCAATGTGGCAAAGAGCCACAGAGACCCGATTCACCAGAAATAGCTGTCAGAAGAAAGGGAAAGTCTACTAGGTGTTTTCAGTTGAAGAGGCTGCATTGCAGAAAGGTTACACCAAATATCCACAGTGCCTGTACATTGGATCTGCTAAGCTGGAGCTTCAAAATGGCAAGTGCAAGCTTGGACACATTGACCACAAATATGGCGATATCTCAGTGACTTCTTCCCTTGGACAGATTTCTCACGTTCTCAATCTTCCGAATCCCACAGCAGTAGGTTCCATGCGTAGGGCAACAAACCGGAACCTTTGGGGAACCAAATCTTGTAGTATAATTTGCTGCTTCTGCAAACAAGTTTGCACACACATAGACGCTCTCGGACACACAAGGACATGTAAGCACACAAATCAGAGGAGATGTCAGCATGCAGTCATCAGGGCAACACTGGCAGCCCGGAGCAAAGGTCTTGTAAAACTCAAGCGTAGCCGTTGACATGGCAGCGATAAACAAACACCACCAATCGGCAGAACTTCCATTTGTTTTTGCAGTTTTTGCAAGCATGGGGGGCGGGGGGCACCTTGACCAGGTTCACTTACTCGCAGGCCCTGAGTAAGGGCAGGGGGCTTTAATGGCTGTTCAGTTAAGCACAGTTTTTTGTGCAAAGTCATTGAGTTGTACTGATTTACCGCTGTTTGTCCATCAGCCCTCTGTCCCTTTCGCATCCCATGTAATTGTGCGGGGAGCTAAGGGGGGGCTGCTAATCAGATGGATAGCTCATGGATATACAGCAGTGGATGCAGATGTTTAACCATTAGTAGTTCCATTGTGACATCATAAACGTAGCAGAATAATAATCGGCCGAATTTTATTTGATTGTGTGACAACTTTTCCGTATACATTTTTTTTCTGTTCCTGGTATGAGTGAAATATTTGGTTTGCAGGAACAATCAGCCGCCTGATTAGGGGCCAATTAATCAGCACACTGGATCCAGCCAGTGAAATGAATCATGTCTCCTGCACATGTTGACCCTTTGCCCCCCTGGTCAATAAAAAATAAAAACAATTCTTGTTACCTCGCAGGCCAGCAGGCTAAACTATGTGCTCAGGTCTAACAAAGGTGTGCTGTTAAAAAAAAAACGATTTAGGGGATAAAACTGGAAACAGTGTGAGTGAGCTAAACACTTGAATAGCATTTACTGGAACATGGAGGAATCCGAGGAATGTTCCTTTTTGCCCGCTCCCTTTCTTTGACGAAGCAGCCTTATTTATCCCAGACACAATGCTCCCCTGACTCTTTCCCCGTTCGGTTGCTGGGAATCCCTCTATCCATCCTGCCTCAGCTGCAGTCCTCGGAGGACCCCCAGACAAGCAGCTGAACTCCAGCTGAGCTGCAATAACTCATGATCTGTGAGGGTTTACGGTAAAGTTCACTGGGTGAGCTGGCGTTGTGTGGTGTGGGGGTGCGGAGGGGTTTGCACATGTTGCTGGCACATCTGCATTTCCACGGCGTCTGCGACCCCTGCCTACGTCTGTGCAGCTGGGGCACTTGCCACCCTGTGCCCAGTGTAATGTCAACCACTGCTCAAATCTTAGTGCTCATAGTGCTGCCTGCAGTGGCAACACTCATAAAAGGCAGGGTGGGCGCGTCCCATTTAACAGCAATTAAGAACGATGAATTACATCATGCTGAACTAAGGAGGTACAAAGGAAGTATTATATCTCATGCATGCTGCCCTGTTACAATTTAGAAGTAGTCCTTCCAAGACCAGTCTCAGTACCACAAATCCTTACTCAACATTCAGTAAGGAGACACTGGGGTATCCAGTAAGCACATTTTGAGCAAAATCTGGTCCCAGGTACTCCTGCTGGGATTGAACTTAACTTCCACAAGCACCTCATACTCTGCAGTCTGCCAGCCTGGGGCACTGCTTTCTCCGGAGCTTTCCCTAGCGTTAGCCAACACGATTACCAAGAGAAATTAAGTATGGCATTTTCTGCTTCTGTGGTAACAGGCCCCCGATTACGCAACAACTGTGTGTCACTGTTTGCTGTCCAAGCCCAGCATCTGACTAATCTATTGCCGCGGGAGCCAGGATCAGTATCGGAGAGCCTCACCGGGCAGCTCCGCAGAACAATAGCGCTAACAGAAACTCCATGACCTGTCTGAGACAGCAGCCATAAGTCATTCAGCTGTCAGGCAGCAGCACGCAAGACTCTCTCGTGACTGCATTTTCACGGGCCGCATTAACTGAAATGCACGAGGAATTATTCATCTATGATTCGGAAAACTTTGTTTGTTCGTGGGGGTCCAGCTAGTTTCGAGTACCTGTGCACTCAGCAGGAATGAACCCAGAAACATTGCCGGCTGCATGTTTTTCTAAATAAAATAGTCTGGGCAGCTGCTTGTTTTCGCTCACTAATGAAATGCATGTGCATGGTCGTAGAAAGAAGAGGTTTTACACAAAAGGTTTGTATTTCCTATAATTTATACGATTCTCTATAACAACTGGTACAGTGCAGCTAGACTTTCTTCCTTTTCATTGGAGGACTAATTCCATTTATCGTTAAAAGCAAATTAGAAGGGGGGGGGGCAGTACAACAGTATACAGCTTGTAGTACTTCCCAATAATTCTTATTCTACAAAGGAGTGATACTAATAATACAGTTACTCCATGTATCATTTTTGATACAGTGATAAGGCAAGAATATGTTTGATGAGAATCGTATTGTGAATTTATGAAAAGTGTTATGGCAGTATTAGGTAAGACTGCGGTAACCTGAAGCTCATTATAGACAAGGCGGATAGCCTGCTGATACCAGGAGCACAAGTAAGGTGGAGCCTTTCATGCAGACGATGCCTCCAGCTTCTGATGCACATCACAGGAAATCTCCCATACTTAGAGGAGTCATCCATCCACAGGGGTGGCCTACGGGCCTCAGAGGTATCGCATGCAGATGGCAGCTGTCCCTGAGGGCTGAAATGTACATTGTGTAATACTTCACATTTCTGAAAGAACAGATGTTTGATGTCTACCTACTCATGAGAAACCTGTCATTAAAAATTGGCACTTCTCAATATGCTGCAATTGACTTTAAAATGATTAGTCAAAAAGTCCTTTGATCGTCGTTCTGCACAGTGCTAAACTAGGTGTTATCAGTAGCCAAGCAAAGTTATCATTGTGGCTCAGTGAGTGAGCTATGCTTGTGATCAGAAGGTCGGCGGATCAAATTCCAGGGTTGGCAGAGTGATTTACCCATTGGGTCTCTAAGAAAGGCCCTTAACCCCCAGTCGCTCCAGGGATTGTCTGGGCGTGCTCTTTCTGTGGGCGGTATGTAGCTCAGCAGGTTAGGACCCTTTGCGTCTGATCAGAAGGTCACTGGTTCAACTCCCACTGTTGGCAGGGTGATTTTATCATAAGCCCCTTAGTCCCCAAAGCAATGGGGGGAATTATCTGAATCTACTTTAAGTGTCACCCCCTTTCTGTCTTATAAATAAATCAAATACATTTTTACAATAGTGTGTGGATGGTCCTCATGTTCAAATCTTAGGGTTGCGAATCATAACTTAAGTCATTCTTGCCTTGTGCTATGATGTGATATTTAATGGTACTGGGACCAAACTAAGCTGCTATAGAAGTATCAGGGCTACATAATGAGCCCTCTGTGTTGTGCAGGTTTCCTCCAGGTCCTCCTAGTTTTCCCCCACAGTCTAAATCCATGAAATTAGCTGAACTGAACCTAAATATTGTGTGGGAGCGTGCATGTGTTTGCCCTGCGGTGCACTGGCTTCCCATCCATCATGCATCCTGCATTGTGCCCTAAGCTACCTGTGATAGGCTGAAGGCTTTCCCCCTGCAACTGGGTAAGAGACTGAATAGACAACAAGGATGGCTGGATGGTTATAATTGAACTAAATATAACATTTTAGTGTGCAAGGCTTAGACTTGTAGCGTAAGTCACTTTGCTATTATTTGGCTATGTGTAACAGGTCATGGTTGTGTGGACCACCTCAGCTGAGAAGTCTTCTAACATCTCTGCTCAGACTGCTGCCCCTGCAACACTGCCGAATACGCGGCCGATAATGGACGGACGGCTGGAGGTTGTCTAGCACACGTGTCATTGATGCAAAGCTTAAGTGAAGTGGATGCATCCCATCTGAAGACGGATCTGCATCCAGAATGTCTACTGGCATTTTAATTTACGTTTGTCCTGTTTAGCTCTAATACCAATGTTTTTGTTTCGCTTCCTGCTTACAGGATATTGGAAATGAGTGCAAGGAAACAAAACCAAAAAGGACACAGTATCAGACTGTTAGGCCAGACAGTCACATACCCTTTTAAAATATGCTAAAATGTTCTCCATAGAGGAGTATCATGTCAATTAGACATACGCTGTTGTTTCTCAGAGTCTAACCACAAGTAAATCAGGAGACTTCAAAATGTATAATTTCAGTCTCCAAAATGTTACTGCTAGTGGGTCTGTTGTGTATCAGATATAGACTTTTGTTCCATCCAGGAAATTGATGGGAACCACATGCTACAAATAACGGTAACGTAGCTGAAGATTACATATTTTTATTAAAACGTTTTCCCTTTTCCTCGTGTTATTTCCATTGCACTGTGGTTTGTTTCCATTGACTTCCAAACACGACACGGGTCCATTGCATTCAGATTTCCGACAGCGTGATGACTATCAGGAAAAACTGCATGCTTTGTTCATAGGTGAATCAGATCTTCCAGATCCCCCATATCTATTGAATGAAGCTTTGTGTTATCACAAAAGAAACTAATTTCTGTCATTTCATAACTATATGTGTTACAGAGGGGCGGCATGGTGGTGCAGTGGTTAGCACTGTTGCCTCACACCTCTGGGACCCGGGTTCTCGTCTCCGCCTGGTTT
>JABFDZ020000030.1:416429-442089 GCA_019775955.2 Pollimyrus isidori | reverse complement strand
GCTTCTGGGATAGGCTCTGGACCCCCCGCGACCCAGTAAGGATAAGCGGTTTGGAAAATGGATGGATGGATGGATGTGTTACAGATTTACAGATGTGCAAAATATTCTCTCAGTCCAGTGACTGGATAACACTCAAAAAAACAAAAAAAAACACAGCTGTCATACTGTAGATGGCGGGTCCTAGTAAGTGTAACATGGACATTTGCCCAGGGTGGCATCTTTTTAGGGGATGCTGATTTAGCAAACTACCGGTGTCAGACCACGGTGAAGTCTGCTGCCGGGGTGGCGAGTGAAGAAAGCCTAGAGCGTTACATGGGTTTGAGTCCCACTGCTTCAATGTGAACTTTGAAGGACCCTAATAGTGTTCAAATTTGAAGCTCACACTGGATAGTATTATCACTTATTTTCATGTTTCATGTTTGTTTCTGGAATTAAGGGTTTTTTAAGCCTTTTAAATTAGGCTCGATTTAATACAGCCACTTATTTTTACTATTTTGTAACAGTCCTGGTATATTTTACAAAATATAGAAGTCAGGATTATGCCCTGTCTACTGTTTTCATGGAAAACTGAAGCTTTATTTAAGTAAATAAAGTTTAGATGAATTATCATATATTAAAGAGATCTTTCACCTGGAGATTACACGTATGCTTTTTTGAAATGAGCCAATAACATTTTTGTTACAGAATTGCATGGTGTAACCGTCCAGGTGAGCCAGAATGCACGTGCGGCCCTCTGGGCTTCCTCTGAACGTCGGCATCGATGGGCAGAAAGCTGGACATCTGCTTGACCCCTGAAGCCTGAGTAACATGCTTCTAGCGTTACTGTCTACATTTCCAACCTTCCACTTGTCCCAGCCATTGTCCCAAGCAGCTGAAGATAGCTTGTCATTATAAGTGTGTGTTAGCCCTGCCCTGTTCACATGTCCCTGGTCAGTGAGGTTGGAGCAGATATAAGTTCTGGGCATGCAGTGGTTGGTCTTCTATGTAATCATATAAACCTTTGAGGAAGGAGCAGCTCAAGGAACTCCAGGTTAAAGCTGGTATGAACCCAGTTCCCCAGTAAATTGGCTGCACTGTGTTTATTTACAGAGGGGGTTCCAGCCCTGAAGGCTGATCTGTCATTCCTTCGAGGGGGACTCTAAATACCCCTTGCTGACAGACGAATTCTGCAATGATCAGCCCCAACCCCATCCCTTGGGGTACGATGGTTACAGGGGACCACCTTGCAAGGTCGAGGAGTTTTTGGATGTTGTGCTGCAATGATATATGTTTGAATATAAAGCTTTGGAGCAGAAGATGCATAACTTTGGATTATAAATAACAAAATACTATAGGGTAGGGTTAGGTCATTTGAATGGTTCAATAATAGTAGAAAATTGTACTCAGTCCCTAGTGTGCCTATCCCTCCTGTTATTAAAATGGAGGAACCAGATGAGCACCCCCCACAATTCCAGCTCCATCTCCACAGGGGCTCCTTGAGGTGAAGGTGAGATGGCAGCATTGCACAACTCTGGTTTGTGTTCCGGGGTAGCTGGAGTGTGCAGAAAGCCCTGTGACTGCGGTTCTGTGAGCTGTTCTCCAGATGCAGAGCAAAGGGCCGCGTTGCCCCACAGCAACTGGAGCCGGGGAGCTGTTAACAGGGTCATGCAGACCTGGGCGAAGCACGGATGAGACACGTGCGCCGCCTGCCTTAAAGAGAATAACACACGCGACCGGCGCAGATTGAGCCAAATCACTAGATCGTGGTCCTACACTGCTGCTGCCGGCCATACCGAGGATCCCGTTTTTCTTATTATCGTAACTGAAAAAGACTGGGAATGTTTGTGTCTCATTCAGCTATGGATTCGTATTAGGAAAACATCCTAAGCTTTGCGGAAGCAGGTCAGTTCTTACCTTGATTCATCGCCCTTTGTTTTTCACGCAACCAGAAATCATTTTCATCACTTGTACTTTACATGTCCGCTCAAAGACTATTTTGTTAACATTCTTGAGTCAGACACAACAGACACATCAGACTTCACTATAACTCCTGGAATGCTTTTGATGTCAACCCATCCTTGTCATCCGGGGTCTTTGGAAATTAAATGATCTGTCCAGTTCTGTCAGTGTCACACCAACAGCAAGCTTTAACCTTTGTAAAAATAAACCGCAAATGCATTTTTTTTGCCCATGGCTATAAAAGTTGGAATTTCTCTCATTAAGTCGCTCTTTAATTTTTCCTAACCTGCATTACAGAACAGGCAGCATGTCCGGAAATTAGTTGCCTGCGACTTCATTGCTGTTTACTGAACAAAATCATTGTGCAAATACAGGATGCAGGTAGAATTACCAAACAACCCTTTTAATTGTGGTATCAGGTGGTACAGCTGAAAAGCCACCTGTCCCGTGTGAAAACAGAGAGCAGGGTGCTTGACTTTGGATTGTCAGCAGTTCGTCGTCACAGCGGGGCTGTAAGGAGGAGCACTGCTGCCCAGGTAATGCTGTCCCTTAGCGATGTGGCAGAATTTACAGGGTCATCAGATTCTCTCGACCACATGGTGACTTATGACCTTTTTGAGCTGATGTTCCTCAAAAATGTTGTTTTTTTTCTCCTTGCAATAAGTTCTTGTTACCCTGTAAATAAAAACAAACTAGCAGCACTGGGAAGAGAGGGCAGGGTGAATCTAAGTCACCTGCGGTCTCACACTGCCTTTGTAAATGCCTGACGGCACACTGTGCCCTGTAGGGAAAGTTGTATGTAGCTCAGCTTAAGCTCGTTATTATCAGATTGCCTGGAATGAGATGAAACCAAATCATTTTCTTAGTAATTTTATTCTGCAGAAATGCAGTGTTTTTTTTTTTGGTAATAATGAGATAGATCTATTTATGGACTTTCCATCTTTTTTCTTACCCTTTTTCATGCAGATTGGTACAGCGTATAACCAGATGGACTTCCAAAGTTGTTGGGAGCTCAGATGTGATAATCCCCGTTTTAACATAAAGCACGTAACCTGGTTCATTTCATATGCTTCTTTAACAGACCCGCGCTGCATTTGTTGCCAGGGTCTATCTAGAAACGGCATTAATAGGTGGAAAAACTGTAGGAGGAGACAGGTGCCAAAGTTTTGGAAAGAATTAAAAAACAACAGTGATACAGAGAACATAGCAACTGCTGCACAAGTGCATAGCAATCACAATTATCTATTTGGATATAAGGTTCAGCCTGGAAAGATAAATTAAATAACAGCCCTGTTTTCTGCTCGTTTCAGGAGCCCACCCTGACCTGGCTATGAAAATAAAAGCTTTCTCCTGCACTGGAGGGCACTGGAAATGGGTGACTCTCTATTACAGTGACTTGTCTTCTGTGTCAAAGGGAGGGATTATCAACAGAATGGCGCCATTATCCGCAGGAGCCGGGGATGAGCACCCGCAGCCTCCCACAAAGGGCGGATGAGGTCTGGGGGTAACCCAGGGACTTCCATTCATGGGCCAGCCCTTGTAACCCAGGACAGTGTGACTGATGTGATAAAAGTTAAGGAAAGGCTAAGCCAATGATACAGTAATCCTGGGAAAATATGGAGAGGCAAATCTGGGTGCTGACAAACAATTCCTGCATGGGTGGGAAACACGATGTGCTTTGTCACCGGAGAAAAGCCCTCTGTGAAAAGGCGAGGGAGGAACTGCCAGACTGCTGTTCCCCTTAAGAGGGAGTTCAGAACGCTGCTCCCGTGATTCCCAACCTGGTCGTCAGGGACCCCCCTAGACAGCCCATGTTTGTCCTCCCCTCCCATCTCCCTACCAGAATCTACCGGGAGCTGGGAGGGGGCACAAACGTGGACTGCCTGGGGGTCCCCAAGGACCCCAAGGCTGCTCCACACTATTTGCATTTATTTGTTGTACATATTTATCACAGCCTTCCTGTGTGTTACTCTGCTCTGCTTTTGACTTGCTGTAATCTCACACTAAATGTCCCGTATGTTTCTCCTGTAAGGTGTATGTTTGTGTCGCATCCATCTTTTTCTCCGTTTGCGATGATATTTTTTTAATGTGGAGACTTCGTAGGGGGGTGGGGTGGGGGGGTAAACAGAAGGATTTTAGATGGACATTGAGCATTACATTTAAAGTGTGCTGAATCCACTAACCAAACCCGTGTGGGCTCCCCGGTTAGATTTACCTTGTGATTTTTCACCAAAACCACAATCTGCTCCTGGCGGATTAAAGTGACTCTGTTTTTCGTTCTAATGACAGTCTTTTCAATCGGGCCCTTTCTAAATGAAAGGGAAAGTGAATCACCGACCAGGTACTGAAATGCAACTGAACAGCAGTCTCTAATCTATATAATTGGGATTTGTAATAATTTAAGAATCCACTTAAGAAGGCTTAAAAAATTAGTTGCAACCTGAATAGTTGAATAGGTTAGATAAAAACTAAACCCTGGAGCATTATACTCACTCAAGAAGATTACATCCAGTATCAATATTTACCCTTATCCGCCCATTCGATTAAACTCACTCGGTGGCAGTTGCTAACTAATCAGGAGCCTAACAAGAGTGCCAGTTTAAACAGACTGCAGCGAGAGAGGTGCCAGCGTGCACCCGTGTTCTGTGCCAAAATGGCTGCGCAATGGACAAGGCCACCACAGATAATGTAACACCGCCAGGTTTCACCCATACGCCCGTCTGTCATCACTGCAGCCACTCTGGTCAGATCTAATGATACGATCGGCTGGTTTGTTTTCCCCGATTACTGCCAAAGGTCCCCCTAGTGGCCGTCAGCGGGTTTGGATCGGAATGCTGCAACCCAAAGAGGCACGTCCGCAAGGCGGCTGCCTGATGCTGCCCGTTGTCCTTTCCATTTGTGCGCTGAACACGTTCCTGCTACATGAGCGCTGGCTTCCTTGGTGCATCGTCCTGCCATACCCACGGTGCCAGAAAGCCTGGCGTATGCAGCGTACCAGCCAGGGTCCTCGCTCTTGCTTTTCTTTTTGCAATAATTTCACAAATATTTGAGTTGGTATCTATCTTGCTCTGGGGTAGCAAGAATGCATGGATGAGTTCAAAAATGAAGGTATTTTCCAGTCATTAGACAGCAATTCACTTCTCATTTGCCTGCAAAAAATGATATAACTCAACCGCAGTAACCAGACTTTGTACCCTATTAGTGCAGTTTGAAATTGCAGGAAACATATAGTTAGGGTGACTTGTTTTAGAAAACTGTGACCAGGGTTCATATGAGAACGATTTGGACATCTGGCAAATATCCTTATATTCTTTTTAAAAAGCTGCAGATTTTCAGGTGTGAAGCTCTTCGGCATTAACAGTCACGCCCCTGGAGGTTATGTATGGAATGACAATAAACAGCACTTATGTCTACTGCTCTTAGGAAATTAGCTTTAAATTGCTTTTTTCTAATCTTCTTTGCTGGCCCGGTTTTACCAGATTAATTTATTTTAAAAAGTCCCCTGAGACATTAAATATCTGGGCATGCCATTTCCACCACTGAAGGGTCACTCCTGGAACTACACTAAGTGAGGCTTGAGGTCTGAGGTACGGGGCCCCTCTGCCTGGTGTAGAGGAACCACCTCTGTAACTGCAGAAAACTCAGTCTGCAGGAGCACACAGCCACACAACCACACTGAGCCCCTTCATCCAGCACAAAATTAGTCTGATTATTTCCACTATTCTGAAACTTAAGAGGCGGTAATGTGGGGTGGTGGACGTTCAGGATTTACTAATCCAAAGGATGCTCCCGGCTTTGGCAGGCATGTTGTTCAGACTGCTGTGTTTTGGGAGCGAATTGCAGAGTCTCCGGTCTATTTTATTAATTTTTTTTCAGAAATCCGGAAGCCATTTTCCTTCATCTCACCTTGCTGTGGACAGAAGGTCCCTCCAGAGGAAGCATCTGGAGCAAGTGGGAGGGGTACAGCTGAACTCCTCCTTCCAATTATGTTGGGAGTATCAGGTAACGGCTGATGCAGGCGCTGTGAAATAAAGCATTCAAATATGCCTGATCGCATAAGAGCACTCATAAATGCGATTGGCTGATCGCTGCCTGTGCTGATTTCATGTGTCTTTTATTATTGATAAAATGCCTGTTGTTTTGGTCTCAAATGCACAAATGCACAAATAATAGCTTTTAAAATAAGGGATAAAGAGGTATTCTATTAAAAATGCATTAATGTGTAATTCAGGCTGCAGCTCAGACATGTGAGAGACACTGGACTAATGAAAAATATAACATCACTCAGTTGGCACTTGAAGCCATGAGATTATTATCAAGAGATTTATTTCAAACCTGGCAGCTTGGGGAACAGGCCTGGGTACACCCTGGGCAGGATGCCACACTCACGCATGGAGGCCATCTTCTGCCAGGGCTTTTAAAGCCACTTACATGCTTTGCACCTGAACACGGATGCTTGATTCTGCCGTAACATCTAGGAACTTCCCTCAAATTAAAACCCTGGAATTTCTAAGAAAGCAGATTGCTATGTTCTTTAAAGGCCATTAAAAATTTATGAACGAAATAGTAAAGTAACACCAATGACTTAAGGCAAAATGATTACCGGAATCTAAATTGGTGGGCGAATATTTTGTGGGTTGTGTTATCTGTGTAGTGAAAAGACTGATATAAAGCCACGTTATGATTTATAATTTGGTCCATGTTTCTTACTAAGTATGGCGCCAAACAAATGTGCATTTTGGAAAAACTGAAAGAATGCACTTCTGTTATACTCAATGTCAATTTTTAAGATGATGGTTTACATATACAGAGTCGCATGTCGAGGCTGCATCAGGAATAAGAATGTGTCAGGCTGAGCTGGAATTTAGTTAACACTGCACACTCCAGGCCGTGGGAAGACGTCGGCATCAGATGCTTTGACCGGCTCTCTGTCTGCGAGCCAGCCACCAAGAACAGAGCCGTCAGGCTCCCAAACCGCTGCCAGGAAGACGTCCCCATTGAGATGCTGCGTGTCATGGGTGGCCAAGCCGTTTAGCGCCGAACGCTGACACTCTATCACGGGAGGCTCATCGATCTCCCCAGAATAACAGAGCTCCTCATAGACGAAGGGATTTCACCAGTCAGCTGCGTGAAGTTCGAGTCCAAGTTCAAATTTACAACTGTTACAGCAGGCCAGAACTTCAAAGAATGTGCCTGTTAACGGAGTCCGTGACTGGCTCCATAGCCACCCGCTAAGTTTCCCTGGGCCGTAACAAAGCCATCTCTCCAGTAGTATTCACAGACGCTTCTTTGTGCGTCTAAACATGTTGAGACAGAGATGAGACTTCAGCACACAGTTCTACTTTGGAGCACGCATGTACACAAGAGGTCAGACGATGTTTTTTATTATCTACTCTGATTTAAAAAGTTGTCGTCACATGTCGTCAAGGTGGGGGACATACAAATATCTGAGCTAACAGTTAATTGTAACTTACTTCAGGGCCGGTACCCAGCTTTCAGGCAATAGAATTTCTGGCTCAGTCAAACTCAGAGGCCTTGCCTGAATCCTGCCAGGGGCTCTGGAATGAAGCAAATCAAATATGCATTGTGTAAAAACGTGAGAAATGAGGTGGAAAAAAATCACTTTGTCATTTCTTGTCCTTTTAGCCAAGTAACACAGTGTTGCACGGAAGTCTAAATGCAGTGAGGGACATAAATTGTGTTGAGTTCTCTCTCCCACAGCTTCTGCTTTGTTATATGATAGTTCTGGTTTGGACCAAAGAGCATAGAGCAAAAATCCCACGAGAAATGCCATGTTTATACATGCTTGTGTGAGTTATGATATCTCTGGCCACCTGAAGACCTTTACGTATTTCACAGGTGTCCCAGAGTTCAAGAACACTGCAGTTTTATAACAAACTTTAACTTGTTGCTGGATGTATACTATTCTGCTTCCACTCCAAAACACAAACAAACTTGTGGCAAGTCAAATATTTCTGAAACTATTGAATCTGCCTACATTCCACCCGCTTTGCACAGGCTTTGCTGCTGCACAACACTGGAAAATAATAGTTAAACCTGTAAGAAAGCTTGTTAGCTTGTCTATGACTTGTCCTAGAATAGAGCGTTTTAGCAAATTTTTCATTGTGCCTGCAGAGTAGAACTGTGATAAAACATATTTGGGGTTTGTTGGTTACATACTTTTTTGTGGCTATTGTTGCATAAGGCATCGTGTGTGTAGATGCAGGCAGACCATCTGAATGCTGATTTTACATTCACCAGATAATCTACCCACCTCCTGAGTTTCTAAACGAAACTCCACATGTAAAAACTGCAGAAGTTAAATGACAAAAAAATTGACATTGCTTGCAGATGACCATCTTAATCTATGCCCATCGCCAATTATGGTCCAGTTATTTTGTTGAATATCTAAAAATGTCAGATTCTCCTCAATGCCATCCATCAACCATCAGTTGTTTATATTTGTGATTAGTAAGGCTCCAGTTGTGCATGAAGCAGCTCAAGAGCTCTCCGAGTGGCAGAACATGTTTGCCTGAACAAGAAAAAGTACAAAAATATGAAAAGAACCTGACCCACCACTAAATCACCTGTGACTTAAATGGGTCTGACCAACAGGCTTCTCAAAAAGTCCGTCGTCATCTGCAAAACAGTTCAGAATTATATTTTTGAGGTTTAGCAGCTGTTGACATTGCCGGCAGGTTGCGTGTCTGTAGAACAAGGCAGACATAAATTAGGAATTAATGACTAGGGTGGGTGCAATTTGAGCTGCCACTGTCTGGGTACATGGTGGCCACTGTCAGCCTCCTCACAGGCCCCAAAAACTTGCCATCACATTCTTTACCTAATTTGGTCAACCGACGCAGTGATTCATTTGAAATTCCACCTAAAATTCCTGAAGGATCGTTCTTTCTGTCATGCGTAGCTAAGAAAGACACTGCCGAGTTTTTAGAGCGCGAGTCAAAGTCAAACTGTGTTTTTTTCCACACTGGATGGGTAATAGGTGGCAATATTCTTTTGACTTGACCATCCTTCCTGCTGCAAAACATACCACAGTACATCAAAAGCACATTTATTGCTATCACTCATTCTTATTTCATTAAGAAAATGGCAACGTCACGTTGCTGTGTAATGTGAAAGCTATTTGTACAACATGGATGATGAATACCTCAAACTGATTACAGACAAAGCTACTGCTTTATTAAGAAAATAATGAAAAACAAAAAACATTATTCTGGGATTAGTAGTTTTGAGCAGAAAGGATTTAAAATATTTTTTGCTTGTGGTTCCTCTTTGGAGCTTAATGATGGCCTGTCACCACTTTCTGGAGTCTGACAGACTAGAAATGAGATCACGTGTATTGACTGCTGGTTTAAAGACACAAGTGCAGCCTGAGAATTTGACATCTCATGCATCCTCAACGTGAGGGTGGACCGCCAGCCAGGGCTGCTATTTTAGATGCGGGTCACGCAGGCTTAGATGTTATCTCCAAACAGTATTTCTGGTATTGCAAAGGCATATCTAGAACCACAGGGGAAAACCACGCAGCAACCTTTGTGGAGATAAGGCTAATCAAATGAAACAGAGAACTAATCATACCACCTTAGCCAATAGGCTGTGAGCAAGGAAATGTAACGGAAAATGTGTTTTTAGAGATGCAATCATGGCCTAAATAGCTACCTAAATTGTTGTTTAGCTCCCTTCCTCGCTCTCTTCTGTTATATAATCCAATACATCATTGGTGTAACATAAAGGCATGAAAAACACCAAAAACTGCTCACATAAATTATCACGGTTTTCATGGAAAAAAACATTTCAAAAATGTTTGCATACTTTTAAAATAATGTTTTGTTTTATTTTATTCTGTTGCCACTGGCAGCTATCATTTTTTCCTCTGAAAAGTTTTATTT
Source organism: Pollimyrus isidori (assembly GCA_019775955.2). Lineage (NCBI taxonomy): Eukaryota > Metazoa > Chordata > Actinopteri > Osteoglossiformes > Mormyridae > Pollimyrus > Pollimyrus isidori. Next base: position 432,244 of record JABFDZ020000030.1, on the reverse strand, counting down.
TTTCCAGTTCCTTTCTGTGTCTGCTTCTTATTGACACCTTTGCTCTAGCTACACATTTTTTAAATAATCAAATACAGGAATTCTTATTAAATATTTGTGGTGAAATGATAGGTGACAGGAGTGACAGGTTTATGCTTCTATTTTCAGAGGAAACGTTGACGACACATTATGAGCAGATCTGCAGGCATGGGCATGAAAACTAGCAAGTTTTTCGACGCCGTAAGTCCATTTTTGCCAGTGCCCTCTGTAGCGGCTGTTATGTAAACGAATAAAAACTGGCAACTCTTGAGCTTGGAAATTTGGCAGAGCCACACTGGAAAGCGGGCTGGTCACCGAAACAATTTCTGTTTCAGAAGCAGTGCCGTATTTTTCATTTTTCCATCTGCACATGAATATTAGCAGTGGTAACACGTGAGGATGTTCATTATGAATCGGGTGCCGTCGGTCACACGCATGCTTCACGAGGCTTTAACGTACGATGTTCGTGCGAAGTGCTTAATTTTTTCCACCAGCTTTAATAATACCAATGTCAACTCTTTGAGATGAATGCATTTCTGAACCCATAAAAAAGTTTTTTTTTTCCCCTGCATTAATTGTTAAATGCCTCTTAATTATAACTTCAGGTTCGATTTAATGAGGCATGAGGGTTATGGTAAGCATCTGGGGCAACCAGGGGACCCTCCAGAAAGTGAGCAATCAGCCCCACTGGTAGTAAAGACCAATCAGAGTGATTTGACATCCTCAGGACTGGGTGGTCGAAGCCTTACAGGTTGACCACACTGAGGAACAGGCTCCAAGATTTGCCCATAGCCACTGAAATGCATGTTCTTGGATGATGGAGTTTATATATGATGTCACCCTTCCTTTCTGCATACCTGTACCTCTTAACGCACTCCATGGTGGACCCAGTGGAGGGAGTAGAATGCCCAGGAACTCGCAGTGCAAATGTTCTTACCCACAGTCAAAGGGACCTCACTTTCAACCCACACACATCCACCTGGGACAGCTGGCAGACATGGACTACGTGCATTATGGGAATTTGAGTGGCTCAGCTGGTGAAATGAGGGCTCACACCAAACAGCAGTGTCCATTTTTCTACTGCATGCTCCAGCAGCCAAGATGGCCGCTGGCCAAGACGTTTACCGGCGAGTTCTGCTTTCACCGCCTGTTCCCACTCACTGGGCGTCACCACAAGGTTGTGTTCCCTCCCCGTACATCTGCAAGCACTGCAAGCAATTTTTGAATCTGGGTTTGATTCTTAATTAAAAGCACATAATGCTTCCATGCAAGGTATAAACACTGTCGATTGCACAAAGGCATGTTGCTGCCAGCTTCTCTGTCCATATGTCATTTGGGAGCATTAAATTCTTTTTTTTTTTAAATTTCACAGGGAAAATTGTGCATCTTCCATCAAACACCATATGCAACAGGTTAGCTCATTTAACCATTAAATTAAACACTTAGGATGAGATGCAACTCTCCTTCATTTGCAAAAAATGGTTACAGAAACATTACTACAACATTTTTTTATTATTTGTCTATCGGATAGAGTTAATTTAAAAGAATTTTAATGCACTTACTTGTTTAGGGTACATGTTGCACAGCAAATACACAACAGACCAGAAATAGTAGCTATTTAGTTCTAGAAGGCATGCACACATTGACGTAAGCTTGCAATTCATTTACCCTGATACCCCCTAGTTGTATTTATTTTAGCATTCCAAACTGTTTTTCATTTGAACATCCCATCTCCAATGGTAACCAGTGTTTTCCCAGACTGTGGGATGTCTGCGGGTCTCACAGTATGTGCAACAGAATCACAGTGAGCGCTGCCTTATGACAACGTCCTGTCACTCTGTGGATGAAATTAGACTTGGCAATGGATCTTTTGAGACGCCAATGCCCTGGAAGCCCCCGCTTTGCCCCCTACTCAGGCGGTAAACCCCTCCCCAGTGTTTCAGTGACAAACCCTTAACCCAGATCCAGTACTCGCAAGCTCTCTGCTGGCATAATGGAGTGTTGTTGAGAAATGGTTTAGCAGTGTTGATTGAGCACAGTGCCTCAGAATGAGGATTCGGCACGCCAAGCAGCTGGGATAATTTTACTTTCCATTTCATGTATTTTTTTTTTACTATTTCTTTAATTTCTTTGGGTGATATAAACTTTGAAATAGCTGTGGTCCATCTTCACTCTAGCTGTGTACCGAAGCCGTTGCTGCCGTGAAGGGAGGTTTCAGCTAAACTCCAGCCCCATCACAAATCCATCAAATGGCCCTGCCTCTGCAGCTTATGCAATAAAATTCCACTCGCACCTGAAATGAATTCAAGGCCTTTGAAGGGGGCTGAGCTGAATGGCGGGCGTCTCGCCACAGCCGCACGGCATCTCCCCATGCAGCCGCTGCTTTCTAGAGGATATGATCTTGTTTTTCTGGGCATTTGTGCCACACTTTGACTCTTCTTGCCTTCCTAGATATCAGTCACTACTCTGAACTTTCGGGCAGCGCAATGAATTTTGTGGGAGTTAAATATACCCTTGAAACAGTAATTTGCTCATCGTCTGTGTAGCTGTTGGATATTTTGACCTGAAGAAAGAATGACAGATTTTTAAACATGATACTATGAGCTTGCTTTCCATTTTATTGTCCATTATTTTGGTGTTATGGGAATTTTCTGGGATTTCTGAGTAATAAGAGATTGAGTTCTTTCCCTTCCCATGTTGAGTGGACTATGGAACATTTAGTCTGACATAAGTGCCGCTGATCTTACACATTTTATAAAAGTGAATTATTGATTTCTGGGTGCCTTAGTGGGAGATACTTTTGCTTCACACATCCTGGGTATGGGATCGAAACCCAGCTTTCACTCTATGCATGAGGAGTTTGCATGCATGTGACCTATAGCGGCTGCATGATGCCCCCAAGATCCTTCCAGTGCTTGAACGATGCATAAAGTCTATGAAATAGGAAAGTATCCTATATCAAGCTTCCCCAATGGAGTGGGTGAGCTATGCCATGCTGCGGGGGTGGTGGTTCTTGGGGAAGGACACGGTCAATGTTCCGTGAACACGCCATCCCCCCAGTTCACCCCAGACCATCTGGTTATAGTTCATGTGCTGCAATCCAGGATGCCATTAGTGACTGGCCGGTCAGGAGAGCAGCGTGAGACATACTTTGTTTCCACCACCATTAGTACCATGTGAAATGGGTGGATTCAAATAAGGTGTTCACCACTCAGGGAGGGGGCATGCATTTAGTGATACATTCTCCTGTTGGGGGTCCCTGACTCTGTAGGGCAGTGTTTCCCAATACGTTCCTAGGGGCCCCACAGACAGTCCAGGTTTTTGCTCTCTCCCAAAAATGTGTGCAGAAAAATAGGAGCATAATTGTGGACTGTTTGACAGGGATCTCGGAGGGAGCATAAACATCGACCCGGCCTGGGAAACACTGCTCTTCGGGTTTTAATTTATACTGATGATAAATGACCTGTCTGTCACGCAGTCCGGGTGCTTGTGTCTGTCGCAGTATGTGGTGTTGAAGTGAGGAGATGTACATCCAGTATGAAGACAGTCATCCTCTAAGCAGCTGCAGTTTGACACCAGTGCTCCAAGCTCACCGATGTAAGAACCTGGAAGTGTCAGCTGGACTTTTCCTCTTAGTTCTGTTCTGTTTCCAGGCTGGAGTTGAAACAGAAGATAAATTATGACCATTCCCATGATGGTGGAATTTTTCTTTTTCATTAAAAAGATTGGACAGTAATAATGACTATAAATCTATAAATGAACTTTGAGTACAGCCCTCCCTACTTGGTGATCCGTCTCTCCGAAGCCCTCGTTGGCTGAAGCACGCCAGGCAGCCACATGCTTCAGCCAGACCGTCCCCAGTGGGTCCTGGCCATGTGGTGCACACATGTCTGGGGAGGCACCTACCGCTTCGTAGCCTGAGCAGCAGTTTAGAGGTGTGGGGGAGGACTGGCACCCTGCCTCCAGACCACAGGGGGCGCTCTAATCCAGCCACTCCACTAGGAATCATTGTCCTTTCCACCTGCATTTGCATACCTGTTGAATTCCCCTCTGGGCCATCGCTCTTTGTCACAGTTATTAAAAAGAATATATTATTTTCTGGCTTTCTCTCTACTCACATTTTCACAAAACTCTTCTTTGGCTCATGTAATTGGATTGATTTTTGTGCACCATTTTTTTCACAGGAATTCCCCCGCGTCCATTAAGCTCTCAGCACAGGTGAGATTTGATTGTGAACACGTGTTTAAGTAAAGCCAGTTTGTCCTTCTGTTTTTGCACAAGAACTGGCCTCAGCTCTCCCATCCTTCTTCCTGGTGACCTGGGGCATAAAGTTTCCAGAAGAGCTCCACATCTTCTGTGGCTCGTAACCTTCTATGGTTGCAGGCAACTGCAAGCATCCACCGCCCTAAACCTGTGCTCCTGAAGTCTATGAAATGGAAACAGCACATGCCAATGCTGCAGATCGTCTCTGTCCAGCCCTGATACCAGCTCCCTGTGTTTGACACATCCCGCGTGTTTGTTCCCTGCATTAGCCGCATGCCTGTCTGACTGCTGTCCACAAGCCTCTCTCCGCTGCATAAAATAACCCTGTCTTAAGGGCCAAACCCACTTTTGAATACTGGAGCTGTGTGGAGTGATAAAAAAAAGGATTCAGACTTGGCATTGCAGATGTATTTAGAAACAAACGTGCAAAATAGATTTTAAACAGGGATGACAGAATGCTTAAGGTAGCAACAATACCCAATAAAAAGCAAGAGCATGAAGCTCCCTGAATGACCCCTTTTGGTGTACCATGTTCCATTGCAAACTTTGAATGCCGCCATTTAAATAATCAGTATTTTGGGGAAGTCAATCCTAACAAATGGCTTTAAATTAGCATCCTGCATCCTCATTTAAGAGCCTGTCAGGAAGTTTAAATTTCCAGTGACATGAAAAGTCAATATAAAAAGTAACTTCTGGGGAAAAAAATGCCATGTCTGTCTCTCCAACTTATGCAAACACACTAAAATCATTCAGGCAATGGTAAGGATTTGAAAATTACCCCCAAATAGATATTTTTTGATGTTTCATTTTCATGGTGATTTAGTCTGTATTTGAGTCCAGCGTCTGTGGAAAATAGATTGACTTGTCAGGGATCGGCCTCGTTTCAAACGTCAGAGTGCTTTCCTAATGCCATCTGGTTGGCACACTGGGATGAGGTTGATCTAAAGTCACAGCTGATCATTTCTGGAGCTTTGTAATAGCTGGTTCTCTGGCCAATATTTGTTTGCTCCACCGGCAATAGCTCACAGATCATTGCTCAACTGCGATGCTCATTTAAAATGAGGAATATTGCCTGACTCTAAGACCAGATGTGCAATTGAGGCACTTTAGCATCATTTTTTAATTTAAATCCTGGGAAGAATAGGTGGAAACTATAAAGCCTGGTGTTCCTGTGATCCAACCAGGGATGACCGCTGATGTTTTGCCTTTGTTGTAAATGCCTGGCACAGCAGTTCCACATGCCTCAGACTGGTAACCATGTCCCCTCTAAGACTTATGCCTGGAAATAACAGAGATGATGCACGCATTCATTCATGGCTGCCTTAACGGCCAAAGGACCGTGATAACTCAACTTGAAAGTAGTCCACAAAAACCTTGAGTTGGAACTATTGTGTAATGGATGTTATTTTAATGATGAATGTAGACAGGTGTCTCGCTCTTTGGATATCTTAACAAATCACTGGCAAGAAAGTGTATCCAAGTTGAATTATCTTTAAAAACACGTATATGTTTACATACTATATATGTGTGTGTGTATATACAGACGCTCCTCTACTTTTGAATGAGATACGTTCTGAACGGCCGTTAGTAACTTGAAATGTTCGCAAGTCTTTATTCAGCATCATTTTTTAGGATACACGCCAGTACAAAGAACTAGGATGCTGGGAGTACGCACGCTGCGCTGCTGCGTGGCGGGAGTAGCGGCCAGAAGTCGTACTAGGCAGAATATATATGTGTGTGTTCACTTTAATTATATTTCATGATTTTCATGAAAGGCACAGGATACTCAAGCCAATAATTATATACTATATTATAAATATAATATGATATACTAATTACTAATTTCAGATGTTAATTGTACTGTACAAATGTGGCATATATGTAAAACACATTATTTATCTGAGCGGGTTCTGCGTTTTGTTTTTGTTTTATAAGAAAAGTAAACAGTGAGAGGAGTGTTAACACTCAAAAACCAGTGTTTCTCATCATTTTTGCACCCTATTCCAGTCATTACCATACCAGCTCAGCTGCGATCCTATATTAAGTACAGCTATAATCAAATGCACTGTGTACTCTGCAATTTATACCAATCAATGCCTATTGCACAAATCTGATTCGATGTGCCAGTGGATTTTAAATGACACATTTCTTACAGTCTTGCAGTTTAAATTTCCCACTTCTTAATTACAACTTCTTGGATTGGTTGAGTGTTCACTAGTTTTGCGCTAAGCTGTTGCAGACCCAAGACCCATTTATATAGGTTAATTCTAGGATTGTGGCTGGGAAATCTGATCATGGATCAGCAACCCTTTCAGAGCTTGTTGTGACCCAATGAGAATTGCTGCTCTAATCAATGTATATCCTTCTTGCTCTTATTCAAGACTCTTATTCAACAATCTTAATCAGATTGTTAATTAAAAATGATCTATTTCCTTGTCACTGTAGTCTTATCTATTATTGGGTAGTACAGGAAATATTCGTACTGAATCTAACATTGCTGCTCTACGTACAGACAGTTAATTGGGACCACAAGGCTAAGCTGTAATGTCTGCAGCACTGCCCTGCATTGATAAGTCCGCGGCAATCTGTCTTTTTCGATCTTCAAATATTGACTGTAGTGTCAGCATTCCGTGTCGACCGCTCACTCAAAACTAGAGCCAAGGGCTTCCTCTGAACTCTCAACTGAGCCCAGAAATAGCTGCATTTGAATTCCAAGGCGGCCGGCCGGCCGGCAGGGAGCCACTCGACATAACCTTGCTCTTACTTCTTGAAAAACAAGTTTTTCAAAAGTGTTACTCCCCAAGGCGTGTGCATTCTTGCTGTTCCACATGAAAATCGGCACTGCCTTGGTAGAACAAAATAATTACCTTATTGCATGCCCCACCAGTGAAAGAATATAGAATACGGATTGAATATTGAACACATTCTTTGAGTCTTCACTCCTTCTACTGTTTGGGTGTGTAGACATCGTTTCTTTGGAAAGAGGCTTGAAGTATATGTTATTACAAACTAAACATTATTATTGTAGAAAAATGCATGGTGCTTATTTTGATGGCATTTCAAAACATAAATAATCAAATTCATGTCGATGAAACCCTAAAAAGTGTGTTTGAGCATCATCTCAGTGCTTTTCAGTGCTGTTAAAGATGTGCATGTCTTACTTGCAAAAGAAAGACAGTCTTTGTTCGACTACAGAAAGGACTTCTTCCATTTTAGGTTTGCAATATTGGTTATCTTACCAAAGTCTGGGATATTTTTTGTTAAGTGTATTGCCAGTCTTCTGTAATTGAACAGAAATATACAGACTACAGTTATATGGAATAGTAAATTGTCATTGTATATGTATAACATTTTAATTGGAGCTCTATTATTCTGTTTCTTCAAAGAAGAAAAGACAATAGAACCAACACAAGGCTTTGCCAACATCAGATGATGGTCATTTCTCTAGTTACTCGGTGGATGAACATTTTGTTCCCACAGTGAAAGATGGACACTGAAAGAGTAAGATTCTTGAAATGTGCAGAATCTGACAAGACTCCCAGATCATTAATATCCAGATGTTTTGCACTCTTTTGCAAAGGGCCTGGGATAAACAAACTGTCTGGAGACAGACAATGGATACATTTTTAAGGTCTTCCAACCTCTTATTTTAGGTTAGGGGAGGTCACTATCTACATAGGTGTACAAAATACAACTGATACATAAATCGTGAAAATGAGAATGGGAACTAGAAAAGTTCCTGTAATAATTCAGGAACCCATTACGCTAATTCTTTGAGCTAAGGTCTTTAGCGTTAGGATGTCAGTGGAATCTACTGCAACAATCTCCCAATGACTCACCTTCCGCATAATGCACCTAAAACCATCATAAAATTGACATATAGCATAATTTACAAAGCATTCACAAGAAAGCACTATGACATATATGAAAGGATGGGCATGACATGGGAGCAGAATTAAAATGGCTGATTCCTTTGGCAACTCCATCACCTGAGTAACACAAATGCAGCCATGAGTAGCTCTGTCTATCACCCATGTGCAAAATAATAGTGTGGGTCACATTTCTTGGTCATGCATCTGGGGTCATCTCAATGTGCACAAAGCTTATGGAGCCTTGTGATCCAGTCGGTGTTTTTTGTGTTTCCTCTCATATATTTACGCCAATCCTATGATATCCAATGATGCTACAGAGGACCTCCCACACCATGTTTAGCAGAAAGTAAATGACCCTTTGAATGTTTATGGCAGAAGAGAGAAATAAGCAGGTCCAGTTTTCCATTTACAGTTGGCTATAAGCACAGTTATAACCTCATAAGGAAGTATGTAAAATCCATCGGAACATCGCAGGGGGTGGTTTTGAAAAGAAGATTATCAGGAAGACCTTCAAACACACTGGCCCTGTTTTTCTGCTGGTGAACCGCAGGCAACAGTCCGCCGTATTCTTGCCCTATAACTGGGAGGCCAGCCAAAGAACACTTGGGGACCATTGTACCAGATTATTATACTCCAGCTGCTGCCCAGTCCCTCCTCTATTCTCAGCAGCTGAGAGAAGGTGAGCTTGATGGAACACCATTCCACAGCCTGCATGTGGATGTGACAGGTTGTGCAGATCATACTCATGTCTGTGAATGGGGGCTCAATGGAAATGAGAAGTCCCTCTGTGAAAATATTAGATTTCCATACTGCAAAGCTGCCATATTGAATTGTAAGATACACTACACTTAATGAAATGGAATGTATTCTATTCACTGAACGTGAACTGGAAAGGGAACAAAGTATCAGCCAATTTGTACTTTGGCTTGCTGCTGTTCTTCAGATCTCCGTTTCATCTTGGCAGAACCTTCCCTTCTGGGTTGTCCCTTTAGTCACTTGACAAGCCATTGAACAGGCAGATGCAGCCCCAAGATGCCAACCATGAGGGCTTTGATAGCCCAAGCTTTTGGCGTGTTCCTTTGTGAGGCTGCCCAGCATTAAATTACATCATCTAGTACTTTGTAGTTACTGAAATATACTATACTAATAGGCTCTTTTGAGACCTCTCAGTGTTGTGCAGGTTTTTGATGACGTGGCCCCAGATACAAGCATTAGCGTAGGTCTCGGGGACAAGCAAGCAAGACACAGTACACTGTGAGAATTAATGTGTTTGGTGTAAAAGATTTTGTTAATGATTTAAGACCAAGAAAATATCTGGAGACAATTTTGTTTGACTGAAATGTCAGCACTGTTTTCAATTCAGCAATGCAGTTCTTACCTCATTCTGCTGGTGTTTTGTTACGTGCAACAATTTGCATAAGACTTCTCAGTAGGTGAAAACTATTAAGTACTTAGTACTTGCTTAGCGAGAAATATCATCTGTGTAGATTTATATGAATAGGAAACGGAGAGTGCACAGGATTTTTTTTTACCCGCTTTAGTTCAATGTTACTTGAAAAGTGAAAAGTATGTCAGTACTTTCTGACTTTCAAATACTATATTAAGATATTAATGCCGGAGACCAAAATAAGTTAAATCCTGCCCTGGAGACAGGTGGCATCTTCTTTGAATATGGTGTCTCAGCTTTTCAGGTGTTGGTATGGTTGCCTGCTAGATTACCCCTTCCATCGCCAACACTTAAAAAAACCTTTCCTGGGTGTTGGATCTCCTCCCTCAAGTGTTGGCAGGAGATGGAGGTATCTGAGGTACGCCATTTGAAATAAGACTTGTACCTGTGATGTTTGAATGTTTTGTGTGTTTTGATCTGTTTTATAATTTGATGAACATACTTTCGGCGGTTAGACCTGGCAGCCCAATACATTCACACATGCTTACAAAGCTCCCTGCATCTGTTGCCCAGGAATTAGATTCACCTTCCAGTGGTTAAAGTTATTGTCGATTTGTGAGATAAGCACTTTACTATGAATAGCTGGTGTGCCTCCAGGAAACAAGATGATGTGCTGAAATGAAAAATATTGGGTAATGTCCACATTTCTGCAGCAGAGTAGTTCTATATATCCTGCTTCTCAGTCAAACAGCTGAACAAGATGCACTGTCCTTTGACAAAATGTCCATAGCACGTCATAAAACGAGATGTACTGTCTGTTTCCTTCACAGTTACAGTGCACAGTGATGGAACATCTAGTGATAGTGCAGCTGTGTAATCAGGCAGGACTGCTGAATTATTATGAAGGATGCCAGGACCAGCATCCTTCAAGGCAAGTCTAGACATCAAAAATGACTCTGGCTGATGTTCAGTTTTAAAGGCTGCTAAACTCTGCTGGTGGCTACTGTGGTTAAGTATTGTTTATATTTGAAAGTCAGAGATAGAAAGATATTTTTACACCTGCATGAGGTTTAAAGAGGGAAATGTCTTTGAATGGGAAAATGCTGTATGTAGGGGAAGTATGTGACATGGTTTTGTAAATGGCTCTAGGATGCCAAGCTCATCTTCCATGTCCTAAGGCAACTTCAGGACTGCATTTTTCTGTTTCTGTTGGGGCATGTGGTTGGCAGCTGTCTGTGGAGGGCTGAGGAGGTTACCACCGTGGCACTGTGATTTCACCTAGCCCAGTTTCCTTCCCGGTGCATTCTCCATATGCTACAGCTGTGTTCAGTTGCTTCAACCTCTTCCTATGCACAGTTTTTGCCTTCAAAGCGTTAAATAAAGGAATAGAATAAGTTAAGGGATAAGTCACAAGGTTAGACAAGGTCTCCATCCCTCTACTATCCCTACAGGATTTAGATTGAAAATATCCATGCTTATTATTCACTCTGCTGTCAGACAACAAAAGGGACATGTCCAAAGGAAGGAGGACTATTATGTGGTTTGACTGCTTTGTTTTATATTGTTTATATTGTTTTATATTGTTAGTGTTTGTGTTAATATCTCCAGGAATATTGTAGTATTTCATTGTCATACAATAGCTAGACTTAATAATAATACAAATAAATTCTTTGCTACTTCTTGTGTCCACAAAGACTGAAATTCAAATATTTGCCTTTTTATTCTTTGTATCTCAGTGCTTCCTTGTAACAGTAAAAGTGGCCAAAAAAAACTTGGCCCAGGACAATTAACCAGATCCTATAACAGCAGCTCACAATCCTTTCATGCAATTCAACACATTCTGTCAGTGCATCAAGGATTTTTTTCAAATTATAAAAACAGAATTAGATGAAATCTTCAAATTGTGTCATTACAATTAAAATTATATATGCACCATTGAATTAGCACATTGTCATCACTGCCACATGAAACGAATAATGCTGACTTGTAAAAATGGTGCATGTCAAGGGCTGGTATCAGTGTGCAAAATACAGGGGGGTCCGGGGGGGTGGGGGTCTGACACTTCCGATGAACCCATGAGACCCCTGAAAGCCTCAAAAGGTAAATTTTAAGGGGGTCTCAAGATATTGGGCAACAATAGGGAGATGGGATGCATAAAGGATGATTCGAAACTGTGCTTTGAGGAGAGACTCAGCTACTGTAGGCTGACTTTGTATGTATTTTGTGCTAAGATGCTACCTCTAGTTGATAAGCAATGTGTCAGAACTGAGATACGGTGTTATTTTTGTTTTAAACTGAATAAATAGGGTGAACACACTGACCTAACATTATTGCAAACGCTGCTACAAGGGGACACGTCTAATGTGGTGAAGCATTTATCTCTCACTCAGCCTGATTTAAATAAGGAGAGAAAAGATATATATATATATAGCATGATGACATGTCAGAAAGATGATAGTGATGTAACTGAATGGTTATTATGTTTTGTGTTTCTGCCGAAGGTCATGCTCAGCCATCATGTGAGTGCATTCATATCCCTTTCCCCAATGATGAAAGTATGCTTGGGAAATTTGCAAAAAAACAAACGCAAATACAATCCTAACGTTAATGTATTATTCACGAGTTTTTCTGACAGCTGAGGCCAAATTCATATCAGAATCTATGCATTGAATGGAGTTTGATTTATCTATGCATATTTTACTGGTAATGTTAAAACTATATCATAGTCAATAGTTGGTTTAATTCAAAAATAGGCCTGCATATTTTAAAGCAACATAATATTTAAATATGAATGTTTTATAATATTGTTTTAATATCCTTTTAGTTTTTCATATAAAAGTACCATAGCTGACACCAGTATAAAAGTCAAAATTTTGATCCTTGAATGCCCATTATATGAAAATAATATTTGTTTTGGCTTGTGATGCTCATAACCTGCATTCTGGCTATGACACTCAACCAGATTGAAAAATCTGAACAATTTATTGGAAAAAATTTAAGCAGCCGTTGGAAGTGCTAGGCTTTTAAGTGAATATAGTCCTTTTCAATGCAATGAGTGATTTAATGGCTCACAGGAATGCAAATCTTCTCAGTCTTCTCTGGGCTCGATTTGTGCCTGTGATTTAGGGCCTGGTTCTATTGAAACCTCAAAGAGCCGTCGTCTTCTTCAGAGATCTGCACTCTGCACGCATGCTGTCTAAAACCCTCTGGGGTGGTGCTCTTTCCGGGCCCCCCCTGGCTCTGCATTCAAACTCCCTGGTTATAGTTTTAAATGACAATGTTTCCCAGCCTTAGCAGACTGACATCACAATAAATATTTGCCTATTAGGTACAATTCCTGCAACAATGTCTACTCAGACATATTTATTTAGGAAAGAAATTTCTTCTTCAGCTAAATTGAGCTTTTTAAATACACCTAATGATTTTCCTCAGCAATCGTCCTTCTCAGGTTTATCACAGAATATTTATGGATGGGCATGTCTGCTTCTCTGCTTGCTGTTCCTGCACTCCTCTCCTGCGCATTGCAGTGTGAAGTGCTAGCAGGCTTTCTGGTCTGGCAGGTGGCCCCAACATCCGATAAATACAGTCTGCGACAACCTTACCCGCTGCAGCACTCTGAGCTTTCCCGGTTTCTCAATGCCTTTCTCCAGGAAAGTTTTATTTGATTTGGCCCAGTTTTTACGTTTTTAGTGATATACGAGATTCCTTCATCCAGTAAAAGGATGAGCAGTTGTCTTGCATAATTAACAGGCGCGTCTTCAGGTAATTAATGTGAGCTTAAACTGGGCAGCGAGAGACAAAATCTGTTTGGAAGGGAAATTTAAAAAGTAAAACATTTCCCTGTCTCAAGGCTCCTTCCTCTCCTCACAGAGTTGTCTCCTGTCACGCAATCCATCCAACTGCCCTTGGGCGTTACTGAGAAACAGCTTGCAAAGTCTGCTTCTGACTTTATATACAATGCATCCTGTTATTTAAAGTTATGCAGAAGGCAATTTTTTTTTTTTGGCAAATTTGCAATTCAACATTTTAATTGTTTTAAATTATTCTTGTCTTTAAAAATTATTCATTGTTGTTCCTCTCCTCCAGCTCTGTCGTACAGCAACCACAAAAAAGCAAAATGATCTGACTGCTGGTTTGATACTCAAGTTTGAGTAAAGTGCATTTTTTGTGTGTGCTCATACCAAATAAAGCCTTCCATATGGCTGCAATTATGTGAAGGGCTGTACATTTAAGTTTTTATTATTTTAACTAATAACATTCAATTTACACCTTACACAATGCATAACAGACCTTTATAATAACCATCAAAAAAACAAATATGTAGGTTTTAATAAGACAATTGCCTGTTTTCATTTCCTCTTATTTAGCTAAATAAAACCAAGTCTCAGTCAGGTTCTGTTGTAAATCCTCCATTTTATTGCAACCACTAAATGATGCTCTGCATTTTTTTTGTATTTCTTTCTGCTACTTAACTGCAGGGTGATTCGGAAAGTGTAAGAACAGATTAATGGTGATCTTTTTTTAGATGTCTCATGATGTTCCTATTAAATGTACTGCTTGAGTCATAGGTATTTAGTACCTTACTTATTTCAGAAAATGAAATATTTGTATTTCCATCTCCTCCTCTTCCCTCACAGACTGGTGTAATTTTGTCTGTAATTAAGAGCTGTTTAACTGTTACTGTTGATGTGAACAGGATGGAGTTATTTGTCTCCCAAACAAGACATCATTTGTTTACTTTAAAGTGTGATTTCTTGGTAAGTGTTTTGAAACAAACTAAAACCACAATGTTTCTCAAAATAGGCTCTACTGCTATACTGCTATCAATAGCCAGTTGCTGGAATTCTGTCTGACCTCCAGAAGATCAGTACATCATGGTGGTCCAGGTGACCCTTTCTCTGTGTATTTTGGCATTTTCTTTGACTTTTGACAGCACTGCCATGTTGTGCTGATTCACAGCATCAGCCCTATTCATCACTCATTCATTTCATCCTGCCTCATTCAAAGGAAAAACCCATTTAATTCAGTGACATTTATATATTTGTTCCTATTGGAATTCATGTATCATAATGTAAGATATTCTATGTTACCATCTTGAAATGTATAACACTTTCATAAGACCAAAGGATAAAAATTAAACTATAGGGATTTTATCCAGCTGTGAAAAAGCAAATTATATTGAGTTTTAAAGTAGTGTTTCTGAGCCTGGTCCTCGAGAAGCCCTCAGACAGCCCCAATCAACGGGGGTGCACGAGGACCAGATTGGAAAAGAGTTTTAAAGAATGTTATTCATTAACATAGTGGTCAAGGTGCAGGGATAGTCACCAAAACATCCCTTTGAGAATATTATTTATCCAGTTGTCTAAGTATAAAACTCTCTAAATGTGAGCTGTGAATGAGGAAGGTGTCAGTAAAACCAGTAAATTCTAGTAATTTTCAACTTCATTTCAGTGAAAATTTGTTTTCCAGTTATTTGCTACCTACTTCACACTCTGTATATGGAAACAAACTGTAAGGTATGGAATTGAATAAACCATATTTTAATGTATTAGTGGTATCTTAAATATTTTAAATTGTATTGTTACCGTTCTCTTTTTCTTACTAAATAATCTTCAGATATTTATGTTCAAGATATGAATAGATGTTTTTTCTCTGTTTTGGATTGTTTATTTGGTCAATGCACTTTTATTTCAATTATAGATGTATATTAAGGTGGCTGTCTCTCTAAAAGTAAACCTAGAGAACTGACAGTTTGTATCTTTGGCAACATACTTAAGCTGGAGACATACTGTAGTGAAGTAAATCACTAGGTCACAGAGTAATGTGCAATACCCCGAAAAGACCATATAAATAGTTTCTAGAATTATTATTTTCAAAAGGGGACATATTTTACTCCGGAATAAAAGTGATATAATTACATCATATAAAAGATGTATTTAGATGCTTTAGTAATAATAGTTCAATTCAATGGCTAAGATTCCAGCTACCAGGCTCAATACTATTTCCATTGTTATATAAAGCTTTTTGTTTGTTGCATGGAATGTCCTGTGCAGAGAAAACACGCACCTGACTGTGGGAGCAGCTTTGGGCTGCTCACTGTGGCTCTCTGCGGTTTCCTTGAACCATCAGGTATGGCAAAACAACTCATACCTCCTGGAGGGATGGAACTGTGGTCTCCCTCAAAAAGGCGTTGAGAAAGCTGGGAGGCCAGGCCTGCCGGTATTGGTGCTCTTCTGTTGTATGTGGCACTGAAAATGCTGGGAGGCCAGGCCTGC
>JABFDZ020000030.1:400266-412221 GCA_019775955.2 Pollimyrus isidori | reverse complement strand
GGTCTGTGTGTTTGTGGGTAACTCGGAGAGGGGGTCTCTGTGGTTGGTCTGTGTGTTTGTGGGTAACTCGGAGAGGGAGTCTCTGTGGTTGGTCTGTGTGTTTTACTGAAACTGCGTCACTTTCCAGCAAGTTTCCAAATTTTGTTTTCCCTTCCTGTAAAACCTTCACATAAATCTCAGGAGCTGTTAAAATGTACAGCAATGAAAATAAACCCAAAAAATTGTTGCGTTATATTTAACCCAAGGGGCTAAATATAGGCTTTAGGCTGAAGTCAAGACCGTCAAATTGAGGAGTATTCTTTTTGGATCATATATTTCGAAAACAGTAATGACAACTCTGAAATTCCTCCTAAATTACACTGGGAAAAGGAGTACATATAAAGCATAATAATAATAATAATAAAAATATTATTATCATCATCATCATCATCAATATTATTATTATTAATATTAATTATGAATATTGATATTGTTATTAATAATAACATTTATTATTATTTTATTATTATTGTTGTTATTATTAGAGTTGTTGTTCATGATGCTGATTGATTATTATTATTTATTAAAGGTCTTAAATTTAGCAGATTAAACTCCTTAAATTAAATCCAAGCATACACGTCATGATTCTGTTAAGTGGATATATCTTACTTGAGGATCTATTTGTAAGGAGACTCCTGGTGTAGCTAATCATCAGTAAAGATATTTGCTGGAAACATGCTGTGATATATACTGCAGAGGGTTTCTGATGTATGGGTTCTTATATTCTGATAGTCACTGGGTTTAATACAGTTTCTCGGTTTTCAGTGCTCGTGTCTTTAGTTACACCTTATTGCCAATATTAGTGTTTTTTTTCTTTTTTATTTCTGTTCTGGTGTCTCATCGCACATTGTCTCAATGTCAGGCAAGAAACATTCATAAGAAACTATTTGTGGGAATAAATACTCACTTGTATACATATACTGTATACGAGACATTGTGTGGGAAAATGCATATATACTGACTTAGTTTTCAGTGGGTCGTTTAGCATGTCCTGGCCAACAGATTTTGGAAAGATGAATTCTGAAAAACCATGAGGTCAGCACAGTTAAATGAAACGAGGCAATGGAGAACAATTAATGGCACAGCTTGTGAGTTTTATGGGTATCTTACACAACATCCCTTACCACTCTTCCAGGCTGTGATTAAGGGTCCTGGACTCTACCCACATTGTTGAGGAGAGAGTGTTGAGCCTGGCACTGTCTTTTCAAGCTTTATGGGGCTTAGTGTCTAATATGGGCACGCCATTTGCCGTTAGCAAAGAAGAAACTAGCCGGTCTTTCGCTTAAAATGAAAGTGGGAGTGCAGTGTATGCACTAGCTAGCATTTTCCTGCTTATCTTTGCTGGTTTCTCATAGCAACATTTTATTTACGATTATTGCTCGCCTCACATGACCCAGACTAATATTCAGAGGTGGATATTTCAGGTCCAGACCAAGATTTTGCTTTTACCAACCAGTTAAGTAGTCTGTGACTATGACTCTATGGCTCAACTGGTTGGTTATTATGGTCTGGATTTTTGCTTTGGATTTTTGACACCTCTGCTAATATTACAATATTTGGTAAGGCTTTACATTAACTGCATCTTTATAATGCATTCATAAAGCATTCAGGGTCCCTTTGTGAAGTATCCCTAGAACATTCCCAAGCAACATTTACCTATACCTTAACATCCTAACACACCTTAACACCTTTAAAATAATAAACATTAATAGCATTAAAAACAAATATAATAATATGTATAATAATTTGTAATGTTTATTAAAGCTGTTAAGGAATGTTAGGATGTTACGGTATAGTTGCATACTGCTTATGAATGTTCTATGAATGCATAATGAACGCATCATAAAGGTCCAGTTAATGAAAAGCATTACTGAATATTTCAATAAGGGATTCCAAACCCTTGCAACCGTTTTAAGTGTTTACCTATACATATGTTACTGTTTGTATGGGACACCATTGATTTTGCTGTTTTGCTGGCAAGAAATATACATATTTCACATATTTTGAGCTTGAACGTATGACGTGTGATTCAATAAAACAGATCCCTGCGAGCATGGACGACACATGGTAATGAATACAAGTTTGATATTAATTTGCGGGTTGCACACACCAGTCATAAAGCTGTCTTTTAATAATGTATGGTGAAAGCGATGCATAGAATCCTTTCCATGACTTTTACCGCAAACGTTCGGAGGACAACTCAGCAAATTATATCAACTGTGGTTGTGTTCAAATCCTGAATTTGGGAAGCAGATTGGATCTGTATCATAAATCTCAGCATGACAGCTCATTGATCCATGCTGTGAAGATTCCATTTTGACACAGGAGAAGCTTCAGTGCAACTTCATTTACTTTGGGGGGGACAACAAAAACTGCACTGTGCCAGAGCTCTGGGGTTAATTTCCTATTCTTTAACTGCAGGTGTGTTTGCCTTTTTATCTGTGTATGTAAAAGTGTGTGGGTGTGTTTGAACATGTCACTGTGTGTGTGTGTGTGTGTGTGTGTGTGTGAGTGTGTGTGTGTGTGCCAGTGTGTCTCTAAGCATTTACATGAATGCAGACTTTGCATTTGCATACTTGTACTAATATTTAAACTAGGATAGTAATATCTTTTATCTTTGAGTTGATATCTCAGAAATGCTGATGCAGGATTGAATATTTCCAGATGCTTTATAGAGCTGCTGTCTTTGAAAACACTATTATTCACGTTGTGCTATTTGTGTCCTGTTGATGCATCATAACTTGACAGTGGAAATACGGACATTTCAGCGGTTCTCTGACTGCTGTGATGGCAATAAATCATACTGTTAGTGAAAAAAGAGACTTAGAAATTAGATGTAGCATATATTTGCGTATCACGAATAATGCCAAAATTCCACAGAACTAGAGACACAAAAAAGGATAATGATGCTGGTGGGGGGGTGCTGCCAGTGCTGATTAGAGGAATATGGATACTACAGCATTTTGTATTCTGTGGAATATGCAAGGTTGATCTGCGAGCCAGTTATAATGATGGATTACAAGCATGTCAAGGGGGCCATATAAAAACATTTCGTGGGTCAGTATTTTGAGACTCCCACTCACATTGTAAGGTGTGGGGGAGGGGAAGAGAACATGAATATTAAATGTAAAAGTATTTATAAGGCTGCTTCTTAAGGGTGCGATGCAAACAGAATTGCACAGTGAGCCAGCATGCACCTTGTCATTCTGGCAAACCCATGTGAAATCTCTGACAGCTTGTCTGGCTCCCTTTCAGGTGATAATGGGGGAGAATGGGCCACTAATGAAGTGCGCACTCTTGAAGTGCGCGTTCTCCACTTCCAGAGGTTGGTGGCTCCCATAAAACTAGATGAAAACAGCTGAGTGTTACATCCAAGCCATTCGCTTTATTTCAAACTCCACATCAATGGCTTATGTTTTGGCTCAGTACTAGTCCCCTTTGGGGTATGGAAATTAAACATTAAGTCTTCAACTGTCTGATTCAACCTTTGCTCATTCAATTGTTTAATTTAGCAGAATAAAAGAAGCCAGGTGAGGAAACCCAGAAGTATTTGTGTAGAAACGTGTCACTGTTGAAATGCACCTGTGCCTAATATAAAATTTCTTTTGCACTGACTTGCCCTGTTCTGCGGTTGCAATATGCTGTCTCATATTTAGTGTGTGGGGGGGGGAATCCCTTACCATAGCTGAGCACTATGGCCAGCAGACCCTCACCAGCTTACACTAATGATGCCCGGAATGCTGCTGTTCCACCACATGTCTAAGTGGTTGCAGGCGTAGGGTTATGACGCGGGCAGACAGTTCTTTCTGGGAACGCTGCATTGCAAATATTTTCCCTTTGTAAAACATACTTTCCTGCTGCATACAAAGAGGGTAATTGCCCGTCCGTTGTCCCCTGTCCCTCAGAAATTGAATTCGTAGGAGTTCACTGTTCCGTCCTGGCTGACAAGCACTGGCAAATCTGTTATCTGAAAAGTTCCTAAACAAATAATTGCCTGCTTCAGTGGGAATAAAATCAAAGCTTTACTTGAAAGCACACATGTGGCAATTGTCAAGCATTTACGCAGCTGAACCATAACTATGTCCTGTTTTCGGTCCAGTAATGTCATAATCAAGAGCTTTTTTATTCTGGAATGTTTATGAGGAAGTTTCATAGCAGCCTGTTATTTCTCACTTATTTCACATGTCCAGCTTCGCCTGAAAATGTACATTTTGTGCAAGGCAAACATGTGGTGTTCAATAGGGTCTGTGTGGCTGAACTTGACTTGTTCTCCCTGTGTCTTCTGCCACTATGGAAAGGCGTTCTCTAGGTGATAATTGCATTTGTATGCATTCTGTCTAGAGTGACTCCCGTTCTGTGCATCATGTCTAGGGTGCCCCCTTTACGTGTATTCTGTCCAGGGTGTCCCCTGTTCTTTGCATCCTCTCCAGGGTGTCTCCCATTCTGTGCTTTGGAAAACAGAGGAGTGGCCTGGTGGCTGAGCTGCCTGGGGGACACACACCTCCAGGGCTGTGGGTTTGAATTTCATCTCATTTCTGTGTAGCTGGGATCTGCCTATTTTGTCCATGTCACTGGATAAATGCTTTCTCTGCATTGCCCGTGGTCCATGAATCTATCCTGCAATGGGCTGACATCCCATGCTGTTTCACCCCAGACTGGTGCCTTATGCTCCCTGTGATGGGCTCCAGGCTTCAAATGACAGTAACCAAGATCCCATTGGAAGAAGGATGGAAAATGGGTGCATTATGCTTAGATGAGTATTATGTATTATTTATGGTGGGTGTATTCGTTTATGGTTTAAACCACCCTATTTCAGACAGCTGCTTTTAGTAATTGCACAAAAACCATAACAGTTTGGTCTAACATCACGCCTAGACATCCTCACAGACTGGTGCCTTGGGGGGCAGAGGGCCCACAGGCTCATTTGGGGAAACAATGATGGTCTGTTTGCCCTCCATGAGACAAACAGCAGCTTGTTCCTATGCTGATTTTGGAGTGTTAGTCCTGAGGCATTCCAGGAATGCTGGGAGACACTGTTGACAAGACCCTAATGTAAGGGATCAAACTGGCCCAGAGCTCGTGGCATGCTTCCACCCAGGCAGATTATGTAATTAATGTCTTTCTCCCTCTCCTGTCGCTGGGGCTCTGACTCGTTTGCTGTGATGCTCACCAGAAGTGCAGTGGATATGAGCCATATAAGGGCAGAGCTACTGTTTCATTTATTTTCCCACCAAACTTTGGATGGATAGGTTATGTACTGAGGGGGGGGCGAGTTTTCCCACCCTCATCTTCAATATACCCGTTTCCCTTTTGTGTTAT
This sequence comes from Pollimyrus isidori, assembly GCA_019775955.2. Lineage (NCBI taxonomy): Eukaryota > Metazoa > Chordata > Actinopteri > Osteoglossiformes > Mormyridae > Pollimyrus > Pollimyrus isidori. Next base: position 406,863 of record JABFDZ020000030.1, on the reverse strand, counting down.
TGTGTCAGAACTGGATATTTACATTGTTTGTCTGTTTCCAATTCTGTTAATGATAGGAACGGGCATTCATTATGTTTGTATACTTTCTGAATCACTGGGAAGCCGGCCCCTCTATCCAGCCCTAGTCCCTTTATAGCCGCATATGCACCACAACTGGTCAGTTTCACTCCACTGTACCAAAAGGGTATGAAGACATCATGATAACGGCAAAGGAAGATCCTGGCATCTACCCTGATTCTCCGACACATTCTGAACTTTCACCCCTCTAGACATTTGTCTCCTCCATTAGCTATTATACAGCAAAACTGAACTTCATTTTTAAATAACCAGCTGTTCATTTTGTTATTAAACTAAATATTTCGATGTTCTCAAATTCTGCTTTAATCCTATGTGATGTTTGTATAAGTTCACTCATGTCCAATTATTCACACATGCAAATTAAGTGTCTTTATGAAGATTGACTGCACTGGGGGTGTAGACATACTGTATCCCTATTGAATTCCAAACAGTTTGTGTTCAGCGGGTGTTTACTTTGCAGCCCACATCTCTTAATGTTACGGGGCAGCCTAACTTCCAGACGAACAGCCAGACCCGCAATCACTGTAACAAAGACAAAGTCTCATGATTCACAGTGGTGTGCCGGCTAACTGATAAGCAAACCACTACTGACAGCGCGACGATGAAATGAGGTCGAGATGCTGTGTTAAGTTGACGGTGTGGTTAAGTCGTCATAAACTTTCAGGGAAATATTTCAGTTGCCTCTACTTACATTGTGGCCCTTACGTCGTTCTCATGCCATGGAGCATATCCGTGACCATGAAACATATGGGGGTGAAACGGCAAGTGTGGCTTATTGACGGCCCCCAGCCACCGGTGGAGTTTCCAGTAAACGCTCGGCCCGTCCTTGGACACTCTAGCCAAAGCAGGCGTTCCACTTGGCAGGGAAAACCCGTCTGCTCAGCTCAGCTCAGTTCAGTATACTTATGTTGGAATTACAGAATCCTAATCAAAATGCATTTCCTCTTCTATTTAGCAATAACTCCTATAGCCTGAGACGCTTGGTCAGATGACCGATGTTAGTCCTCCTACCACATTTATCAGCTGGAATCTTTACACAGGTAGCTCTCAACTTAAGTAAATCCGGACTTGAAGATAAAGAGTTAATGGACACCAAGTTCTTCTACTTGGACCTCAGTCAGCCTTTCTGCAAATGGATAATGGACTTCCTGACTAGTTACACCAAGCAGTCAGGTTAGGGACATGTCTTTCTTCCATACTTCCAAGTCCATACCCACATAGCTCAGGGCTGATCTCTGACAACAATGCAGCAGCTTACATGACCTGGTGTTGAGACAACAGTCTTACTCTTGAGATAAGGCAATAAGAAATGTGCACCTCTGCATAAAAATAGGGATTAGGTGGAGCGAGAGCCCAGTTCCAGATGACCTCAAATGAAAAGCCAATACGTCCTCACTGGTAAAGAAGGTACACAAGGGCTGTTCTCTCTGAGATCCCTCAGGGAGGCCAGTGTGGACAAACAGCTATTGTTGAACTTTGATTGCAGCGCTATTGAAAATATCATCACATTTTGCATCCCTGTGTGTTCTGCTGCTGGCTAGAAACCACTAAAGTGAGTCATCAGCATTGCCCAGGATATCATTGGATCTGAGCTGCCCTCCTTGGATACCATCTATTTCACCCACTGCCTTCACAGAGCCACTAGTATTTTCAAGAACCACACATACACACCTCATGACAGTCTGTCTACCCTCTCACTATCAGTAGACGATACAGAACCATTCAGGCCCTTACTTCAAGAATGAGGAACATTCTGAGAGCTGCTGCTCTGCGGAAGGAGCAAAGATCGATCTTGTTTTCTGTACTGTTCATATCATGCAGGCATGTCTTTTCGTGCCTGTTGCACTGGTGTCATTTTCTTACATGCTCTTACTGCCAGCGTATTGCACTATTACCTCATTGTTGCCCAGTCATTTTATGCTTGTAAAATACTCAACACCTATACTTCATATTTTAATTTATGTATGTATTAATTTTTTTCATCTGCATTGTCACTGGAGTAGCATACCAAATTTCATTTTACACTGAATTAGGACAATAAAGGGAAAAAGGTTTGCAAGGCAACATATGTCTGTAAGTAAATTTTCACTTTCATTTATTTAATATGTGTTATTTATTTAGTATGTATTACTAGTATATTTTGACGTGTCTATTTTTTGGTATAAAGTCGCTCGAATGGTATAGAATGTTAACTCCAACTTATGTAAGGATTTGTGGAAAGGATTTTACATCGGTCATGACCTGTTTATATAACTGCAGACATAATACGATGCCACTTCACTTTAACTATACCTAAAGCTTCTTAATAAACTCATCCATCCATTATTGTAACCGCTTAATCCCCATTGGGGCCGCGGGGGCCCGGAGCCTATCCCGGAACCAACCCTGGGCAGGCGCCAAATAGACTCATTGTACTGATAATATATAACATTTTATAATGTTCAACTCGGTCTTTGGCACAAGGTACCATTAAGTAAAATGTGAAAAAGTACTGCAGCAGAATTAGGCCTAGACACACCATTTGGTTAAAGGTTCTTGTTCCCAATTGTTGAATCAGTATGCAAAAATGCGTCTCGTCTGGGGAACATTTGTCTTTAGATGGACCGTTCATTTTCTGAGTGGGAGTCAGTCCCTGCTTTTCCCTATGGAGGCAATAATGAGTCACTGACTCAGCAGCTGGGCCATGTCAAGCCCCAAGCCCCTGTGTTTCCCATGATTCCGCAAGAGACTCACCCACGGCCAAACTGGCAGGCCAGTAAGCTCTGATGTCATTGGCACATCCTCTTTTTCCTTTTATAGAGAAATTTATACACTGTGTATGGGTCTGGCTTGGAAAGCAGCTTTCATTTTATATTTATCTCAATGACAAAAGGAGATATAGTAAATCCCGTTTCTGGGCTGTGTGTTTCTTCATCGCCATGGCACTGACAGTAACTTACGGCAGCATTAGTCACCCATACAGCTGACTTGAGACTGGTGTTCATCTCTGGTCCTTTGGGCAGGTCTTTCCGGCAGCAGACCACCATAGGTGCCAGGAAATGATTGTTATAAAGTGACAGGTGTTTTCACACACATATGGCCATAAGGATTCCTAACACAAATAAAGTGGTTTTTTTTTCCAAACCCACCCAGTTTTAGTCACTATCCAGCAAGGTAATGTTTACTTGAGCCTCTGTGTAATTTGAAGAACGGTTTTGTGGAGCCAAGTATATTGTCTGTAAGCCCCTTGGTCTAGGATGACAAAGGGATCCACAATTAAGCTTTGGAATAAACATTTTCCGGTTGCTTTGGAACTTGGGACTTGGATCAAGAAATCTGTCATATGGGAATTTGTAAACATTCTGCAGCCTGACATGCTGTTGCCTACCGAGAACACATGTGTTCATAAAGGAAGTAATTAGAACTTTATTTCATTGACCTCATTCTAGTATTTAGATGGGCTGGAAGAGTCATGTGATTGTAGAAGGGTTGTCAAACGCATCATCCTTAGGCATGAGAACATCCAGACCCCAGTCCAGTGACACAGGCTAATGAGCACAGAAGCATTTCATAACTGCTGACAAGCAGCTGTGGTGCTCTTGCGTGGTTTACTGAAAGACACAACGAAGACATTAGCTATACTGCTCAATCCCCCCAAGACCCAAGATTCCAGTTAGTTTGTGGAAGACGGCAAAGGAGCTCCAGGACCAAGATAGGAGGCCCCAAAAGATGTATCTCCTGCAATCCCGAATCAAAATGCAAAGCATTCTGACCCGTTCCCAGCTGCCCTGATTCAAATTCAGCTTATGATTTATGAGTTTGAGTCTTATGAGTCTTCACCGGATGTCATTCATTTTGGCACGTTATGGAAAAACAGCACCAAAGCATGTTGGGGCTGCTAGAAATGGATTAGGTCCGGCTTATAGAGAACAGTTAGAAATGATCACATTTTGCCCTCATTTCATTAGCACTCTGATTTTTTGTGATAAATAGGGACCTTGACTTCAATCTAAAAGTTTAAGTCTCAAGAGCAGTGCTTCCCAACCATAGACAAGTCCAAGTCTGTGAGAGAGCAAAAACGTGGACTGTCAGGAGGTCCCCCGAGTATAGGCAAGGCAAAAGATAGTGGAGGTAATAAAGGTATTAGAGGGTTAAATATTTAGTAGGGATGAAACGTTCATGATATGACTCAACCCTGTGTTTTGTTAGCATTTTAGCATTCTATGTTCGTATCACCCTGACAGCATTTGACACATTTTGGGGCAGTGCTGGGTACAAGGTGTGCCTCATGAGTGCAGACTGACAGGAACAAGCTTTCTGTGGTGAAAACAAATGGCATCCATTTGGCTTAGTCTGTAAAGGCAAAAGCATCAAAACAAGCACTCATCTGAGAAGCTGAGAAACCAGTAGGAATAGGTATTAGATGTACTTGATAGCTGTGGCGATCCAGTCAGAATGGGAGGATGTTGTACTACATAGCTGTGGAGGGACTGCCTGATAAAGAAATTGATTTTGTTGTGTCATGTTCCTTGGCTCTGCCGGTATTTCTAAGGAGTCTCATTGGCACGTCTACATAGTATATTCTCACTAAAAACAGGAATTACCGAAAAGCACCCGTTCAGTGCACAGGCTGTTCCCTTTTCAACGGAAAAATGCATGCTCACACACGGCTCGGCTGACCTCCGCTGGGCTGAACTGAACCTGTCACGCCCGATTAAGGCTGGGGTTCTGGGCAGTCCACTGCGGTGAGGGCGAGCGATGTGCAGTCCCTGTTAATGGCCAGTGCATCCAGAGCGGACGTGCCGAGGAATGCTCACATTGAGATACTCTGCTTTGTTTAAAACCACAAGCCAAAACAATAGGGGTATTCAGTGAACTAAAAAACTGGCAGAAAGTTTATTGTTTAAGCAGCCATTTTGCATGGGATAATGGGTGCACATTTTTTGTGACAATTATGACCAACAATACCAAATTTATGAATAGATTCCTCATGGAGAATACCTTTTGCATCTTTTCTAGTTCTGCTTTGTTAGGGCCGTACACTGCTGCTCCTAAATCCCAGTTTATTCGCCCTCAGTTGCTTCCTTCTATAGAGATTTGTGGTGTCCTGCTTAGTAAGAACAATGGCTCTTGAATTGACCTGCCCCACTTACATTCTGAAAGCTTGTATGCTTCTTCATTTCAAAGGCCAGGACGTGAGAGGAGTTAATGTCTGGATGAAAACTGGCTCTAACAAATACAAAGCTGAGAAACAGTAGGGATGATAGTCAGTACAACTCGGCCCCCAGCTTTTCTCTGTCCTTGGTAGTATACCACCCTGATTGGTCTTGCCTTTCATTTTACCTGCTTATTAATTAGGATATGAAATGCATCATGGATGGGTGGACCCCTCCACACTCTGTTACACATTTTGCTTGACCCATCAGTCCCAGATATGTTTCCCACGGAGTTTTACTTACACAAAAATGATTCTGAGGGCAGAAGGAAAAATGATTGGTCATCTCGCTGAACCAATGAGATTGTAGGGGAGGTGGGTCCAAGACGTCTGATTGGTTGGTCCTGCCTCTTCTAGTTGCTTATACCCACCTCCTCTACAGTCTTTGTGTAAGTAAAACTCTCACAAGGAAACATGTTATGTTCCTTATGGTATTCCGCAACAGTTCTGATGGGCTGGTATTCATCTTACATAAGAAGTATCCATGCCAGGAGTTGGTCTTATTTTCATGTAAACTTCACCTACGTCCGCTGCCTGCTATGTTAATAATGCCTGATATGTTAATAAATGGCAGACAAAGTAATTTATCCTGAATATGCCAGCTGTGGTGTAAATGTTTTTTCCTTTCAATTACTTTACATGACACTTTTCACGTGTCTCAGAGAATGAATTCATTTTATGAAAAAAGTCTGAATGTCAAATCTGTCCATTAGGGATGTAAAGATGCATCAATGCATTGTGATGAATCGCTTTTTGAGGTGGCAACTCAATGCATTCTTTTGTTTACGTCAGCATTAATTCTTCAGTGGGCAAAATCATCATTAAAGACAAAGGTGCTCCTGCTTCCTGGCTGCACACGCTGGTGTTCACATGCTGCAGGTAAACACACAAAGTACCATGCAAATTTCCAAAACATAGCATGGCAGGGAACGGCCCATTAATATTCAAGGGAAGCGCTCTGGTAATTATGTTTGCGGTACGATGCTTTTCAGAAAAACATCCTGTTGTGTAGCAGAGAATGCCTTCTCCAATGATTAAGATGTTTCTGTAGCTTTGTAGCACAAACAAGTCTTTATTCTTGTTAGACATGGCAGCAATGTTAAAAAGTCTTCGATGTAATGTTAGGGTTAGAGATGCACAACATTAGTTAACACCAACTTTTCCTTATAATCATTGGTCTATTCCCAGTGAGCAATTGCATTAATGGTCTAGAGCAGGGGTGGCCAACCTTATCCGCAAAGAGCCGCCGTGTATGCGGGTTTTCGCTGCAACTCCCTAATTAGATTACTAATTAGAGGACTGATTGGCTGAAGAGTCCTCACACC
>JABFDZ020000030.1:387669-400166 GCA_019775955.2 Pollimyrus isidori | reverse complement strand
TGCAACTCCCTAATTAGATTACTAATTAGAGGACTGATTGGCTGAAGAGTCCTCACACCTGAGTTTGAACAGCTGACCTAAAGGTTACCCCAAAAACCTGTATACACTGCGGCTCTTTGCAGATAAGTTTGGCCACCCCTGGTCTAGAGGAACCTCCTGCCATAATAAAAAGCCTCAGGCTATTATATGTGATTGAGTGTATCAAAGATTTTTGCCTGATAGTGTTGTATACATCACATAAACAAAGGCACTTATTAAAGGAAGAAGATGAGGAGCCACATCAGACGATTCAGTGAGGAGATAAACAAAGAGGACTGCAGAGGTATCTTTATGCAGGAGCATCTCTAATTTCAGTAGGAGTTTTGCTGACCCATCTGAAGATGATGCCGGTCCATTGACCTCAACAACAGAGCTGAACCCAGTATGGACTTATTCCTGATGTTCCATGTATAAACAAAAGTATCATATTTAGAGACTTGGAGTTAATGAAATGTTCTCTTCATGGTTACCTTTTTAGATGGTCCATCAGGTGAAGCAAATAGTATTATCTTCAGGCATGTTCATTAAAAATGAAGATATCAGTGTAACCTCAATGGAGACTGTGTACAAAACAACTCGCTTTAATAAAATAAACCAACACAGGAGCTTAAGCCCACATAGAATACACCAAGACTCAAGAATGCAATTAAATCGAAATGAAGCCCCTAAACAATAAAGAAACAACCCATCCCTCCCATACAGGTAACAACAATGTACAATTCAAACAAGGGCACGGTTGGCAACCAGGACTACCCGCCCCCCCCGCCCCTCAGAGTAGGTAGGACTAAACCAGGGCTACGCCGGCCTAGCTCACTATTAATGCAGTTCACACAAAAATCCACAGCACTACAAAACCATCCCAAAGGCTTGAGCGCTGCAATTCCCACACCACTGTGCACACCCCTCCCCTCTGAGGTCAACCCTGACATTAGAATGCCCGCCCAAAGAAAGACAAATGAAAGAAGATATTGATAAAACAACATACTAAATCACAGACGATATTCATGGAGGTGGTCATACAGCTTGATGTCCTTCATCTATCCATATTACATACAAGGCAAACAATTTCAATAAGCAATTCACGGAGAAAACCCTGAACTAATTAACTAATGACAAACTAATGCAGGACACAGAGGCTTCTCACGCTGCGTGAACAGCATTTACAGAAGGGAGCCCGAAAATGGCGAACCTCATAACTGCCACCACTACGTCATACCATGTCACGTGGGTGTAGCCCGGTGTCCCTCCACCCCAACACTGCCGGAGACCACTCCTACCTGTCACATCAGCATGGGTCTGACAGTGTCAGTCTTGGCTGATATTTAAACTATTTCTTTGTATTGCATTCATACTGTGTAATTGTTTCCATGGTAATACATGTGAGTTTCCTTGTTACCTTTCAAGCAGGTCACCCAACACTGACTGTGACATGATGTGTATTAATTACAGAGTCCCCAAGCTTCTTAGTGATTCTACACTTGCTCATTTATGTTTTTATTCAAAGCCACTGATAGCAGAAAGAGCTTGTAAGTTCTACCTGCTCCTTGGGATTTGACTCCACAACCTTTTGTATTGTTAGTATGCTGCACTACTTGTTGAGCTACCAGAGCTTTTACTGATGTTTGTTGCTATCAAGCTTCTTTTTCTCCTGAAATATCTCAACCCCTCAACCCAAGCGGTACAGGGTGCAGTATTGGGGTACAGCCTTGACCAGATTCCAGTCTGCCATGCGACACACTCGTTCATACTCGCCTACTGTGAACAACTTTGCGACAGTAGTCATCCTACTGTAGCTGTATATTTGTGGAATGCAGGAGGAAGTCTGTGAGCTGGGAGGACTTAATTCAATCACTCAATTCAAAGAATCATTGTCTAATATGAAATTGTTGAGGAAGATGATTTCTGAAATCCATATTGAACATACAGAATTCAGAAGGTCTTCTGAGGTCCCATCTAAAACACGTTAGACACAACGTACAGTACTGTGTAAAAGTCTTAGGCAGTCAAAAGTAAATGTTTAAAGCTATCTATTTGGGCTGTAGGTGTATATTCCCTCAGCCAAAAAAATACAATTTAACAATTGCACGGTTGCAAATGAGAAGTAACATCAAAAACCAATATTTTTCTTCTTGGTCAATTATTTCTTGTTGAAGGGCTAGATGAACACCACTTTGGTTCCCAAACCACTCCTCAGGGCTGCCCGTGCATTTGATCACTTTCACCACCAGCTCAGTAAACTACTGAATTTATTTAGTTAAATTACTTGATGCTGTTTTAATTGGCTAAACAAGGTGGGGTAGTGGATGAATAAACTGTGTAAAGCTGTAAATTCCTTGGGTGATTTTAGAAGCTTTGAAATGGCTTTAACGGGCATAATATCACAGTTTTATACCAAGAAGAAGATCAATTAAACATTTTCTTTGACTGCTTGAGATCCTTATACTGTACTGTAGGATCTTCTCTGTTCTTAATGTTAGTGATGCGAGAGCAGAGCAGCTGAGACGACATCTGTGTCCCTCTGAGAATGGGCAGGTCTCCAAGCCTTTAGCATTTGGCATCTTTGTCACACAAGTCCATATTTCTGTCCCTGCCCAGACCTTCATTTAAGGCAACTGACTGCCATCATTATACCAAATTACACTGAGCTTCACTGTATACCGAAGCACTTTTTTTTTTTTTTTTTTTTTTTTTTAAAGAAAAAATATAAATCTGTGTGAGAAGGAGAAATATGCAAGGGTGCTTTTCCAAGGCCTGGTCCAAAACTGTTACTCATGAGGAGGTTTCTGACAAGCACTGCAAGCCTGGGAGTTTAGGACTCTTTCAGTCCTCAGTGTGAGCACAGGGTCACTGGACAGTGGTGTCAAAGCTACATTTACAGGGCTGCTGGGGCCATTTGGGGAAGAGAATGTAGGAGGGATGTTGGACCCCTGGCTACTATTTAATAATAAAATTAAATATTGTAAGTTTATTTACTTGAGGACCTATGAACTTTGCTTGAAACGAATAGCATCACATAAACCCCGTAAAGTAACACAAGAATTTTTCTGTAAAGCTGGGATAGAATAAATGTATGCATTGTGCATTTTAATAGGGGGAAATGCTTTCAGCAGAACCAGAAAATCTTTCCCCTTTATGCCCCACAGACACACGTGTTCCATACTGACGGAAAGTCTACGGTACAGATGAACACGGAGAATAGTGATAGAACTTTAAAAGGAACAGTAGTTTAAGGTAATTTTGTTTTTATCCTAACAGCTGCTTCAGGCAGGAGGCAGTCCTGATAGTTACTCTGCCTGTTTGATTTGAAAGGAAAGTCCAGTGTATATAGTATTAATATGGCCAATGAACTGCGGTGCCTCAGGAAGACAGACGAGTCTCGCCAAACATCTGTGGTCCAGTTTCCTTCCGTCAGAGGTAGAATATGGGAATCGTAACCTCCACTGCCAAACAAACCTCAGGGAAGTCATTATCTGGTAGTCACTCTCATGTAGACACAGTTGTATCTGATATCTCTGTGGTACCATACATGTTAAATTGGGTTTTGAACACTGGCCTTTGTACATATCTTTGAAAATGACCTTCAGGTTTCTTACCACATTATGTTGAAATAATCCATGCTTACATGGCTTTTGGGTTTGAGAAAGGAGAGGCTATTCTCGAAGATTTTTAGCTTCGATATCATTGGTCTGGTATATGACTTGGGACGCATTATTTGGATTCATGTGTCAGATGGTGCACTAAGGCTGTACACTGGTGCTGTGCTCATGCTGTTTTTGTTTCATAAAGCATGTTTTAAATAGCCTTGAGAACTTCTCATCAACTTCTGCAAAAACACTATCCAAACTATCCCAACTGATGCTAAATTCTGTAAAACTGAGAAATACTTAATATTGCTTAGCATCCATGTTGAGTCTAGAACCAGGAGCTTGGAAAGATTATTTTTTATTCAAGAAAAACAAATAAAAAGTAAAAGTTCAAATCCTATAACCTTCTGATACAAATATGGTTCCTTTCTGAGAATCATGTTGTCATTGCTGGCAGTTCTGAATTTTCTGCCATTTTTATGGCCTGATGAGCATATGCAAGACCACAGCTGACCCGGCAGATAAAAGGCAGCTCTGGACCGGCCTCAGTTGGCAAAAAGCTTTTTTATAGGCGAACAGGGGATAGAAGTAGCCTTACGTTTGCAGAGTAAATGAGGTGACTCATCGGCCCTTTGGGTATCTGACTTCCACAGCACGATCAGTTGCTGGATGCTGCACAGCAATGGAAGTGACTAAGCTTCCAAGAATGGAGTGGATGACTGTGGTTTGACCTGGTCACACCTCTGCCACACTCCTCTGCTGAAAGAGGCCACTGCTTTAGGATCTTCAGAACCAGTTTCTCTTTCCCTGAATGCTTCATTGATTTACCACAGGGTTTTACTAGCCCCATACTCTGGAACACAAAAACAAATGAACCCTACACAGGGCTGCCTTGTAGTTATGTCTTGATTATTTCATCCTATAGCAAACAACTTTTGTTGAAATGGATCTGAATACGTTACTGTTTTTTTAATTTTATTTATTAACCATGTGTGATCTCAGCCCTATCTGAAGCCCAACATAAGCCCCATCATTTGGAATTTCAGCTCCAGAAGCTACAAATCCAAATCAAGATTTTGTTTCTACCAAGCAGTTGAGTAAAAAGAGTCACAGAGTACTCAACTGGCTAGTAGAAACAAAATCTTGATCTGGATTTGTAGCTTCTGGACCTGAAATGCCCAACACAGTTTAACCATTTGTCTGTCTTGAGTGACCCGTTTTTCAAGTTCAGTTTTGATGGTATTCAAACTGTTTAACTACTGGACCAAACTTAATAAATGATCATTGCTGACAGTGTGGAGTCTCCACAGCCAATAACTCAGTCGTGCACTCCAAGTTCTTCCGGAAAAAGAACACTGACATCAGCGCATTAAACTCACTCGGCTGTGTTTTACAAAAGAAGCCTTCCAGAAAATTCTACCCGAATGCAGAACTTTCTTTCTTGATTATTAATTAAAAGTCATTATTGGTGAACTTGTAAATATTAAAGATTAGATTTATCTTCTGATTTTCTGAACTGTTGTCCACATTTAATGCCTCAATTTTCAATGCATGTATTAAAACCTTTGTACACTTTTTAAAAATGAATATCTTGAGGGTTAAACTCAAAAGTAGTTGCACTCTTTGTATGTATGACCTTATCTTCACAGACAAAAACATTTATAACGCTGTACATATTTTAGAATTTATGAATAAGAAACATGTATCTGAAGCAAAGCAGTTTTTCACAAAGTATAAAATGTGCTTTAAACACAATTCCTCTGTTATGTTTATCTGAGGATGATAAGGTGAAGAGGAAGGAGGACCGGCATTCGGCACTGAAACTATTTAATCTGCCCTTTTATTGGCTGGGATGCTTTAACCGTCTACTGCCTGGAAAAGGCTGCTGACTGGGAAGTCTTAAATCAGTACCAGAAGTTGGGCTTCATTTTGCCAAGTCATATTTCTCTTTTCTCTTTCTCCTTGTTTTTACATAACTCAGCTGCACAGCCAACACAGGCTCTGTTGTTGTTGGCAAAGGATATTTTATTTATTCCTTTCCACATTAGTATTGGGGGGAGATTTGTGGATTGTTGTTTGCCATTGTGTCTGCAGCTGCTTGCATGCTGAACCTGTCCACTGGCAATTTCCCTTTAATTTTCAGGATAAAAGGATGAAAGTTGATATGTTCTTAATGCACATTCCTAACACCGGACAGCACCGGAGGTCAAGGGTCACTGGGTAAACCAGTTCAGGTCATAAGGTGGCAGCATGTCAGAATTGACAGCGCTCATTCTAACTGATAAATGTAGATGTCTCTGTGCCTTTATGTGGGGTGAAAGCCAATACTTACAATTTGCTTGTAAAGAAAAATACATTTATCAGATAAGATTAAACTTTGAAAAAGTTCAAAAAAGATGAATGGTTAAACTTATGTACTGTCCACAATGTTCAGGGAAAAATAATTTCCTAATTATTGGCTCTGGAATCTGACAGTTCTGAAATTCTTTTAATCAAGTACAGATTCTGGGAGATGCAAATAATTCGGCGTTTGTTGTTGATGTATGCAGTCTGGGCCCCTCTTCCGTTTGTGATCTTTTTATTAGTAAATAGTATGTGTAAAACAAAAGATTTCAAAATTATATTAGTTCAGGAGAATTTCTTGTGAGCTGAAGTGCACTTAAATCCATTGTGTTGCCGCTTTCTTAAAGTGGGATATAAAATTGCATACGTGATGCTACAGGCAGAAGTTGGTGACAGAAGCAAAACATGATCATTCAGCCATTAAGGCCTACAATTGAGACAAGAGGGATCTTTGTCCAGATTGATGAAACACTTTCCAGTGCTGCATTTTAGACAAGACTGATTAGAAATGATGAATTGGAGGTGTTTGGAGTTTCACCTGTTGTATGCAATCCAACTGAAATTAATTCAGTTCACTGAGGCCTGATATCTGGAAGTCTGTTTGTTTCCTTTTTAGTTGTACAAAGTTTATTGCGGGGGAAGAAAATCTGAAAACACTGACTTACTCAAACTCCCAAGCAATGAAATGAATGTACAACAGTCTCTGCCACCAATCTGTCTAGCCAGCTCTTTTTAATTTGTTTTGGCACCTGTAACTAAGAAACAAATCTCTTCAGGACCACACAGTATTACTGTATACACTGACATGTCCATTAAAAAAGATTCATGAAACACGGCTTATTGAATAATACCGAAGCCGTGAAAATATTTTATTACTGTATTACATTATTAATGATCATTTTATTCCCTTTTTAGTTAATAAATTCATAATAAACACCATTTTAATGTGCTTAATGTATGAGTAGTGATTTGGTAGTACTTGTGCTGAAACCACTCTGAAGGAAGCAGATTACAGATCTTGTTTTTGAGAACAAACTTAGTGTAATTGTGACCTTTGTCTCTGGCTTTTTTTTTCTTGTCCTCAAATACAATCTGCCATTTGACATCAAAGTGAGGACATAAATTTCTGAGATATCAATCAGTGGTTTATTTCTTTTTTTTTCCTCATTCTGCAAAGGGTTCCTTTTCCCATTTTCCTCCTTTTTTATTAATCCAAGCACCAAATTACTTAGGTGGTGCTTATCTGTCCCATATGGAGTTCCTCAGCTCCTGGGAATATCTAGAGGATCTCAGGCTCTTTCTGGAATTACAGAATGCCTTTGATAGCTCACCATCCAGTAGCACGCAAAGTGACTTTATCCAGGATCATGGCCTGTACTTGTGAGTTTCAAATAAAAAGCACAGGAATGCACAGTTTCAGATATGGAATGCTGTAATGTTTCCTCAGCTTGTGTTCTTGTTAAACTCTGTTTAAAAAACTTTTTGCCTCGGCTTTCTCATCTGCTTTTCAACACCAGCAGAAATGAAAAACTGGAAATATATTGATAGCTGATTTTGCTGATCACCATACATTTTCTTCTGTATCCTAGGGAAATTGCAATGAATTGGTGGAAAAATGCTTTCTGGGGAAAAAAAACATCTCTAACTTCTCCCCAAGAAAAATGTATTTTCTGTTTTTCTTTGGGGAGCATCATTTTGTTCTCTATCCTTTTACCTGCTAAGATGGAAATGTTACAAGCCTGTCATAGTCTAAAAATATGTCCTTATCCACACAGTAAGAAGAATTTTCAAAACACCCATTTTGTTTCAAGAAACAAAATGTTTAATTTATAACACCACATCCAAAACAAGGAACAGAATGAAACAATCACATTTTGGTCTTGGACACGAATATAACCTTGAAGAAGGCCACAATATCTCATATGGCAGCCTTCTGTCTTGTTTTAAAATAACAGCATTCATAGTTATTCTTACTGTGCAGACTTCCTATTTAAAGAATAGATATAGAGTCAGAGGCTCCCAAGGTTGTAGATTCAACAATCACATACATTGACATTCTCTGTCAGTTATGTGCTAGCAACAAAGATAACAACACAACATCCCAAAACACTGTTTTACTAGTATCTGTTGCTTGGGCCATTAACCACATGTTGCTGACAGAGTAGCGTCATTATAACCAAGGCCAACCTGTTGGAGTGGCTTAGTTGCCCATACTTTGGTTCCCTGCCAATTGATTTAGCCTAAGGGAGATGTTTGCTCTTTGTACACTGACACAATCCAGTCATATGGTCATTTATATATCACTTTCTGATAGTTCTGCCAAAGGAAGTCCAGCTCACAGCCAGACAGTGTACAGCACTAGTCACACGTGGCTTTGGAGAGGATGCCGTTTATGATCATAACTTGTCATAAATGTCCCCAAGGGGACTGAGAGTTTGGGTTTACTTTTGCAATGAATTAATATTAAAAGCAACCATGATTTCAGTAGAACCCTTCAGAATTTATTTTTGAAATATACATAAATACAGACCCTCATCAAGAAGGGAGGACTGAAGATGGAGAGATGGATGGATGGATATAAAATTAGTGTCAGTGTTATGGTGAAATAAATATGGTGTTAAAACTATGTAACATTTTCTTGAAAGGAAAAAAACAATGAAATATGAGAAATTTAAAACCAAGCCAAATGTATAAGGAGTTACTAGGTATCATATGGTGACCTACACTGGCTTCCCAACTTAGCCAGTTTATTGGACGGGCAACATAGGAGCCAGGTTTGTCTCCATCAGATAGGGTTCCTCCTGGGCAGAGAACATTCCAGAGGGGCTGCATCGTCTCTGATCCTGACGCTGGCTCCCTCCAGAAGGCAGACTGGAAAAAGTCTGTGGAATGTCAAAACCGCCGATAAGATTTACCAAGAGAGTTGCTATCCTGACATTCTGGCCTTCCACTGGGAGTCAAAATCTCATCTGGCCAGTCTAAGGGTTATCTGTCCATCCGGAGCATAGTTTTGGGATACGGTAACCGGTGAGCAGCTCAGGTTATAATTTGAGCCTTGGACATCCTGTGTTTCGCCAGACACTCTGTTAATTCCTGGACTAATACTTTTAACGTGAATGAAAATACAAAGAAATAAGTACAAGGGTTTTTGGGTTTATTGAGTTTTTGCCAACGAACAGCTCCAAATACATCAGACAGATATTAAGCCATCTGTCTTCACAGTTATAGGAACCAGCAATGTGAAGTCTATTTAAAAATCATCGCTTAACAAATTAGTGCAATTTCAGCACTTTATAAATGTATTAAGTTTTCAAATGGTATAAGTGCACTTAAAAACGGAGAATACTAGAGTTCTACTGGGTCAAAGATGGGATTATGACTGGCGGCGCGGGGTGGCGTCATACTGCCCGATGGCAGCAGGTACGAAGGATCCCCTAGTGCTACTCAGCACATCTCAGTGGAAATTGCTGGTAGGTGAACCTGTAAAGCAGCACGCCATGGATCAGATGGGCAGAATCATTCATGATGCCATGCAGTTTCTATGACGTCATTGATGATGGTGATGGTGACAGTAGTGGTGATATGGAGGGGGTGGAGCAGTGACTCACATGGGTGCCTTACACCTCTGAAGACTAGGGTTTGAGTCGCCCCCAGCCTCCTTGTGTGTATAGTGTTCTGACTCATGTTGTCATGGAGTTTTCTCTGGTTTCTCCCCTCAGTCCCAAAACACACCAAAGTGAGTCGGTGTTCTGATGCTGCCTGTGTGTGTCCTGTGGTGAGTTGGTACCTCATCCTGGACTGTTCCCTGTCTTGTACCCCTAGGGGTAGGTTCTAGACCCCTGGTGGGCATAGAAAATATATGGATAATGATGTAAAAAAGCACTGCCTCTCTATTGCAACAGGGGATATTGCATGTTTGAATTCTGTCTTTGTTTTAATCTCCTGGAAGCACTTTCATAAGCACAGAGCATTTTATGGGCGCTTTTATATACTCCTTCTCCACCATTCTTCTCTCATTAGATTCCAGCCAGTACCATGACTTACATGTTATAATATGTTATAGACTCATAGAGCTTAACGTTTTCATTAACTCTTGTAGATCTGTAATAGAGAAACATTTACAAACTGACAACAAACCACACAGGGGGGAAATTACTGCAGTCCACTAAATGTGGTTGACAGACATTAGTATGGTAATATAAATGACCTAGGCCTGACATTTCTTGACCACTGCACTAGTACAACTCATAAAGCTTATACTGTGTAAATGCTAACAGCCAGTGGTTTGACTACGAATAGCTATAGGCAGGGATCCCGTTACTGTGCATTGTAACTAGTTAGATTGCTTATAAAGTTTTTGCTGTATGAGTCACAAAGTATATTGCTTTTTTTAAGCTTGGGTATAATTAAGAACTTTATCAGTCAGTTAACTTATGTCAGTTTGCACTTCATCATACCAAACATTGCATTACTATGGAAAGCTTCTTTATTGCATCCTTGTATCCTGACCACAGAAGATATGACATAATGTCGCAAATTTGAACCTTTACAGCCCCTATCAAAAACCTAAAATGCGGGACTTGCCGTTCTTCATTATTCGACTCAAATCAATTTATTTTTCTATAGCGTCATTCCCATTGTGTTCGACAAAGGCGAAAATGAACTATAGTAAAACAAAGTATAGAGTGAACAACGTGTCAGACGCATTATAACGATCTCAATATGGAAAAACAGCAAAAAGACAATGAAGGACAGGAAACCTCTGAGATGTATATAAGGCAACAAAACCTCTGGGAGTCTGTGGCTTTTTACTGTGTAACTGCTCTGGAATGCCAACTTTATAGAAGTCGGAAAGAAGTGTGTGAGCGTTTTGTGAACAAAATTAACAAGCGGGGCAGCCATGTTTATGTCTGCGCTATTCCCTATAGATTCAACTCAGATTCCCATGGCTGTGCTGTGTGGTGGCAGCAGCGTTATGAGAAATTTTAATGGACTGCTTTAAAACCCAAACTAAAAAACAAAAAAAGGAAAGTCTCCATGACAATAAGGCACACCAGCGTAGGTAAACTGCTAACACGTCTAACACTCGGTGCACGTTCAATGGTCATTCCTTTTCCGTCTGCATTCTGGTACATTGCAGACCCTTAACGTAATGAAATTTTGCATGTGTTTTTTTAGCCTACAAATTAACCTTATTGGATTTCATATCCTGTGCCAAATAGTTTTGTTCGATCCTTGAACGGCTGTCTCTGCGGAGCGAGTTCTGGCGGGCCCACTCTGACGGACGTCAGGAGCCTGCTTTTCTCATCCGTGCTCCCTCGGCCGGCTCCTGCATAAAGGGATCTTTGTGATATCAGTCTGTGAAAGGCATGGAGCGGGCCGCTGGCCCAAGCAGGGCTCGTCCTCTGCTGGCCTGTTTCTGAAGCCCCAGTTGTGTAAACAGTCCTATCGATATCCTCATAGCAAGAAGGGAGGTGCAGAAACGGCAGCTCTAAGAACAGCCTGAAAGGACATGTTGTCTTTGCCCAAAATGGCCTGGTTGCATCTTTGTGTGTGTGTGTGGATTAGATTTATGTTACATTGTAGGGACCAAGGTTGTCATGTCGAGATTAGAGTTTCCCTATAAAAAAGAATTGAGTCCCAACAAAGATATAACTAGAAACCTGTGTGTGTGTGTGTGTGCGTGTGTGTGCGCGCGTGTGTGTGTGTGTGTGTGTATGTGTGTGTGTGCGCATGCAAAAGACATAGTCAAAAGGACAAAAAGGGCAAGAGCTTCAGTTTTGTTTCCACATCGGTCAGGACCAAATCAGCCCCAAACCCTCTAAACACACACAATGTTAATATGGACTTGTCCCTATCATTCATACCCAAATTTTGGGATCAATGGAACATCCACGTCGGTGATCTCATCTGCTTCTGCTGAAAACACCTTTTGGTTCATAGAATAAATACTAATCATAACCAAAAATGGGGGCCTGAGTGGGTGATTTTCCTCGCACACTGGACTTTTGGCAAAGGTTTTGCATCAGTAAATGTGCTTTTCTGTTGTGCTTCATTTAATATCACATTTAAGCTCTCTGGTTTATATTAAACCCTAATATTATTTTGAAGTTGAAGCCATTTAACCGACCACTGTGATCACCTCCCACTGGACGGAAATATTTACCTACATTAGAGCCCTGTACCACCCTTTACAGGCCTACTGACATCTTTTAAATAATCCCTGGCAGCATTCACCACCGGTCAAAGAATGTTTTTTAGTCTCCCTGCGGTGTGCCGGTCTGCTGTGCATATTGCCCTTCTGAAGTGTTTCGCGTAGGTTACTGGGGTGCAGAACAGCCCAGGACGTATACGGAATGTCTTCAGTCCATGAGGATCTAGCAAGGCTCCCTTCCCAGACTCAGGTCTGACGCACAACAGAACCTTTGTTCTTTTGCCTGCCCATAATAACTTTGGGGGGGGGGGGGGGGGGGGGGGGGCGGGGGGGGGGGGGGGGGGGGGGGGGGGGGGGGGGGGGGGGGGGGGGCGGGG
>JABFDZ020000030.1:371015-387601 GCA_019775955.2 Pollimyrus isidori | reverse complement strand
AGAAGCAGATGGCCACGGACGCTCCTGTCTGACACGTTATAGCCCCATGTGATCCATTTGTCGCACTGCCTGCACCTTCTCACATTCCAGCACCTGCATTTCGTATCTCCCCTCTGCTCCCTCGCATGTTCGGTGGCTATGGAAATATCACTCGTTACTGGTTCCTTTAACAGCATAATTGTCGGGGGTTAAATAGTGTGTTTCTGTTGTAAAATAAACATTTGGTTGTGGAAAATAAAGAAGTTAGCTTATATTTTTCCACAGGTGACTCACAGTGTACACAATGTTCATCTTCCGAAAGAATAACAGTTCCTATGTAATATCTCATTCACAAAGGCTTCCATTAACATTTTTCAGGCTTTTCACTTTCTGACATATACAAAGTGCCTATGCGCTGGTGTCAGGCTAAGTCTTCATCACCGGCTCTTTGAGCGCATGGAAAATCAGACGTGACACGTGCAGCCTTCAGAGGATTTAAGGTGACAGTCTAATGTGCTGGATTAATTATCTCACAGAGGTACACGGGCCTGATTCTCAGTACTTTTATGCTTAATATGCTCTGAAAAACATGGATCTGTATGAATTCAGTAGTGCGGCGTCCTGAGCCAGCTACTGAGGATTAGATGCCGTGTTTCAAAGGCACACCCTGTCTCGTTCAGACTTGCTCTTCCACATATGACATCCAGCCATTTGCCATTTGCCAAACGTGGTACAAATTGTCTGGCCTCTTTAGACCTTACTACCTAATGTCCTGGGGTTGTTTCTGTCAAGGTGACAGGTCAGGATTCTTTGACAGCCTCACGGCCATTAAACGTGCTTATCTTTCATCCTCGAAAGCGCTCATCGTTATTCCTCGCAAAGTGCTCTCCAAGACAGGAGCTTCCACTGCCCTTCCCATTTCAACACGGGAGCTTCTTTGCACCACTGCAATGCCCAAATAACTGGGATGATAAGGGGGGACGTTTCCCTAAAATAGCAGTGAAGAAAGCTTCACTATCACTGCGCAGTGTGGGCATGTCTTTGTAATAGGTCATCTGAAATGGGCACCGGGCTTCGCATTTTAACAGCGGCACTGTCTGGACAGCGATGCCTGAGTTTTTTTTGTTGTCATTTCCAGTTTTAGGAGCATCTAATGGGGATGTAACAGCCATAGACTGTGGTGAGGGGGAGAGACGGGCTGGCTCAGAGCACTGGGGGTCTGAAGGCACCCAAAACAAGCCAGCCATTGTCCACAATTGCTACATCTCACATTCTGTGTGGGCCGCAGCCAGCTGTAGATATGCAGGGTGCTGCCAGCTATATTGTTAGTCCCACCAATTACCGCGTTTGCGACTGCCAGATGCTGATTCCTTACCCAATATTGAATGACATGCTCTTGAGTTGGTACTAGGATTTATGGCTGTTGTAGCATTATTTTTCAGTCATATATTTACGTATTACTTTTCAATGGAGCCCATCCAGGTGACTTACTGAATGCTGTTTGTGTCAGAGAACAAGTAAAGGTATATGGGCTCAATAGCAATAAATGAAACTAAATGCTGGAATTTCCCATGATGCACCAGCAAGCCCTTTACTCTTTTGTGACACGCCTCCCAAAACTATGCTGAGGATTGGGATCTTTTTTCAGCACTCCTGCGCTGTTTGTTTTCAGACCTGTCTTCCTTCTTCCTTGAGTGATCTCTCAGTGGCAGTCTCTGTCTGGCCAGCTAAGCTACAGCTGAGTTTCAGCTCACCCATCCTTGACATTCAAAAGCAGAAATAAGACTCGGAAAGTTAAACACCACTGTGTGAGGAATTAAAATGCTTCTTTGAAGTGAGCTTAAAATATCTCTCGTCGTGGAAACGCCTGAAACAGGTCACGATAATTAAAAACGCAGGTCAGTATACTTGGGCTAGCTTAATTGCACTCTTTTATTAGGCAGCTCTTCTTCTCATCTTATTGCTTTCAAGTGGCCCACAAAATAAAAATTCCAGGGCATAATTTTCACATAATCATCTCAATAAAGAGTTGCGTGCAAATAGTAAGAAATTTATACACAGGGCTGATTCTTAATGACATATGTGTGCATTAGGGGAATAATTCTGATTCTGTTACATATTAATGATGCATCTCCTCGGCGGCCTACTGGGTTTATAAGATGTTTATTTGCTATTTCAAAATCTCAGCGCTGTCACGACGAAGATATGCATCTCCTACCGCGCTGCATTGCTGCTTTCTCAGGCCATTTGACTTGTAGAAACATAGCCAGACTTCTGCTCGGTAAGAAGAAGCTTGGCCTCTCATTGCCGTCGCAGTCAGCCATTTTCTTTAAGGCTACAATCAGAGCCGTTCTTGCATTTAGGTTTGATAAAGAGCCACCAGCTTCGGGCATTAGGTTCTCCCAGGATGTGCCGACCGCACATGGTGGGATAAGGCGTCTCCTCTTAGCGGTAAACGGCCCAAATGGTGCCAGCCTTTTGCTTCCGCTGCGTAGGCCTGCCTGCCGCTGGGTCGCTGGGCTTTACTCGGCTTCCCGTCGGCACAGACCTCACGTGGGCTCGCCAGCCTTCTCCTCAGCTTTTTTTCCCTTCGTCTTTCTGCAAGTTCCGTGGACCTCTCTGACTGCAAGCTTGCTGCTGCTCGTCTGGCAGGTGTCCCCTCTATGGGCTTGTGGTGTCGGAGCTGGGGGGCACGGGGGCAACGGCCCACAAGCAGCCTTTTTTTAAATTGCCCACGCTGCCTGGAATTGCATGCCAAAAGCAGCCTACTGAGAGAGCCTCTTGTTGCAGCCCTGTCTAATATGTGGTCCCGCGCCCTCCCAACCTGGCATGAAGCGGCACATCCGGTAGATAACTGCGGTCCTGTCTCCAAAGCCTTGCCTTACATTGGGTCTCTGTTTACTTTACCTGGGGTGGGGGCAGGTCTAGGCCTTCGACAGCGGGTTGTAATGCCAGAAAGCTCACCCGAAAGAGTCCCACCATTAGAGACTGGTATTGTTGGCAGGGAGAGGAGGGACAGACACGGGAAGAAATGGCAAATTCAGCTTAAAAGCTTGAATTGCCTAAAGGCAGAAGGCAACGCTGCACAATTAGAATTCTTATTTTAGTGCAATCAGTCTGGTTGTAGTTCTTTTTTATATAATCTTGATGCTTTGCCTGCAAGTCACATTGGAGGAACTTTCTGCCAAAAAATAAAAGAAGGCAATAAAAGCAACATTTTCAGTTAGGACTTGGATTCCAGGATGAGTCTGTTAAAATCAAGGCTGCCCAGCGGCGCCCTCCCTCCATGCCCGCCACGAGCCCAATTTAATGCCCACCATACCAGACCCATTCTACCTGTCCCACTGCCTGCCTCTGTCTGGCATTGTTAACAGCTCTCGATGGGCCAAGTCAGGTGAGATGTGCCACAGTGATCTCCTTCCCATCTGCAGACCCTCTCCATGCACTCATCTCCCCATCCTTGGTCTAGGAGACTGAGTTTTGAGGACAAGCCAGCGACTGTGGTTGAAGGCACTGTTGCCTGAGAATGCTTTAAGTAGACTTGCATAGCTCCAGACAGCAGACCATAATGATGTGTTTCACCATGGGCTACGAGGCGCCTCCGATGCCAGCCCATTTTAATAGCCACGATGAATGTCAAGTGGCTGGCTGAACTGGCAACTTCCCCATGCCAAGCACATGGTTTGGTGCAGCACAAATAAGCAGCACTTTCAGTGTGAACGGCGCCAACCACGCGCTCCTTTTTCCACCGAAACGTGTTTATTGACTCTTACAAAAACCGACAGACTCGGCGATCGTAGGAAATTCAGATGTGAAGCTGCTGTGAGCTTTTCTCAGGAACAGATATAAGTGGATTTGCCTCTCCCTCTTCAGCGCGCTTATGGGACGGTGAACGTAAACAGCAAGGAGAAGGCCCGAAAAATAACATCCAGGTGCAGCTGAAATATCAGATGCTGTGTAAAGTCGTTTACAGAACACCGGATGGGGCAGGGTGTTGAGGGCTGAAGGTTCCATGTTCACCCCTGAATCCCTCTGATGTGCGTCTGGTATGTTTTATTTTTCTGAACCCTGAAACACAACATGTACATGCGTTGAGGTATTCTACAGCTACGTTTTCTTGAAGTCTTTTCTCGAAGAAAAAGAAACATACATTCATACAGGACTTGGCACCAGAATTGGTGGCTAAAGAATGCAGTATGAGGTTGTTGTCCAGAGAGAAGTGAACACAGAGGACGTTGTGGAGAGGCCACAGCCCAGCCTCAAATACAGAAGCTTGCCGACTTGCTATATCATCAAAGGCCGTCCATTTATGCCTTATAATGTTCAGCATTGATGTCACGTTGGGACATGAGAGAATGATTTAGACAATAAGGGGGATTTGGGACCAGAAGGAGTCAAACAAAGTAGGTAGATAACTGAGAATAATAAAACTCAAACTGACAAATGATAGAACTTGATGCAAGGGGACAAGCTTCGTTCCTACCGACATGGAGCTGGTACTGGTGCTGGGGTGGTTTTCGCTGGGTGCCTTTTCAGAACCAGCCTGCGTTTCCAGCAGTTTCAACAAAGAACGGAACGGGAAGAGGCAGAAGTGGAAGTAAAGTAAAGGTTAATCTGTATTTCATTTTTTGGATTTATTTTGCTGAACCGAAAAAATTCAGAGTATGACCTGTCTCTCTTACCTGTATCCACTTTTATCTACTGCGTATGTAAATGAGTTTATTCTTTATTCTCGTTCAGAGTTTTCCTGCTGTGTAAGTATCACACTATAAAATAGTGTAAAATCTAAACTTTGCAGTCCGCCTCATATCTTTGTCACTCAAACACTGCAATATTTTATTTATTCAACCTGTGACATATTTTATTCCATCCGTCCATCCATTTTCGAACCCGCTTATCCTACAGGGTCACCAGGGGTCCGGAGCTTATCCTGGAAGCAACAAACACGAGGCAGGGAACAACCCTGGATGGGGGGCCAGCCCATCATAGACATACTTCATTGTTAAACATATTTATTCTTTGTTAAACATATTTATTCTTTATTGTTAAATATGGCCAACAAATCATTCTTTCATTTTTTGCAGAATAAAAAAAACTGTTACATTGCATCATTTATACTATTATACCCGTGTTTTAGAGAAAGTTAATATTTTACGTAAAATATCTAATGTTCAGCAAATACAATCCATACTATTTTACAACATTTTGTCTCTGTAAAGGCTTCCACGACTGTATGTGTCAGTGTATTCTCAGTTGCTGTTCTTTTAAGGATTGCGCAGTAATGCTAAAAACTGAATTTTGCTGTCCACCATATGACCTCTTCGCCACTCAAACAGCATCATCTTATTTGTCTGATTTAGTTGTTTCACTGCCAGCACTGCTAGTATTAGACTAACTTCTGGAAATTTCTGGGTATGCAAAAGGTTTGGACAGCATAGTCCGTACCACTTTCGCTGACATAACGATGCCAAATTCTGAGCACAGCTTCTCTGTGGTGCCATGTTTTCTTGGCCTGGGTCCATGGAACCAGAGCTGGATTAGGAAAAAGTTTGGTACCGACACCGTGTTGGTGGAAACGAGGTAATAGAGGAATCACAAGTGAGAACCACCTACAAATGACACACTCAGCATCAGTCAAACACTTACAACACTGGCACCTACAATGACCAACAGACAAATAGGGCAGGGCAGGCTCATATATAACGCGGGCTAGGGGCAAGAAAAGGTGCATGTCATTGACAATTAACTAAGCACTAGGAATACACTGGCTGTGTACGAATTCGGGGGCGGCATCCTTCTAAGGCGGCATTCGAAAACTGAATGCGTCACAGTGGTGCAGCAAGGCTGCCCCATTTGGAAGACTCCTTTAAATGCGGTCTAGAGATGCATCCTTCTTTTGCTGTGTCATGAAGGATCCACCCAATGGATGCTTCGCAGCCCAGCATATCCCAAGATTCATTGCGCAGAAGTAAAGTAGGTGTGTCCCAGATGGGTGATAAGAGTGGCACGTAAGGGTGACTCAAGGGTTAGGGCGGGAACAGCGGTCATGGCCAAACCGTCCCATTCGACAATGTGACCCTCTGGAAATATCACAGCCTACAAACGCTATGCATTATTTATAGATGTCCTTCAAATTATGCAGCCCCTAAATTCGGACACCACTACTGAGATAATGAAAGGTGCTAAGCATGACGAAAAGAATGGGATGGTCAGCGACACTTGTTGACCAAACAGGGAAACAATGGCAGAAAGGCACGGACCGATCCTGATAACTTACTGGGAGACCAAAAAATTTATTTTAGCCCTTTTTGGACTGTCAAAGAAATGAATGTTTTTAGTGTATAATACAATCAAGCAGACCATGCTGGACTGCAGGAACATGCGCTTGATTGGAGGACACAATTACATAGATGGCATCTGTGGCATTCAAAGATAAGGACAAAAGATCCAGACATGGTATGCATGGACCATTATGGACTATTTACGCTCTGTCTGTAAGGTGGAATCCTTTCCTTCCTGCCATCACTGGTCCTTCATGGCCCCTGCTGCACAGAAAATGGAAAATGGAATCCCACCTTGTGTTTTATAACTTGACACATAGTACCCATTTCACTTTTCCTGAAATGTAAAGTAAACAGACATATAGGGCTGATTGAAAACAAAAGGGCAGATTCACTTTGGGATTGCCTCCTTACAACATAATGTGAGAGGATGTCAGGCTTACAGTGGGGTGCAGGCACGCTATCCCTGCAGCCTCCTCTATTGCTCAACCAGTGGAATTGTTTTCCCCAGCTGAATGACTATGGTTGACTCTGGCTCTGTCCTGGATCTGGATCCACTGCATCTCAGACCAAACCCAGACACAGTGCATGTGTTGTTGTTTTAAATCCCCAGTCACGGCTGCACATCTTCTGGCAAAACTATGTGGGACACAAAATATGTACTTTGAACTTTTTATTTTGTTTTGACCCCGACAGCAAGTGCTGAGCAATAGTGCGTTGTTTTCATTAAAAGTCCTAAGTTATGTTTGTTTACGTTTTCTTTTTTTCCAGCTGGATGCCAATATGCTTCACATTTCCCCCACACATGTTGTGAAAGTCACACAGCACACAGGCTACTGTGGCTCTGTCGCAGATGAGCGCGCGGACGCGCTCCACATTTACGACGGCACTTTCCTTCAGTGAGCGTGCGTGCTGCTGCCGCCAGCGCTTTGTTGATGCAACGTTCTCGGCCCATTTAAGCTGGCGGGATCATCCCGATGAAACAACCTACTGCGGGAATCACTGTGGAGCACAGCGCATAGCCGCAAAATCTCTTTGTAGCAGAATGAAGAAAATGTCTCTGGAGATCAGCACCATTGTGGTTGAGACTTGGGGGGTCCCAGAGGGGTAGGGGTACTGACTTTTGAATTGATGGCATTTCTACACAGAACATCTGATAGCCCTTGTACAATAACAAAATACCCACGTGGACCTTGCCACATAGAGATTTTATTAAATGGTTCACGTCTTCCTGTGAAGATTGAAGATCTCCCCCCAGATAATCCATTCCCTTGATCTGGTCTGGGGACAGTTACAAAACCGTGCACACTTGCCGTGGAGGCTTTGTTGGCTTGGGAGATACTCAGGACTCCTTAAATTTTGACTTCACAGTTTGGATTAAGTGTGCAGACTCAGAAGAGGACAGCATCACATGGCGATGGCTCAAAGGCCCTGACGTCACCGTCTTGGCCAGGCCCTTTTCTCACGCCAATTCATCACAGGATGGTCGCGCCGGACGTCCCCTAGGCACGGTCTCCCACCTCGTCGCCCACGGTGTCTGTACAGCGAGACTCCATGGAACTCTCAGCCTGCTGCAACTCACGCTAGCTTCCAGTCGCCATGCTCATCAATGAAAACCACATTGCCTTAGTCATTACATGGCAAGGCATAAGAAGTATATTTAAATCTTCCTGACAGAGATGGATTACGCCAAATGTTGCTTGGTAACACGTGCTGTTGCCCTACTGATGGCACAGCGTCCAAATTAGTTTAAAAATTTCAGTGTTTTCTGTGTTTTGAGGACTGAGGGGACAGGGTACAGGAGAAAAGCAATAAAGGCTGCTAGCCTTGTACAAGGATATATACAGATAGATTCAGAAGGGCGTTTTTTGCTGCAAAGCCAGATCACATGACACCCATACTCATGGCTTGATACATACTGAGGTATTGATTTTGCGTCGTACAATGATTACGACTGATAGCCCGTGCAGTAGACAGAGAAGATCTACATTGTGCATGGAGGCAACTGATGACGTCTGTCACCTAAGAAACAAAGCCAGCAGGCCCATTACGGATCTGGGGTTGGAAAGCCACTTTATCTTTGGTACCAAGCTACCTCTTGAACAGCAGCACATTCAGACAGATACATACATATTTACCTACTTCACTCTTCATATAAGGGACAATGTGGGGGCATGCACAATATTGTTTTGGTACAAATATTCCTTTTTGAACCCAACTGCAGGCTAAGCTTGTTGCAGGCTGGCAGAAGAACTCAACTCACCTGGTAGTGCTATACTCCTCTGTGCCTCCTCATGCCTGGGGTGGGGGGGGGGGGGGGGTTATGGCTTCCAAAGCGTCCATGGGACAAGAAAATTCCAGGCATATACCTACTGGACATCTGAGCAGGACATCTGAGAATGCACAAATGGGAATTTTGGGCCCTCTGTGTGAGGTCAGGCAAGCGGAGCAAAAACAGTCCGTCTTCCTAAAAAACATTTTTCCTTGAACTAACCGAAGTCATCTCACTATGCTGCAGTTTTGTAGTGACTAAATAAACATGCATGTGACCCAGCATATTTAAGAGAGTAACGTACATGGGAGGTTTGCGTTGCAAACGGGAAGGAGCTTCTGAAAAGCTCACTTCTTTGGCCCAGCAGCCTTGGGTTTTAAAGTAAACTTTGTTGAGATTCAGACCTAGCTTTGAATAGTGGCTTGAGGCTCCAGACTTCACAAACCCCTGAGCAGCATGACCTGGAGGAACCCAAGAGGGATCCAGACCACAGGAAGCCACACGCTCAATTTGCTCAGGTGTAATCATACGTGTTTGTTCAGGTGAAGAGACAAACCAATGGTTGTGTAACATGAATACTCACCTCTTTAACTCCTCATTCTAACAGGCCTGGTTACTTCTGTCTATTGCTATATATCTCATTGGGCACATTGGTTTATGTAGCATTTCAAAGCAGTCAGTATTTAGTGTATTTTAACAGCAATTAATATTCATGTGCATGAGAAATCAGCACAATTGTTCTAGGAAGCTTTATAGATTAAATTGTTTTCAAATCATTTGGAATAGAACAAACTTTATTTGCACATGCACTGCCATGGATGGGCTTCAGTTACAACAAAACCTGATTATCGACATTTACTTATATCACTATATAGTATAACAGCTGGGGCGACGGTAGTCATCACAGGAATTTCATTCCCCTCAGCAGGTCTCTACCCACAGAAGCTCCATCTGCTTTGCTATACACCAATGCAACAATGCCAGCAATACTTAAAAAGTGCTACTTTATAACTACATAAATTACCTACAGGGCCCTTTTTCTATTGTCCTTTTGTTCCTGGATTGTGGTCAGTAATTGTTTTGAAATTTGACTCACATTAAGTCAACAACTGGGGAATGAAAAAAGGAGATATTTGTCTTGGCGTAGACACTGTGAAGAGATGCCGCTCGCCCAAGATGACAGTCCTTCCACGTGCTAAGCCCATCGATGTGGCCACATTCCGTCGGTGGGGACATGTTGTTTATAATTGTACCAGGCAAACATAGTTCACTCTTTTCACTCTGAATTTGAGGTTGTCTCAGGCCCGCTCATCATCCAAGGGAACTCCTAAAGAAAAAAATATCTGTGACGCAAAAAACATCATTCATATGCAAGAAAATGCCACCCAAACACAGAGCAACAGTATTTGCTAGATGTAAAGTGGACCTGCTTTTCAAACTTGGAGACATACGTGCAATAAACTGAGCTAATCCCACACTGGTCCAGCTGAAAAGAGCATTTGTTGAACAAGGTTTGTCAGATATTATTTTTAATAAAAACCCTTCCTCTCTGACAGACTCTGGGAATGTTTCATATTTAAATCAGGAAAAATGTTCAAACTGTCCTCAGTGGAATTAATGAGCCAAGCATTTTGGGAAGTGTTCAGTAAAACCAGCATTGCTGTGCTGCATGGCAGAGGCACGTAGCCGCAAAGTAAAATAACAGGTCCGAAGCCCCCTTGAAATTTGCTTCAGCTTCAGCAAAATCTACCAAGAGGGGACCTATTGACAGCGTTTCTGGATCCCCCTAATAGATTTATTTCTGGCTATGGGCCTGGTGCTCAGGAAGTCTGATGTGTAGTGATCAGGTCGAAGGGTATGTGAGGAGATTAGCCTGAGAGATGGCAAACACTCTGCTTATCACAGCTGGCAAGGGAGACCCTTAAAGAGTCACCCCGTTTGTTTTACAGCTGTTTGTGTCAATTCTGCACGCATTTTCTCCCTCTGAACAAGCACTCTTGAATAATGATCATCTGAGTCAGGATGGGAGGCCAGCCGGAGGCTGTAAACAAACAGAGGAGGATTTGTGATTTTAGCAGGACTGCAGGAATGATAGATACTACTGCACCACTGCAGGGGCTATTATGGTAGTAACACCCACTCCTAATGAATGTTCACGTCATCCTCCCCTTGGTGGCGCTGTTGCAATTTAATGCAGGAGCTATAGGGGAGCTGTATTATTTAGAGCAAATGCTATAGCTTTTAGGCTACAACAAGTATAGAAGCAGATGTCACGATAGCAACTTTTAAAAGACATTTTAAAAGATAAAAAAACAGTTCTTTGGCTGTACTGTGGGAGTGCAGTGGTCATTGTGGGAGGAGTTAGAGTGCCACCCCCCGTTCCTCCCTGACGCCACCACTGCCATTCTCTTCATTGGCTGTTATCTTCAGTTCCTCCCACTTCTAGCTTACATTAAGACATCTGCAATTCTTTATCGCTTCGGTTCACCTTGAGATAAATATTACACAGCATCCTCGGATCTTGGATCCTCCAGCTTTGTATTGTATTCCTACTATGCTGCCTAGGACAGGCTCCACCCCCTCCCCCCAAGCATGTCCAGAAGAAGTGGCTGGAGGATGGATGGATGGATGGATGGATGGATGGATGGATAAATGGACAATGTCCTTCAGTGGAATGATTTCATTGTATATTTGTGCTAAACATACTGTATAATCACAGTTAACAGAACTCCCCCCCCCCACCCACCCACACACACACACACACACACACACACACACACAACCAGTACCCCATAAATCTGCAATACGAGGCAACTGTCCCACTGAACTCCGCACCATTAAAATGTGACGTGAATGTTAGGGTCAGAGAGCAACTATTTGCTGGTTTCTGAGACATTGTGGCTTGATATACTCTTACTATCACAACAAGAGCATTGGGTCAGAAGTCAATGAGAAGCAGACGCACCGCAGGAGGGTCGTCACCATGCCTCAGGTTTGAGGCACGCGTGTCATGGAGGCCAGCCCAGGAACCTTAACCTCTCTAAGCCCCGCCTCTTTAGTAACCCCCATCATGCTTCTGCTTTTAGAACGCCCATGAGCAAGCCATTCCTAGCATGGGGGGTCTGGGGAATCTTTATTGCTTTCCCATTTCTGAGTTCCCATCTGGCAATGAATCTTCCATTCCCAGCACCATTCATTCTGGCCCACATTGGAATGTCGCAGAGAATATTAAAACAGCAGGTCAGTGATTGACAGATCATTCAATTTGGTAGGAGGTATCATTTTTGCTTTTCTAGCAACACTCGGCACACCAAAATCCACATGCACTCCAGACGTGTCATTCCCCAGTGACACGGCATTGTCTTTGAGCTATGAAGAAGTGTTAAGTTCCATTCATGTTTCTGACAGGATTCATCAATGGACTACGTAGAAGTAGCTCTAAAATCCCTACAAGAAACCATCTTATGGGGTAATGCTCAGTCTATATGCTCAGTCATTTGTCACTACCAGCAGAAGTTGTTATAAATGAGGCATAGCGTGTGGCTGTCCGGCTGGCTTTTCAATGCATGGCTGATGGCCACCAGTTCATAGAAATGTGTACCAGAGACATATGGATAATGAGTCTTTTCAAAATGAGTCAAATCATTTTTCTGCACGCATATGCTGCAACCACAGATATCACTCTATAAACTATTCTTTGTATGCATATATTTGTACTTTTACATGAAAACCGAATGGCCGTTTTTGGATATGTCTACAAAACACTCTGTTTGAATTGGACACATCACACCAACTGGATCTGACACCCTTCTGGACTGCGCAAGAGAAGCTGGGCTTTCGACCCAAGGGACTGTAACTTGGCCTAGTATCGGACAGTATCTCATGCAACGCAGAGATGGAAAGACCACAGGGAACCATTGCTCGTCCAGGAAGTTTATTGAAGTTGACGACAGTAATGGCTGTTTTCCATCGAAAGCCGTCTTTGTTTGTCAGCCCAAGTCCAAACAATACCTGTTTTATTGAGGCTCAGGATCAGTCCCATGTAAGGATATCTGGAAGGAGGGTCCTGTCCTAAAAAGATAGAATACAGTGGACCTCAATATATTACAACCCCATCCTGGAGGACCTCAACTAAACTTTGGAAACATTTCTTTGGGACTGAGACAGGGTCAAGGATTCAGACATGCAGAAGAAAGGGGGCTGTTCTTATCTGTTCTTAATAAGCCCTGGAAACTTGCCTCAGGTTTAGCCTCAAATGGGGTATTTTAAACTAATTGCCAGGGAGACAAGGGGTGGCACAGTGACAGCAATCAGTCACTGTCATGCAAACCTTCGCTGCTTGTCTCACGGCCCATTTAACCCCATGGAAACACATGGAGGCGCCTTTTCTCATTTGTGTTCAGAGACGCCGACAGGAGGTTTCCCAAAGAAATGACTGAGTAGGGAGTAGCAGTGTAGCACAGGCTGTTCGAGCATTCGTCAGTCTGTATGTACTGATAGGGAGTCCTCGATGGAGTCGGCCGTGTATAAATCTCTGTCTGCCTTGCTGAATTCTTACTGGCACAGAGGCTTGAGCCTTTCAGCGTGTCCCTCAAATATGGCCTTTCAGTCTCCACTAGATATTGGAGTTAACTGTTAGTGGACCAACTGTGAATTGTTAGCTTGGCATAAAAATATATAGCTTTATTATAAGCTAAATGCAAGATAAATTTTTCCTTTGTAGTTCAAGTCTGTCCCTGAAATATTTTATGTTGCGGTCAAGTTCACCAGGTGCAGTGACTGACTGAGGTAGGACCAGGAACTGCGTGAAGGCCTATTTAAACAGGGCCAGAGCGGTAACTTCAGAAATACATGCTATGCTTCCAAGTGGAACAATTATCCAGGATCACGTTTGCCGTTCCAAAAACAAAACACCGTATGCAAACCAAGCTTACACTTCATCCAGAAACAAGCAGACAGTTACTTGGAATGGTCATTTTTATTGAAAAGAATCTGCAAGATCCAGAAGAAAACAATTACAATAAGACAATTATCAAAATAAAACAAAATTTACAAAAGTAAGTTCACAAAGCTACACGTGACTTTCCTGCTGCCATATTAGATACAATCACACTAAATAAAAAAGCATCCACTGAAAAATGACAGATTAAATACATCTTTCGCCAGCTTTAGCCTTTTTAAAGACTGATAGATAATTAGCAGCATTTAAACTTACTTTGTGACACACTTAAGAACTTCCTGGTTTGGGTGAAAATCCCTTGTGCTTTTCATAAATGCTTTTAGCATTTATCCATAATGCATAAATCACCTTATGTAGACTTATGCGATCCCTGTGGTTTTAGACAGATTCATTCCAACTCCAGAACAACAGATTAAAAAAAAAAGATTCAGCACTATAAATCTGATCTGACAACACTTGAAAGCCAAATATCACCCCTTTGTTCAGTTCAAAACACATGTATTTTATAATTGGCTTTCATCCATTATAAAAAAATTCACAGCTGTTTCATAACTGTCATATCCCTGTAATCATATAACTTATTGTGTCCCTAAGAAGTTTAGAATGTACTTAGAGGTTAATTGAACCTTGAAATACTTTACTCCAGAAAAGAATTTGATTGGTTGAGTGCTGCTGGTCCCCATCCATGTGTTGACTGGCGTTGTCAGACCCAGGCTGCCGTCGCATGCCGATCCTTCACCAGCCACAAGGTGTCAATCACCTTACCATTCTGCGGGATAAACAACCAGGAGCGTCTTTGAGTCTGCTTGACCTCAGCATAGCCGCAATACTGACATCATCCACTGTCTGCATCTTCTTCACAATCTCACTTGATGGGTGAAGTTGCAGCCAAGGGGTGAATCAATTTCTGGAGCACCGCAGTGACAAGAAAACAGATGTGCTGGCTGCATTTGGTGTTCTATTCGCTCTCGTTTTTTTTTCCTGTCACAGTCTAGTCTGGAAAACCTAAGCTCAGGAGCAGGAGGCAGCATCTCCACCTACCTGGTCGTCGGAGACCTGCTCCAGGTACAGATGGGTGGAGTTCAACACCTGCATGCGGGTGTAGCCATAGTCAGTACTGCGTAAAGCACTCCAGTCTCTGGGCTTGGGGATGAACCCATCGTGTTTCTCTCTGCATCCCTGCAAGATCAAAGGAGTCTGACTGCTTCTGTCAAACCTCTATCATTTGTCAGAGCTTTTCAGTGGCATCACTTTTTTGAAAAGAGCCCTTTCAATCCTTTTGTGATGTTTGGTTATGAGTCAGTAGTGCTAATCCTTTGAAGCACTGCGATACTTACAGCTGAGCCAGTGATGATGTGAACCGGGGCTTTGGGGTTCACATATGGCTCCTCTACACTCCCATTGTAGACCTGGGGAAAGTACTTTTTTTATTTTATTTTGTTTCAGATTAAATTTAACCTCAAGCATACCTATTACCATAACAAGCATGACTGCACTGCACATCTTCTCATGAGCTTATTGTATTTCAGTTTGTGAAATCCCTTACCTTGTACTTGTAGACTGGCCAAAGCCTTTCGTAGGTGTGCTCATGTGCCCAAAGTTCCAGGTCCACTCCTGTAAAAGCACCAGCGCCAAACCATTAAGGTACCATTTAGCCATAGTATAGGATAACCTCCACTTCGAATTCACCATCTGCTGGTTTCCATCCGGTACCTATGTGTCTCTTTCTGTGCTGCCCTGATTTCCTCTTCCCATTAACTTGTGGGAACTCGTCAGACTCATGAAGCTAGATAGCAGGTGACTGATTTTGGCTGTTCATGACCTTTGACCTTCTGTAGTCCAAAAGTCAAGAGTTTTCATGGCATATCTATTGAAACAATCAACCAAGCCAGGAAAGTTGCACGAAGGCAAAAGCATCCATAAAAAAGATTTTTAAAAAAGCCTCAAAAGCATCAAAAAAGATTCCGTACTGCTGCAAATTGAGGTCTGGACTTTCTCAACCCTTGTTTCAACTAGACCGGAGGATGTCAATTAAAATCTTTTTATAACACTGGCAAACAGTTTTTGTGATGCTATAGTATGTTGCCACAAGAGCATCTTACCATAGAGGTAGAATAGATCTTCAAGGCTCCGTCTGACCTGGAACAGAACAGAGTGTGCACTGGGTAACTATCATCAGAAAACACATCTGGAACCACCCACTTTGGGTCAGTCTAAGCCGTAAGTCCAGGCATGTACCGAGAACTGCGTGTTAAAGGACCAAATGGAAACTATTTTGTGCAATCTGCACTGATCTGCTTGTTTCAAAAAAGCTCACACTTCAGGCCACGTACAACAGCAAACCCATTTCACAAGACACTATTCTAGTAGAATATGTAAGAGAGCTAGTTAACAAAGAAAGTCCACAAGAAGGGTAACAAGATGCTGTATTCATTTCAGAGCAACACCAAACAGGAGGTTAAGGGCGTAGGATATGGGTCAATGTGCTGATTCCTTTCCAGACCGTAAAACTGCTTATAGCAGTTCAGAGAACTGAGGCTTCAGGTGAGCAGGAGGTCTGCATGGAGGATTTACACGCCCGGGGGTCAGAGAGACAGGCATGCAACGGGCCCCACACAGACCCTCGGGCACCAAGCTGCCAAATGCCCCAATGCTGAACTCGGTGCCCCCACGGTGAGCCTCAGAGCTTCTTATGGGAAATAAAAAGCACCAGTAAAGGTGCATTTCTCACCCGATTATTCAGCGGACTTTAACAGACCACCCCATACCTGTGATCATGGCAGCGATGTGATTTTCATGAAATATCTACATGATGATGGCCTTTCTGGAGCACCTCTGTCAATCCCCCAAAAATCGAAAGTATTACAGACACACTGAACGATGAATTAATTCTTAGGGTTTTAAAAGAGAGACTGTAAAAAAATTGTAAATAATCCTACGACTGACCTTCCAGGTCGCGTGTCTCGCCTCATTCTTCATTCTATGCACCTCTGTTCTATTTGCTCAAGCTGCTGCGACTGGGCGGGCGGCGGGGGGGGGGGGGGGGGGGGGGGGGGGGGGGGGGGGGGGGGGGTGGGGGGGGGGGGGGGGGGGG
>JABFDZ020000030.1:342880-363002 GCA_019775955.2 Pollimyrus isidori | reverse complement strand
CACACCACCCCCACCCCCCCCCCCCCCCCCCGTCTGGCCCCCCCCCCGCCGGGGGGGGCCGCCCCCCCCCCCTGCTGAGTCATCAGCAGCAATAGAGCCGGCTCTCATGCGAACCCGAGCACTTCCAGAAGCACCTGGGAGGGTCGATCTGCTCTCATTTCCTGGCCAGGCTGCCCACGCAGCACAGTTACCAGGGCCTCTGCCGCTGAACCGGAGCTGACCTCAACGTGCATCACCGTCACTGCAGCCTCAGCCTCAGCCTCGGGCCCCACAGAGGACAGCAGAGCCGAGTTTCGCGCACAACCTCGCCGGAAGGCAGGGGAAGCTTCACGGCAGGCGTTCCTTATTCCCCATTGGCCTGGAGGGAAGGCGGATGCAGGCACGTGCTCGGGCAAGGCCAGCAGAGGTTCTGCTGCCGCCCATGCCATGCCAGGCCAGAGGCCAAGACATTAACCATGTATGCGGAAAGGACCGAGCAGAGGAGTTCAGCAGATCAGACACAGCGAGCGGACAAATGTGAGACAACAATAAAGTTCGTACATGTTCAAAAAAATAATGGAGAAGAGAGGTTATTGCTTACTGAGACGTTCATGTTCGTTTCCATATTCGTGATCATATGTTCATGGTTATTCCAAAAAATCTGTGATTGATAATTGTCCGTCTAAAGAATGTGCTGGCACAGGACAAGATACAGTATCTCTAAATAAGGGTGTTAAACAAGCTATTCATTCTGTGGTGGGATGAAAAGGCAGCTTCCAAACCCAACATCTATCCTGTTGGCCAGTGGCGGAAAAATAAACATGAGATCGTGATGTGAGAGCAGGGAAAAGAAAACTGAAACTATGGAACATGAACTCTGCCCATTTCCTTCTGGCGGTATCGATTAAAAAGTGTTCAAGGACGTCACTGACTGAGGCAACGTTAGGCAACCGCTATCAGTACTGGACTACTGAAAGGCAATTAACTATGTTTTCATTCCGTGCTTCTCCGTACACGCTGGTTACATTCCATGAAATATAACCATTTGATAAATATGCATCATTATACCACATATCCGAAGGACAGGCGTGATACTGAGTGCTTTCCCAGAAGCCCAGAGACGGGGAAAAAATATTAAGTGCGTTATTCTATCTGAGTTACATAACAGCCCAGAAGGGACCGCGTGCATTTTTTAATCTTTGTGTTTTGGCTACAAATCATCGCTGTGCCCTTGTCGAGTTTTCACAGCAGGCCCTTTGTGCCTGGCTATTTTTCAAGGAAAATGGGCGTCTTGCTGTACTGAAGCTCATGACGTTCGCCCCGTGCGCGTACACAAGGGCGTGGCACGTCAGGTATTAAGCTACTGTTTAAGGAGACATTACCTAGTGTGTAAATACACCTCATTGCAGCGGCCGCAGCCTTTTAATGTACAGGCAGGAGAGAGGAGACTCACTATCTGTATTCATGGTTCCCAGGGCAGGTCATGTATGGCACATAGGCAGCAATGGATTCCACCTGCCTCATGAACTCGTCCCCGATCCGGGCATTGTCCTAAAACAGGTAGACAGAATTAGACAAATCTTCGCATCAGGTTCACAGACCATTCCTTCTGGTTACACCATGGCAGGGTGAAATGCTTCATCAGTTAACACTGGCGTTTTAGGCAAAATGGAATTCATTTAATTTTTTTAAGTAAATAAGGCGATTATTCACCTTTTGGAAAAATGTCAAACTTAAAGCATTAAATAGTCTGAGTACATTCTGTTCAGTGAATCTATAGTTAATTATCCATATGCAGTGCTCAGTTCGGGTGGTTGAAGTTCTCATTTTATAAGGTGCAAAAAAACTTCCCTGGGATTTTCCTTCTGGACCAAAATACATTTAATGTCTAGGGCTAGAATATAAAAATCTACAAAAGTATGGAGAAAATCACTTTGGTACTTCAGTAACTATCCACCAGGAATTCAAATAAACAACATCTGGGGAAAATTTGTGGTGTTAAAATATCAACCACTTCATTCAGGATAAAATAAAAAATAATAATGATTAAAAGTCTATAATAAAACCTTATTCCTGCTTATGCATTCTTATATGATGGAAATGCAGAAAAATACAGATTTATATGAACACTCAGCTGTGCTTAATACTCTCCTTTTATAAGCCTAACAAACTATAAATAAAAAAGTATAAAATTTAAATATAATTATTTAAATATAAAAAAGCAATAAATGTAATTTGTCTAACCAGCATTATTAATCAATTCAAGCCTTATTGTTTCTGTTCAGCTGCAATGATTACATTATTAGTATTATACGGCGCTCACAGAAAGTCTTGGGACACTTGCTTAATTCAATAAAAATGCTGCAAATTTATTGGGTTTTATTAGAAAAACAAATATTTGTGTTTAGGATCCCTTTGGGAGCTAATGACTACAATTGCAATTAACAAAATGGCAAGAGCAGAACTGAATGCATCAGTCAAAAAAAATGACATTTAAAATAAAATGTCTGTGCGAAAGATACGTGCATGAATCTTAAACATTGCTTGTCATTGGATTTTTGTTATGAAATCAATAAATGTGCAACATGCATTGCAGGGCTCTGCAATTCCCTCTTCTGTATTAGAAACGCTGATCAGTTTCATAAAGGAGAGATTGAGACTAAGAGACTAAGACTGGATTGGTTTGTAAGGTCACGTCATGGCCTTCTTTTGGGTGAACTGGCTGGAAACATAACAGCGCTGTCTCCTAAGCAATAACACACACTTTAAGGTTGGGCCCCTAACTTGATACATATTTCCAAAAATACTGTTAAAAAACAAGCTGATTTTGTAAATTCTTCTGGGTTCTGGACTGACAAAATAACAAAAAACACTGCCTGTAATCAGAGTACATACAGACAGCTTGAAATATGAATCTACTGTACATCACAGCTAATGTAATGGAATCGGAGCTGTTTATCTGGCTGTCATTTTAATGCTGGTCACTGAGATCAACTGGCTCGTCCTACCCCATCCTTTTAAATATAGTACAAAAGGGTTCTGTTGGCTTCTATTTATAAGACCCAGGCAGTCAAGGAATGGAATCAGAAAAAAAGCACTGGCATAACTGAGTGTGATGAACAGAGTCTAATCATTGCATATTTTAGTTTCCTTTTGGTCCTTGGAGAACAGAATACAGGAACAAAAATGTTCAGACATTAAATTTGCCCAAATTGTGTCAAATTAAAGTGCACAAGAACAGAGAGTTACCTCATTTGTGCAGTGTTTAAATACCCAGCTGCACCCACACACCCCACTGGGGAATCACCGGGGATTTTTTTCAGTTCCGCACTGAAAAATCTTTCATTGTCTGTCAAGTAATGTACTTGGGTTCATGTTGCTAGGTACACTGATTATGGTTTTTCCAGGAACAACGATGAACTTTGTCCTGTTTATAAAGCATTGAGTATTTTTAATTGTATGACGATGGAATCCTTGGAACGCTGCAGGCTGGCTGACAGCTTCACTTAACAGGTCATCCAATGAGCTTCACAGCCAAAGTCAGTCAGTTCCTGCACAGAGTGACAGTTTTCATCGAGAGCCGCTTATAGACGTTCCATGTGGAATACCTAAGGTCATCTCACTAGAGCCTCTAATGGACGGTGTGAGGTTACTGTGGATCACAATGGACCTTAGAGCATATATGTACCACATGCATTAACCCTGCAACATAAAGTAGGTCACTATGACAACAGCCAAGTGTAGTATCTATCCTGAGATTCGACTCAGGCCTGGCTGAACTCATTTTAAGCCTTTGGATAAGGCGTGATAATATATTCATATTAGTGTGTGCCAGTTTCGCTAAACAATGGTGAAAACATAAAGGCCAACCTGCGGGTTGCACTAGAGTACTTATGTAACTTATGATATAGGTACATTACCTCATCCATGTCATATGCAAAGTCCCCTAAAAGGCAAAAAAGCCCAACGTTATTTTTTCATATCTTTTGTATGTGTATTATCATGTATACCTTGTTTGGTCGGTACTACAGTTAAGGAAAGAGAAGCCACACTAACATGATTTACTCAGTTTGTTCTTGGTTTATATAACTAATACCCAAGTGTCCACAGTTTTTTTTCAACATTAGTTGAGTAATAGAGAAGAAATAGAAACTAAATGTGAATAACAGAAACGCTGGACACCTAATTTCCTGGCAGTTTGGGTATGTTCCGCTCACTCAAGCTTCACACTCATTGGCTGCAGTGATCCCTCACCGATATGCAGGATGACATCGTACATCCCGACCTGGGTCTCCTTCTGCAGCCGGGCCAGCGACTGTGGGTTCTCGTTGCCCATGTCGCCGAAGAGGGCGAACCTGGGGCTCCATTCCAGGCTTTCATTCAGGGCGGTGAAGTAAAAAATGTCACTCCAGCCGGCCTCGCAGCCACAGTGGTAGACTGCGGAGCGGACAGAGAGAACAGCAAGCATCACGCGAAGCAGCTGGGGGGGAAGCAGCCCGAGACTCGCCCTAAATACCCCATGGCGGCAGAAAGCCCAAAAACACTGACGCACAACACGTGCCAGCAGACAATTCTTGAAGTTGACATGCTAACACATTAAACAATCAACTAAACTGTTACGTGACCACCAGGGGGCGCAAAGTATGCGTGAACCAGGCCCGTGAGGGGATATCCAATATCCCCGTCTTCTGTCCCCGCACATCCGCATCCGGCTGTGCCGTCAAAGGGGCATTCAGTGGCGGCGATGATCAGACTGACAGAAGGCAGACAGCCAGGCTGCAGCTGCCCCCATTCTCTCCTCCCAGAAGCCCTCGTCCCCTCAACCGATTCAAAGAAAAGCAAACCGAAGCTTTGGAGCAATTCGGGTTTTCTAAGACGGGCCAATGTATGAAAATGAGTCATGCCGTAAATCACACAGTGGAAGGAGCTGAGCGCTAATAGACTGGAATGAACCACAGCCAAGAGGTCCGAAATGGAAAGGACGTGTGGGTGTGAGCCCCGCTCATGGGATTCAGCATTCATTGGCCTTGGACACCTCAGCTGGTTCACCATCCACCATGTCCATCATATAAATACATGTATTTCCAATGAAGGTACCTGCTCCACTCCATCTTAGCGCT
This sequence comes from Pollimyrus isidori, assembly GCA_019775955.2. Lineage (NCBI taxonomy): Eukaryota > Metazoa > Chordata > Actinopteri > Osteoglossiformes > Mormyridae > Pollimyrus > Pollimyrus isidori. The sequence goes on along the minus strand of JABFDZ020000030.1, from coordinate 357,903 downwards.
CTGGCAGTAAAAGCTCCCATTGCCTGTGGCTGCATGCACTTACCATAAGCAGAGCCAGGCTTCAGGCCCGATAGGGTGACTCTGTGAATGAACAGCCTCCTCTTCTCCGAGCCCCCGTCCACAAAAGTAACGGCGTTGCCCTTGGCCACCAACGTGAAGAGTTTGCCTCCCCACTCGTTGTATTCAACCACGCTCTCTGTCTCATTGAAGGTGGTCCAGGTGACCACCATAGAACCATGGACTCCTGGGAGGAGACACCTGGTTGTCAAACACTAACAGGCAAGAAGAATTGTATGTTTGCTCTATTCCAGTTATATAACCTCCTAATTTTTCATTAAAAGGTTCTGCTTTTTGGTTTCTCACTATATAGTCCTTAGCTAGTCTCTCTAGTCCAAATATGGATTTCAAACTGCTGTTACTAAAAAGGTATGCATATTTATGATAATAATCGATACTTTATTGATCCCCGTGGGGAAATTGTCTTTATCCTAGGGATGCACCGATCGATCGGCCAGCGATTTTCATCGAACCGATCTTGCACATGCATGGTAAATCATATGCACAGTCGCGCGCACTTTCAGACATGCAAGAATGTACGTAATTTGGAAATGCTTCAGCGCAAGTGTAAGGACCAGGTACATTGTGGGGGGGACCAATACAAAGACATTTAACACAACAAATTTGATTAGACATTTAAAAACACATAAAACCAGTGAACACGTTCAGTTTGAACAAGCTAGCAAAGCGAAGTCCGCTAGCAAAGCATGTTGGAAGCAAAATACGAGCCAGCAGTCTTTCGTTTGTATAAGCAGTGAAGGAAGCAAAAAATTACGAGGAAAATAATGGATTTCGTGGCACTTGGTGACCAGCCGTTTTCTCTAGTTGAGGATAGAGGCTTCAGAAATCTGATAAACTACCTCAGTCGAAAATAGAATACCGAGTAGGCGTTACTCTTCAGACGTCGAGCTACCGAAGTTGTTTAATCTAGTGTTAGGCCCAGTAAAAAAATCACTAGTTTATTATCCCCGCATCGTTTGCCCGCGAATTTAGCGCGCATCGTTTTTATTTATTTATTTATTTTTTAAAAGTGTATTTTCCTGTATAAATTCCACTGCCGGCGTTCACAAACGTAACAGGCAGACGATTGAAACCAATTGCCGCACATTTGTATTCTTCCAGCCCACCTTACTTTATTCTACCCGAACAGGCACTGCTGAAGTTTACCGACCACTCATTCACTATAAAATAGAAATAAAAATAATAATAAAAAAATCACCCTCCCTCATCACTTGTTTCTAATTGAAAGGATGATAAACTAATGATTTTTTTGCTGGGCCTTATGTCTCACGTTTACTTGCTGCACCTATTATTATTTTAAAGGATATATTGATGTTTTCTTGTAGTTTGGTTTTATTTGTTTGTTTTCGTTTAATTTATTTGAATGTGTAAAGTTTAATAATAGTTTGTTACGGAAATAATGTTTTGAGGTGAGGAAAATGTCATTTTTGTATGTATTTGCTGTTCTCAGGGCAAAAATCCGTATTGGAGCATATCAATAAATCGGTAATCGGGATTGGCCAAGGAAATTGCAATTGGCACATTCCTAGTTTATCCCTCCCTCAACTTGCTCTATTTTGCCGGGTAAGTTGTCCACGAATGGCAGCCACCCATAGCAGCACCTAGGGAGCTGGGGGTTAAGGGCCTTGCTCAAGGACCCACAGACATGCTGAGGCTGGGTTTGAACAGTCACCTTCTGAATACAGACACACAAGCTTAGCCCACTGAGTCACATGCTGCCCCCACCTGGTAATGAATTACATATCCTCCAACATAAATATCATCTTACAGCATATAACAGATCAAGAACAGCTAAGCACCAGGCGTTTTTCAATATGCTTACTTCACCATACTTCTGTTATCGTGTACCTGTTTTACGTCATCTTCCATTGCCGAAAACCAGTTTCAATTAAGTACAAAGGACGGCATGTTGTTCTTGCCCCACCCCAAATATCAACAATGCATCGGGTTGCATCCTCGCCAAAAAACAAAAAGTCACATGGTTCATTGTGCATGGAAGCCAGATTAGCAAGATCGCTCTTAGCACGACCACAAGTATGATCTTTGCATTCTTGGTATTGAAAAACATCCACGGTTAGTCGCTAAAACAGAGCCTCTTCCAGATCAAAAATGCAAAACACACTAAAGCAATAATCACCATTCAAAGGTGGGCTGCACAATATCACATCGCCGTATGTGAAATATCCGCAAGTAATAATACGATATTTACAAAACAGGATGAAATTACTAGAAAAACTACAGCCAAATGAATCTTATTGTCAAATAAGCTGGCTGGCCATGTGTAAGCAGACACAAAGCAGTGCAGACAGATGCCATATGATGACTGTGTGATATGCTGAAATGATATATTGTGCAGCCCAGATCAAAAGACGATAAAAATGATCAAAATACACGAAAGCAGTTCTGATTCAGAACATAGCAAAATTGTACCTGGATAGGAGATGTGCACCTGCTCTGGCTGGCTCCAGATGGGGGGGACGCCATGTAGTGGGGCGATCAAACAGCCGAAAACTAAGAGCGTACCGACAGGCAGCATCCCTGCTCCCTCCTCTGACAGCGGCCTCCTGTGTGTGACACCCACCGCAGTTCAGCCTTGTGACTTATTCTACGCGGTCTCATGACTATCATGCATTTCTTCTCCAGAAACGAACAGAAAGTGATATCCCTGGACTATGACCTACCAGTTTTGCCACATATTCACAGGACAGCAACCATTCAACATTCAGAGCCAGTCATGCAAGGGGAGAAGCGAGGAAGGGCACAGGATGGCAGGGATGGTGAAGCGCTACACCACTGGTCGGGGAAAGGCACCCATTTTAAATCCCGGCTGCTGACTGACACTGACTGGGATACATATGCATAAAATACAAATATACGACACACTGAGTTGCAGAGTAATGTCAAATTTTCCCTATAAATATAAAACAGTTGCATACATCTTCTGTAAAGGTGTCCACATCTCCTTGCCTGACAGTCCTGCACAGCTGGCTTTAATGTTTTTCTCTCGTTTCACTTGTCATTGTGACTATATTTCAAGTAATTACTGGCTGAAATTTAGTTTCTATCACATGCAGACAGGAGACAAAAAAAAACCTCGTCAGCAGGTTATGTAAAACCAGCAGCACACTTCCTCATATCTATGTAAACAACATGTGCTGTCATGTGCCACTTTATAATGCCGGCTCAAAAGTTTGCGAAGGATTAGCTTAGACCAGACAGCAAAGTATTTTTGTTTGGTATATTTTAAGTCTATGTGGAACAATATCTTCCTTATAATCAATAGTGTACTCCACAACGCTGCATTTACATTTTATCTATTAAGCAAATGATTTTATGCAAAGCAATGCACTTTTTTTGAGAACACAGTGTCAGAAAATCCCAGGAGCATCTGGCAGTTACTGTATGAGCCTTACTCAGGGGCCTAATGGTGATGGTGCTCTGCTGATCCTGGGATTTGAGTATGCAACCTTCTGATTACAGACACAGCATTCTAACCCACTGAGCCACAACCCACCCCCATATTAGGTTGACTATCTGCCTTGGAAGCAGCGTTGCCACCAGAGATTTTAGGTCCCAAAAAGCACACCGGACCAATTCAATTATTATTATTATTATGTCACTCAGGGGCCCTTGGGCACTTTTCTGCAACTGAAAACTTGTCCCTTGATCTTCCCAACTATGAACCGGTCAAGATCACAGGATCCGACTGACTGATTCGCTCCCTACAGACCAGGCACAGTGTCTCCTTTTTAAGCTACCACTTTTTCCATACTCTCACCTACTGTAGTGTCTTCATATCTCTGATCAACAGAACCATATGCTTCAATTTGTACCTGCTGCAGGCAGACCTCTTCACTCACCGAACCAAACACACCAGTGCATGCAGTCCATGCCCTTCCTATGTTTGCATGGATTTCCTCTGACAGTTGTAAGACATGTAGTTTGGTGAACTGGCATGTTTAAATTGCTCACAGGGTGTGGTTCTGTGGGTTAGGATACTGTACCAATGATTAGTAGGTTGCCAGTTCAAATCCCATTGTCAGCAGAATGACATTTGACAGTTAGGCCCTTGAGCCATACCTTCAGCCCCAAATACTCCGGGGATCGACTGGCCTTGTTTTCTGAATTGCCTGTTGCGCTACATAGAAGTATCAGCACAGATGGGCCGATCCACGTTTTTTCAGTTCCCATACAATATCAGTATGAGCTCTTTTTATTTTAATATTTTAATATAACAAATTTATATAATATATTTAGATTTTATATTTTAACATTTAAATTTAGATGAGAAAAAGTATGCCAAAAAAATTGAGTTGGCAGTTGGTATCGATATTCGCCGGACATTCACAGATCTTCTCTGTATTTACTCGATTAAAATGTTTATAAATTCGTGTGTGTTTGTGAAATTACATGCACACCTTGATTTTTTTTCAATTACTTCATACAATAAATTGTGAAAATGCAATACAGTGCAGCTCCTCTTGTGAATTAATGCATATTCGCTTGACTCTTGACAGTGGGAAATGGAAAAACCAAAAAAATTCTTAACAAACGGGCTATTACTGAAGGCATGCAACACTTTGAAACTCCATTCCGATGTATTATATACTTACACAAAATCACAAGCACATACCTGTAGCCCACTAACACTCCTGAAGCTCTAAATAATGCTATATACTAACGTCCATTATTGTTGTATGCAGGTGCAACACAGGGCATCCGACATTTCAGTTTATGGTCAAAGAACATGAATAAATCTACACATATCCTCTCCTTAGGCTCTTATCCATTATTTACTGACCAGGTGAAACGTGGAGCATCCTAATGCTCCAAAGCCAAAGAACCCAGCAATGAAATTTCAGTTTGTAGTTCAGGCACATGAGTAAATCTACACAGATCTTGTTCTATGGAACTAAGTATCGGACGTGGATGGGTGATGTATGGCCAATATTCGATTCGTCAAACAGGTCTGGATCAGCGCCGATACCAATCCAACCAGTATTGGTACATCTCTAGCATCAGCTAAATAAATTGATGTAGTATATGTGTGGCCTGTTACAGACTGCCTGAAATAGGATTCATTACTGGCATACTGTATTTACTACATTTACACTCGCAGCTGTAGGTTTAATGTGAATTATTTATGTCACAATGGCGCAGTCCTCAAATTTTGAAAAGGTTTCAATACAGGCTATATGATTTCTTTTCACTCAAGGCCTTGTAAAATATGAAATGTTAAATAACACAAGAATTCTTAAAGAACCTTTTCGTTCCTTAATATGTTTTAATTTAGATTTTTCTACGGTTTCCCATCCCAGGCATGGCACATGCATTGCGCTCACATGAACATAGGAGGGCGCATTCCAAAGCAACGACCGTCGTATAGGTGATCAAGGCCGCAGAGTCCATATATTTCGCCGACCAACGACAGGGGGCGACCGAGCCCAACTGACGCTTTCAGGCTAAGATCACTCCCAACATGCAGTGCTTTTCTGTTTGAATGGCGCAAGTTCCACTCTGATTCTGAATGTATTTTTTCGGTTAATGACGTTTAAATCTTTTTAATAATTATTTTAAAGTTTGTCTACTTTTTTTGTTACCGTTCGGCTAAAGTCGAATTCAGTTCCAGGCTTGACACATTTATAATGTGACACACGAGAAGCCAACATGTAACGGTAGGTAAACTCCTCCAGGCTTTAGATGTGCCTCACTCCCAGCGAGTGCTTCATTAAAATGCAGTCGCATGTAGCCCGTAGATAACCAATATATTTGTGCAGTTAAACGATCGTATAGCCAATTTTGTCAACAGTAGGCTGTAGAATTAGCATCGTCGTGAGGGCGATGGCTCGGCAGGCCTCCGCAGCACCTCCGCTGGCCGCTAGCACAGCTAGCCGGGTAAAACGCCCTCCGCGGCATACCGTGTGCACTGAAAATTCGGGCAGAAACATATATGCGCTTCATACCCTGTGGGTTCCGTGAGCGAAGATAGTGGAGGTCTTACCGTGGCCTTTTGGAGTGATAGTCTGGTTATGGTGGTAAATACGAACAAACAAAGCAGACGGCCGGGGCGCAACTTATGACAGGGCCGCGCTCGGCTGGGCTTCCCTACCGGGCGTCCCACTGCCTGTCTCTGTTACGGGGGCAGCTCCATCCCGGCCTTTTCTGTTTGGTCGCATTCCCCCACCCCCCACCATCCTCACACACACACAGAACTGGTGTTTTTAAACTTTGGCAGGGATCCACATGGGTTGCGCCATACTGAATAACAGCTGTAATTTGCAGTTCTTGGGATCGCCGGTAAGCGAGCAGATTAGTATAATACCGGCGTTTATTGGGAGGCTGTTTGTCGAGAAGGAAAGGACGGGGACAAAGAAAAAACAACCTTTCAAAATATAAAAGAAGTGTATCGCTGGAAACACAGTCCTTTGACAGTTGGGATGTTAACAGAAGGCGGCAGGTGAATCCTCCGTCCGTGGCTGCTTGGTGTTTTAATTAGAACTGGCGCACCGAGTATTATAGCTAAGAAGTGATGTGAAGTTTATAAAACCTTAGTGATGCCTATTCCGGTTGTTTTTAGTTCGTATAACTACTACTCTTGCTGTTGTTTCGCTAAACGTACGGCACGTTGCGTTAATGAAAGATGATATCGTCGGAAGCAGTCAGTCCACACAGTTCAGGATAGTTCTAGTTAACATTACCTTGTTGGCTGATGGTGCACTCCAGTAAAGTTAGTTGTTGACGGCTTACGTGCATGTAGTTTGTGGAGGAAATGCCCTTAAGCTGAAAGGAAGAACTCGTATTTCCGGAATATTTATTTATTTGTTTATTTATTTGGCATGTGACATTGATGCAAGTATTTGCTGAAAAACAACCGATTTCCCCCTTGCGTGTTACACTTTCTCAAGGTCCTTCCCTGTTATGGCCTCTGGAGACCATGGTGTTGACAAGTTTGAGCACCGGTTTCATGAAGATGCCCAACCCTGCGAGCTCAAAAAAAGGATACGGTCTGCAAGTGGCAAGACCATGAAGGAGGCGAGTAGGGCTGCCGGGCCACGCTGGATAACCAGGAGGATTGTGGCTTGCTTCCTGGTAGTGTGTTCAGGGCAAGAGATGTCTGTGCCTCTTTCCTTTAGAATCAGAAACACTTTATTGATCCGGGAGGATATTTGCTCATGTTGCTATTAAACGGTCACACAAAGACACAAAACAAGAACATAAGAATATCAGATATAAGAAACTGAAATAAAATTATAAAACGGAGACACTGCGTTTTATGCACCATGGTATATACATGAGAAACGGAAATATATATAAATAGAATAAATACTGTTAGGTGTAGTAATATAGGTAAATTACCAGATGAATTGCACATCTGAATAGCAGCAGGTTTATTGCACAAAAGTATGGGTGTGTGGCAGGATGGGGTTTATGTTGGCATCTGAGGCTGGGTGTGAGATCAGGGTGAGGAAAAATGTGGCACAAATACAACAGTTATTCATTTACTTGTTTTGCGAAATAATTAATTTCCCCTTATCTAAGCAATTGTCTGACTTTCTTTAATGTTCATTTTATTTGTTTGGCCATGACATCACAGTAGGTTTTACAGTGATTTTGCAGTCGCCGTGAGTCCCAGCTCCTTGCATGTACTCCAGTAATGTGTGGTGGAAGAGGAATTTAGTGGTATTCTTTTCCTTTTAGGTGGAATATTTTAAAAAGGAGGAAATAAATAAGAAGAGGTGAGTTTTCACTAACCATCGGCAGTCTGACGCTCACCTCGTGCGATTCCCATGTGTGGCAAACACGAATTGGTCTGTCACCAGTGTATCGACTCATTCACAAAATCCAAAAAGTAAAACGCCTTGCAGAGGGGGTCCAAGAAGCTTCAGTTTTGTACAAGGGTGATTGGGTTATCTGAGCAAACCCTGAGCCTTATCTCCACTCTGCAGATCTCCAGTGGGCCGCACCGCGCAAAACTCTGGCAAAGTAAAAAGAGTGGTGTCCTCCAAAAGAAAGGCACGTCAGGTGACTGTGTGCCCTGGAGGCAGACGGAAGCCATCCCCAGCCGTCGGGAGCTGTGACATGGCAAACAAGGAGAATGAGCTGGCATGTGATGAAGACCTCCATCAAGGGCCCTTCTGCAGGCAGCCCCTGAACCAATCAGAGGTCACCAAAATGGATGAACCTGGGTTCAAGTACAGTGACTACTTCACCGAGGTGGGTCTGTAGCAGGTACTTTTGGTCACATGGAATGCTTGATTATTGGTTTTTGATAAGTAAAGATGAGAATAGGTGTAATTATTACTGTTGGCTGCTGCTTCCAGAGAAAAATTGTGTTTATTACTAAAGTTAGTTTTGTCATGTTTTCTGTCATAGACCATTATAGAGATCTTTGTTTCGCTTGAGCGTGTGACTTAATTTTTAATACAGCTTTCGAAGGATCATGATGCAATGACCCAAGTGCTTTTTGGAAGAAATCTCAGGCTTAACGTTGCTTTGACTCTGTGGCGAAGGAACGCAGGCGAACTGGTTGCATACCTTCTCAGGTAAAACCTAATACTCGTGATCAACAGGCTAACTTCTAAGTAGTGAATTCTGATTTTAATTTTCCTTTTGTCATCTGTAGAATCCAGGACACTGGTGTGCTTGTTGACTGTTTACCTGTAATCACAAAAAGGTAAGTATTTGTCTATTTGAAATGCATTGTTTGCATCTTTTTGTTTCTTATAACTTGTGTGTTTATTCTTTGAACAGTCTTCAAGAGGAAAAGTCAGCAATATCCATTGGCTGTTGCGTAGACCTTCTACCTTTAGTAAAAACGCTTCTTACAAGTCAATATGAAGAGTGAGTTCTGCTTTTTATAATGACCTGGTTTAGTCCTGTTAAGTACATGGCAAAACTTGTACTTTAAATCTGCATTTCAGGTACCTGGTAGTTGGTTTACATTGGGTTCAGTCCGTTCTGAGGAGGTGGTGGCCAGAACTGTCTGTGAACGGCAGGAAGGCTCGCGACAGCCATTCAGACGATAAGTATGTTTATAGCCGATTGGCTGGAATCAACCATGTTTGTTGCGTGCCATGTGTTCATGTGCTTCTTGGTTAATTTCCTACTAAAATTGTTGTAGGAACATTCATGTGATGAAGCAACAGTTACAAGAATTATGGGAACATGGCTCAAAATTAATTCTTCTCCCTGGAACTACGGGTGAAGTGGCGAAGGTGTGGTGCTTCCCTTTTTATTTTTCTTCTCTCCCTTTCCAGAATCCTCTAGCAGCTGTGAAGCGCGTTGACATGTCCTTGTTCTCATTCTGTGCTCCTCTTTTGAAGGCAGTAGAGTCATACTTGTCGCAGCTGCGCTGAGCCAGGGATGTAGCACGACGGGGCTCGGACCACTCCAAGCACTTGACAGCGGTTTCCAAAGCTGCTTTTCAACTCCTCCACTAATTCTGAGGCTGGAGCGACTGGGCCTCAGAAGCACGACAGCAGTGCACTTGAAGGACTGAGCATCACACTGATGATGCATAATCTGTTTTTTTTAGAACTGATATGGGACGGGGGGGGCAACCTGCAAACCACGACAGCCTACTTCACATTGAAGTGGGCTGTTTGTTTAGGAGCACGCACTGGACTCTGAGGTGCCAGAGACTCAAGCTCAATTAAAGTGCCAAGCTCTCGCTCCACCAGAGCACTGTTCTACTGTCGTGTTTTTGTAGCGATGAATGTAATTAATGTTCCTAGTCACTTTTTTTTTTTTTTTTTGGTCCCCCCCTCATTCCCTGAAATCAAGAACTTGAACAGCGACAGTCTTAAATTATTAGACATTTCATGTGCTTGTTCATAATTAAAATCTTGGACTGTAATGTATATAAGATTTTATTTTAATCGAATATTAAATAAATTTGCAATGTCCTGTTTCAGACTTGATTTTTATTACATGGCAGAGATTGAAATTTAACATGTCTAGGCATACTATGAAAACTTTACTCATTTTAAATATACGTTGAAATGAAAAATGATGTTTCTGTTTTGCGATTCAATGTCAGATTATGACAACTGACCTCTAGGAAAGTCTGCGACAATCTATATGTAAATCATCCTCAGTTGGAAGGTGTTTTGCCTATCCTACCGCCTCCTTGCGGTTTTCGAGCAGTGAATGTGTCCGTGTCCGCGATCGCGTTTGTCGATAAAGTTTTAGTCGTAAAGCCAGCGTCATGACGTCATTGCCCAGGCCGAGACGACGGTCTGTGTTAATGGTGGAGAATTCAAGATACTGCTGCTTCTCATAGTTTGTGATTGAATTATCGTGGTTAAGACATCATTCAGACTTTTTTCCAGGTTGGCGAGGTCCACGTAAGAATGCAGCGAACAGCGTGGCCATCGTGGCTGTTTTTCTTAGCGCAGATGGCGCTGTCGTCAGGTTTCAGTGACTTGGAGCCTGGGCCCGGCGGTGTCGCGCCGCCGACCAGCGGCGATCGCTTCAAGATTGAGGGCCGGGCGATCGTGCATGGGGTGAAGCTCCAGGACTGGATTTCCACCGCTCGGGTTCTCGTGGAAGGGGAGGAACATGTAGGGTTTCTGAGGTAGGATTAAGAAATTGAACGTGTGTCTGTCCCAGTTAACTACATTGTTTTGTTATATGTAACGGTAGTTTATGACCTGTCAGTCACCCTAACGACAAATGTCGCTACTGAGGGAGTGATCGCGAATGGCAGAATGATGTTTCCACACGGTTCCTAATGTTTTTTTCTCTACAGGACCGACGGGAGCTTTGCTGTGAATGATGTTCCCTCGGGCTCGTATGTAGTGGAAATTGCGTCGCCAACCTACAGATTCGAGCCTGTACGGGTGGACATTACATCAAAAGGAAAAATGAGGTATTCAGTTACTCATGTTATATGTAGTTTTCTTGTGTCTTTGACTGTGGGTCTTCGCGTCGTGCGTCGTTGCTTTTGTTAAATGAAACGCAATTCGAGCCTAAGTAACAGATTCCTTTTCAGTGACAGCAGTTATAATGCACCAGTTTTTGCATCGAGTGTGTGTTTGTCTGTTCTGTTGCACAGGGCTCGCTTGGTGAATTACATAAAGACTTCAGAGGTGGTGAGGCAGCCATACCCACTCCAGATGAAGTCCACCGGGCCCCACTCATTCTTCGTGAAGCGGGAAACCTGGGGCTGGACTGATTTTCTTATGAACCCAATGGTAAGAGACTGCAGTAGTGCTCTTCAGAATATTCGAGGATGCCTTGTGACGAACTGGTAACCTGGAAGATTTATTGTGAAAGTTTCTTTCTTTCGCATTTTTGTAACTTTTTTTTAAACTATACACGCAGCTTAATGTACTTTTCCTTAACTGATGTATTTTTCACCCAGGTTATGATGATGGTCCTTCCCCTGCTCATCATAGTGCTGCTCCCTAAGGTTGTCAATACCAATGACCCTGAGATGAGAAGGGTAAGTAATCTTACCTTAGTATTGTGCATCCAAACCGGGCAAGCTGTGTCCAGTGAAATCTGACTTTTCTTTTGTGACTTATTGTAGGGACAGATTCCCTCAACAAGAGTAGAGACTTTGGTGTGCTTTGCTGGGATGGAAGGGTTTGTAAAATATTTGCCCTTCTCTTTGCTCTTCTAGGAGATGGAGCAGTCAATGAACATGCTGAACCCCAACCACGAGCTGCCAGACGTCTCTGAGTTTATGACCAAGCTGTTCTCCAAGGGCTCTGGCAAGTCTGGGAGTGGCAGTAAAGGAGGCAAAAGCGGTGCGGTGAAAAGGAGGTAGTGCCACGTTTTTGCCCAGGAACAGTAATGCACTGTGGCACTGTTACCATGGAAATGGGGGGGTTTTAAACGAAAGTAGCTATTTCTGCTCCGTTTTTTTTTTTTTTTTTTTGTATTAGAATATCAGAATTTCAGGACCTGCAGATTTTTTTTGGGAGGGGCGTGAGGCGTGAAAAACGGCAGATGTTTTTGAATAAGTTTTGAGGAGAGACGCTCAAAACTTCAGTGCATTCTGTGTCATGAAAGAACCTGATCTTTAGTTTTTTTGTTTTAATTTATGTATGCCTTGCGATACCGTCACATCTGTCTTTTGGCTAGATTACTGGTCAGATATCCCTCTGTGATGCATGCCCATAACTTCTAGTTTGACCACTTAAAACCTGTTGCACTGCTGAATGTAAGTTAATGTTGTTGCTTTGTGTATTTCAGTAGGCATCCATTGCCATATTGTCTGTATATTTTGTGTTGGTTCTGCCTATGATCCAGTTTCTGCCACATTTACTTAAATGAGACATTATATATTAGAGATGTTCACTATTAGGGTGTCAGTTGCTTGAAATGGGACTGATACCCTTAAACTAAATGAATGCTTATAAAATTTTAACTTCAATAAAGTTCTTTAAATGCTAACAATATGAACTGTGTTGCTCTTATACAGTCTTACCATTTTTGTGTAATTCGGCATCAGTCAGATGGCTCTGGGTTTTTGACTTGTGTGTTTTCAGGCTCCCTGTGCCCTGATTTTCTGATACCTTGCACTAGGTCTTGGATTTGGGTGTGATGGGCCTCTCTGGCTCAAGCAGTGCATGCTGGGGGATACTTAGTCTTTGGACATATGGAGCTGACTCTTTGACATGAGTACTGAGAGCATGGGTGGGGGGAGGTGCTCCTTCAGATTTGCTGTGGACTGTGTAGTTGCTTCTGTGTGATGTATTGTGCATTGGAAGCGTCTTCCTAAGAATAAAATACGTCATTGTGTTTGGTAGCTTGTTCTTCTGCCTTCTGGTCGGTAGGCATGTCCTTGCAGTCTGTAAAATTATGTGATTGTTTTTAAACATGGGTTCATGTGCAGCCTTGAAGAAAGAAGGATGTGAGTGGGCTGGAACTGTGGAGCTGGGAGACGCATGATCCTGCTCAGTCATGTAACTGCTTTCAAGGAGGCTCAATTCCTCTCAGTGGGGGGAAAAAAAGTGTACTATCAGAAACCTTCCGCCATCCTTTTATTTAAACAAAACAGACAACTGCAACATGGACAAAGCTTGTGACCTCTGCTGGCGTTCACCCAATCAGGTCACTCCAAAGTGGTCTTCCGCTTTCCACAGGTTCTGATAAGCGCACACTTTAAACCTTAGTGGCTCTAAGAAGCAGAGTGGGGGCTGAAGTCCAACGGAGATGAGGAGCTGCGTCCGTTTGGACTCTGAGTCTCCGACTGCCAACTTGCATGGCTGTGTTTGTTCTGTCCCTCAAGGTGCAGTCAAAGTGCAGTGTGAGTAAGAGTGTTGCCACAGCTGTCATCAGAGAGAGTCGGTGGCACTCAAAGCTCGGTACAGTTGCTAACTTTCTTTTTCACTTTGTTGGGGATATTTTACACTGTAGCATGGATTGCTGTTTCTAACATTGGAAGTACATTATGCTTTACTGTTCTCTATAGTATCAGTATGTTATTTGCGATGGTCTTATGTAACGTCGAACTTAATTGCTCAGAAATATCTTGTTGATGTTTTAGATCACAAACGTCCGGATTTTGGCAAGTTAGTAAGGTACATATTTATATTCTGCTGCTAATATTAGCCTCCTGTAGTACAGACCTCGCTGTGTCGGTGCAGCACTTGGTTGCTCGGGTTTCTGGCCTCGGCTTTAACTTGCAGAGAGATGTGGGGGAAGCTGGTGATTACTGGCGGTTGGCTGGGAGCTCTCCTGCTCCCTGCGCTGTGCCTGATGGGGGCTCACGGTGAGTTTCCCCCGGCCAAGAACGTCCACCTGCTCTACCACGAAGAGCTCAAACTGGTCCTCAACCCGGGTCTCCAAGGTGAGCTCCCGGCTCGCCTGAGCGAGATTCGCTGTACAGTCGGTGTCAGTCTGGTTTCTTTGCAGCTTTGTAGAACAGTGTGTCCCAACCCAATCCTCAGGGACTTGCTGATAGGCCACATTTTTGCCCCCCCCAGCTCCCGGTAGGGTTAGGGCTCCTCCGACTACACTCCTCATCGTGTTGTGCGTTCTAGAACATCATATGTTGCATAGAATGGATGTTGTCCCCACTGAAAACACTCTGCTGCACACATTTCTCTGGGCTGCGCACTCCCATTGATGATAAAGAAAAATTGATACAAAATTGAGTGCCGGGTCACTGTGGTGGGCGGTGGTCCGTTCTGACGGGGGATGGGTAGGGGGGGCTGGGGCCCCTCCTGTGTGTGGGAAGCCGTCCGCAATGGGGGGTGGTGGTTCCAGATGGTGGGGCCCTTTGGCCCAGGATCCACGTTCCTCGGTGAGGGGGTTGCGTGCGGGACTGGGGGGCTCACCACCCGTCCCCCCTCTGCGGGCCTCCCTGTACGGGGGTTGGGTGTTGCCTTAGTCCCTCGTGGGCTCCCTCCTGGGTTGGGCGGGTGGTTGTCTCGGGGACGCGTGGCCATGGGCCCTTGTCCCAGGGGGGCGGCGGGGTGGCCTCAGTTGCCTAGTTTCTCCTGCCTTCGCCTTGGGCCGGGGAGGGGAGGGCATCAAGTGCCAGCACATTCAATGACAAATCAGTTCACACGTACACTTGCACATACAAGAATGGTTGAGCGATCGATATCATTATTATAACTTTTTAGCGTATATTATAGGAATTGAAATATACATGTATATGTGTCGGATCACTTGTGTGTGTGTGTATATCCTACATATTTGTAACATTATTATTATTGATATTGTTGCTGTTATAATTTCTGTTGTTTGATGTCCGTAGCGTAATGAGTGTTCTGTTTCTTATGGTTGTTTGTATTCTGTATTCCCCTACAAATATCTTTGTGTTCCTTTTCTTTTTTCCTCCCCCTCCCTATGGTGATTAATGTCTGTTAATGTTACGATTGTTGTTTCTGTATGGGGCCCCCCCCCCCGGGGGGGGGGGGGTTGTTTTGTTTTTTTTTTTTGTGGGGGTGTGGGGGGGGGGGGGTGTGGGGGGGGGGGGGGGGGGG
>JABFDZ020000030.1:330945-342780 GCA_019775955.2 Pollimyrus isidori | reverse complement strand
AAATATCTTTGTGTTCCTTTTCTTTTTTCCTCCCCCTCCCTATGGTGTTTAATGTCTGTTAATGTTACGATTGTTGTTTCTGTATCCCCCCCCCCCCCCGTTTTTTTTCTTTTTTTTTTCTTTTTTTTTTCCCACGGTACTAGGACAGGTGAGTTCAGAGCGGCCACAATCTTTAAATTTAACGTAAAATAAAGTTGAAGGGGGGCAATAAAAAGAAAAGAAAAATTGATACACATTCCAAAGTCTTTGCATGCATTTTTTACTCCCTCTTTTTCCCCCCATAAACACTAGGGCCAAATATGTACAATCATAGAAATTGCTGATGCAATGCAACTATAAAAACATATAAAGACGTACAAGAACGTGGACAAACACCAGACGAAAACACATGCAAAAAAATGGAAAAAACACAGTACAATGTGTTTTTTTTTTTTTGCTTCACTAGTGTGAACATACCGCTACTGGGAGCTGGGTAGGAGCAAAATGTGAACATACCGCTACTGGGAGCTGGGTAGGAGCAAAAGTGTGAACTAAGGACCGGGTTGAGACATTGTTTTAGAGTATGATTTATATGGATTAGCATTGTCTAATGCTGAAAAATGGCTTGGAAGTTTTGAAACACTGATATATAGGCAGAGCGAGCCTGTCTTTACAAGTTACTCAGTTATGATGCTCATAAAAGCGGTTGATATCAGTGGGAGTCAGTGACTATGTTCTACATACTGTTTTGTCAAGTAATTAATTCAAACTGCAGAATCTGGAACAAAAAATGCTTCATGTTAAACAACACATTTTTATGTAAAGCTGTCAAAAACTGACCAAAAGAATCAGTGAGTTTTATTTACAACTTCTTACCAGCCTCATAACGAAAAATAACAACTTTATTAGCGTAAATGTTTAGTGACCGGATGTTGACACATACAAGATGAGTGTCTGTCTTGCAGATTTCCCGGGGGATTGCTATGAGATCTGGCGGGATTCTGGGGGCCAGGCACAGGATGGGGTGTATCTCATCCAGCCAGCGGACTCGCTCATCGCGGCACACTGCGCCATGCAGGACGGGGGCTGGACCGTAGTGCAGCATATCACTGTCAACAGCACCGTTGACTTTGACCGCACCTGGGATGAGTACAAGCTGGGTTTCGGGGTCCTCACTGGAGATCACTGGCTGGGCAATGAATATCTGCACCAGCTCACCCGTCGGCCTGGCCGCTACAAGTTGGGCGTGAAGCTGGTGGACAAAGACGCGGTCACTAAGACGGGTGAGTACGACCCAGTGCTGGTGGAAGGTGAGGACACCCAGTACAGACTCCGCTTGGGGCTGTTTCAGGGCACTGCCGTGGACGCCCTCACTCAGGACACGGAGAACTATCTGCATGACAACCAGAAGTTTACCACTAAGGACCGCGACAACGACAACTATTTCCAGAACTGCGCCAAACTGGAATTTCAGGGAGTGCCCGGAGGTGGCTGGTGGTACGATGCCTGCGCCGGTGCCAATCTCAACCGGCGGAATGTCATCTACTGGCAGAAGGACTGCAATAAGGAGCATCTCTGCAAGTATGCCTGGATGATGGTGAAGCCGTCAGCTGTCGGCAAAGGCATCAGAGCTGGCAGCTGTCAGAAGGATGAGCTGTGATGTAACCCGGCATGATGAAAATCTGGGAGAAGTCAGCTGTAGGGAGTATGAACTGACCAATTAGGAGAGAGGGGGTGGGGACAGGGAATAGATTCTATACGCACCTCAATCAATATTATTGCTTAGTCCTTCCTGTCATCAACACCAGGGTTTTAAACGAATTACTCCAGTTTTCACAAATTCACATTTTATGTAGGTGCACATTCCTTATACACATACATCCTTAAGAAATAGCCAGCATTACAAATCATTTATTTCTTTTATGTGAGGGGGGGGCAGTGAGAATATGTAAAGAGAAATGTAAATTTCTGAGATGCCCTGAAGGTGATGATACACAAGGCAACATTTTGAGCAGTGTTGCCAGGCAACTGCCAACCACGTGAGACAGAGGGCAACTCATCTGCATCTGGATAACTGCCAGAGTTTGCCCACTGCCTGCCGATTAGTTTTTGAAGTAGAAAAAAATTGCCCGATATCAATGGGAAAGTGTCCACGCAACATTGCTCAAAAAGTTGCCCTGTATATTATCACCCTAACACTGTGATTACATTATTTGCTGATGTGTACAATTCAAGGGGGCTGACATATATCTTGTATTTTGGATGTGTTAGCATAACAACCAAGTAGCCATTTTATCTCAGTCACTTTCTGAATGTTCCTGCGTAGGGGTATTTATAACAACATTCCTGTTTCACATCATAATTTCTATGGTACCATGGTCAGCATATATATAAAATCAAGTTTGTTATTAAAAGTAATTATAATATGTGAAACTGAGACATGAGGTATTGGGAAGATGTCTGTATAACACTCTAGTGACGTGAAGCCAGAAGGTACATCTAGAATATTCTGACATTCTGAAGGGCTGTATAGAGGGAAAAAATCAGGCACAGGAGTCATAAGCCAAACGTTAAAACAAAGAAATTTGAGCATTGTGTGGTAATTAATACAGTTCTTTCTACTTTTAAGTATTGCTAAGGACAAAATACTACAACAATAGATTCATTGTTAGATTGGTCCAACTTTCCTTCTTATAAGAATCTGGGGCATTATTGATTCCACAGTCCTCATGATACAGTCGGAAGCAAACTGCAGGTAAGACCCCTGCACCATCTGTTGGTCTCACATAGGTTTCTACATACCTGAGCCAGTTTCAATTGCACATACATTCAGTCGTACAGCTATTTTTAACTCGAACCACTCAATTTCCACATTAACTGGTTTATTTATTTATTTTTTTAATCGGAAAAATGCAACCTTCTGCTGCAATTTTTACTATTACATTTTCTGGCCTCATTTTTTTTCCTGAATATATTACATGTTATTCTTCAATATTCATAAAATAATGTATTTTACATGGTGTGCTACTGTTAGAAAAAAAAATTGTAGACAGGACCCATTTCATGACAGACATTTTACAACTGCACCTGTTAAAGGCTTTCATGGCAAAGACTAAGCTCTTGATATGCAGAATAGACACAATCAGACTGACAAATGTGGAGAATAATAGTAGCAGGAGGAAGAATCTGGAGAATATAACTGAAGCTCTGTCCATCTGGGCCTCATGAAGACCTAATATAGGTGTTGGGAACATCCAGGGAAATGTTGATCTTTTTTGTCTTCTCCATGGAAAAAAACAAAATATAAGTGAAAATCATTAGTACTGTAAGTAATATTATAATATTACATTATCAAAACATTTTATTTGTCATTGCTTGTTCTTTATCGACAATTTTTTGACACCTGTGTTTTTATTACTGGTTTAACCCATAACTCATATTGCAAGACATTAAGATTCAGCTTAGTTGCCCTCTCAGAAAAAAGGGTAAAGATCTGTATCTTGGCTTGTCACTGGGGCTGTACTCTTGTAATTGTACCTTTTAAGGTACAGATTTGGACTCCGAGGAACATCCCAAAGGTACAAACAGCATTAATGTACCATCAATGGTATGGAAATGTTCCTTAGTACAAAAGTACACATTTTTACCATTTTTTCCAAGAGTGTGCAAAAATTAGCCTGTGAATTAGTGTTTATCTGAAACCAAATATTGAAAGATTAAATGGTAAAATATATTGGCCAAATAAAAAGAAATGCTTTCGTTACTTGGGTGTATGAAAGCCCTTTATCAGATTTTTGCCATTGAACGGGTTATGGTTATACCAGTATAGCTTCTCTTCTGTCCTCTTCCTCTTCCACTGGCACAAAAGCAGCATGCGGAAGGTCTTCTGGAAGGTTTTGTTGCAGAGGGCGTAGCACATGGGGTTAACTGTGCTGTTGACATAGCACAGCCAGTAACCCAGATGCCAGAGAGACAGAGGGATGCACTCAGAGCAGAAGGTTGAGATCAGAACCATGATGTTGTAGGGGGTCCAGGTGAGAATGAAGGCTAGCAGGATGGCACTGAGAGTCTGTGCTGCCTTCTTCTCTTTGATGAGGACCATTCTTTTCCTCTTGGTGATCTGGTTCTTCAAGGTTGCGTCCATGGGTTTGGAGGAGGAGGCAGTGGAAGGGGCAACCATGGACTCTGCAGAAGAACATGATGACTGAGTCATTTTAGTGTC
Organism: Pollimyrus isidori; assembly: GCA_019775955.2. Classification (NCBI taxonomy): domain Eukaryota; kingdom Metazoa; phylum Chordata; class Actinopteri; order Osteoglossiformes; family Mormyridae; genus Pollimyrus; species Pollimyrus isidori. Next base: position 338,579 of record JABFDZ020000030.1, on the reverse strand, counting down.
CCCATTTTTGCATTGGCGGGGACTTCCATCTTTAGGAACAGGCTTAAATTTGTATGAAACACATTTTTTGCCTTTTTGAGAACTGCTCTTGTGTGGAGAAGGGAAATAGCTTCCCTCTTCGTAGCTGCTCAGTTGCTCATTCTCACTTGTGACCGAACTTTCTTTTGCCTCACTGGCCTGGTTTTTATAAGGTGCCTGGAAGATCCCTGGAGATCCAGGGTGCTCCTCATCTTCTGAGGATGCGTAGCTGTTAAAAGTGTTCACTTGATCAGCCCTAGACCACTCGTCATTAGGAGCCGCTGCAGACTTGGCGGCATTGCTGCGGTTCGAAGAAGACCAGGATGCCTGGTTCCTATCCCGGGAGGAACTTGGTGGCTGTCTGCAGTTGAAACAAGATCTGATTATTGTCTTCTGAGGTTTGGCACTGCTGGAGTCAACTGAAGAGTTGAGACCTTGAAGTTCTGCTAAGTCCTTTGTACGCTTCTCAGTTTCCTTGTAGATCCTCCAGTACAGAATGGTCATGATGGACACTGGGATGTAGAAAGCAGCAATTGCAGTTCCAAATGTGATCACTGGCTCTGAGAAGAACTGGATCTGGCATTGCTGGTCAGGTACTGTCCTTTTGCCAACAAAATACTGCCAACACAATATGGGGGGTGCCCACAAGATAAATGACACCAACCAAGCCATGCCAATCATGATTCCGGCCCGTTTGGGTGTCCTCTTAGCTCTATATGTTAGTGGTCTTGTAATGGAAAAATATCTGTCAAAGCTAATAACTAGCAAGTTCATTACTGAGGCATTGCTAGCCACATAGTCCAAAGCTAACCAAAGATCACATGCTAAGCTCCCCAAAGACCAGTATCCCATGAGTATATATGAGGTATATAAATTCATAGAAAACACTCCAATTATGAGATCTGCAAAAGCCAAGCTCAGCAAGTAGTAGTTGTTCACAGTTTTCAGTTGGCTGTTGACTTTAAAGGAAATCATCACAAGAATGTTTCCAACTATCGTGATCAGACTTACAATCGCTGACACAGTTGCTATGGTTATAACTTCCCATAAGCTGTGTGTGATTGATTGGATATCAGATGCATTGCCACTGACTGTTAAATTTTGCTGTTCCTCCACCTCCATGTTTTTCGTATTGATGTGTGCTTACAGGAAATTCGTTTGGTAACAGAAGTCTGCTGGAATTCCCTTATGAAGTAGAGTGTACACCTGAGGGAGGGAAAGACATTCAGTATCAGACATTTGTGATGAATTTATGTTAATCAAAAGTGAATGTTAATTAATGTGGCTTAGGGACGCTTTTATAAATGTAATTTCTGTACGTAGTCACCATCTGTAAAGGGAGAGGACTGGGGATAAAGCCTACGGATTGCGGGACGAGGAGGCAGGAAGATGGGCTGCGGGGGGCTGTGTATGGCAGCAGATCGTCGCTCCATTTCCCTAGTTGGTAGTTAGTCTCTTGGCCCCTGATAGGCGTTCGCTACTCGGCTGGTAGTAGTTCATGTCTTGCTCACTGTAATAATATAAATATTTGGTAGTGATTTAAATTAACTACACCTTCATAATGCTTTTATTGCATTTCATGCATTCGTAAAACGTTCAGTACCCCTTCACAATGTATTCAATAATTATTCATAAACATCATGTATGTATACCTTAACATCCTAACATCCCTTAACAGCTTAATATACATTAATAACAAACATTATGTAATAACATATATACATATACATATAACAAAACAATATACTTGTATAATCATGTAATGTTTTTTATTAATGTATATTAAAGCTGTTAAGGGTTGTTAGGATCTTAAGGTGTATTTGCATGCTGCTTATGAATGCATTATGAAGGTGCACTGAATGTTCTATGAATGCATTACGAAGGTGCAAAATTAATCGATATTTTAACGTTAGAATCGATTCTGAAAATAAATGAAACATTCAAATAGGAAGAATCCGTATTTTGGACCGATTCGCGCATCTTTAGTCGGCAGGATACAAGGTGAGTGCGGCAGGAGCGTTATCACTGTTTACGCTTTAGCAACTTGGCTGATGGAATAAAACAGAAATAAAACCCATGTACAGTGATACCTCAGTTCTCGAACTCATTGGAACTCGAATTTCTTCACGTCGAACCAACCAGTTCGAAAAAAAATTACCTTGAGCTCGATCTGAATCTCAGAAGTCAAACCGTGAACTGACCTAAGATAACTTTACGTGCGGGGAAATGAGTCACATGGCATGTTTGTCAGTGGAAACAAAGGGTAAAGCTTCAGGATCACCCTGACATTCGCTGTTTACACTAGCTGAATACATATAGACAGTAAAAATACATTTAGACAATGATAGACAATAACAGTGAATATTATTATATAATAAAATACATTTTAAAAATAAGGATTTCTTATTCATTATTTTAATATTAATAATAAACCATTAATACATTTCATTAGAATAATATTGTCAATCCCGAGTAGGGACTGAATGGAGACAAAGGTGCAGACCTCACGGGGAATACGGGGTTTAATTACAGGTAAAGCAGGCAAAACGCAGACGGACAATACAATGACCGGAACTGATGACTACAGAGGACTGATGACAACAACCAGAAACAGGGGGATTCCACAATGGGTTAACGAGGGGGCGCGGCACACGGAAATAGCGGGCGATCAGGGCAGGACATTTGTTTTTTTAACTTTCCACATTGTTTGGATACAAGTTTTCTTACTTTACAAATTACTGTTTTGATAAATGTGCTAAGATGGGTTTAATACAGTATATGCTCTTCTTGTTTTATCCGGTTCATATTGTTTTTAAATGCTAAAAAAAATATATTTAGGTGTATTTTTGGGGGGGGCCAGGAACCAATTAATTGGTTTTCCATTATTTCTTATGGGGAAAATTCGATCAGGTCTCGAATATTTCAGGATTCGATCGAGTTCTGAACGGATTAAGTTTCAGTTCCAAGGAACCACTGTATATATAAACGTACAATATATTCCAAAAATGAGAAACCAATACAAACCGCTGGTTAAAGAGATCTCACCATAAAAATGTCTTTAAATAGCTTTAAAAATTTTATTTTAAAAAACATCATTTTAAATATATATATATATATATCAGTGAAGGATAGACATACTTGAAAAAACGCTTGTAACCCTATTTCGGTCGGATAAAAAAACAGTTACTGTTGGGTTCTAAATGAATGACTGACTTCCGTTTGCTTTCACCTGTAAATTTAAAACATAATTCTTCTGGGGTTTTACAAATACCTTATACTGGGATACAAAATATGTTTTCACTCCATTGTAGCATGGAACGGAATAAATTTGTGTAAAAGTAATTTGTGCTTTCGAGTTCAGGGTTTTCCCCGTTGGGTTGTTGTGCTCCTGTTCGACTGACACGCCGGCTGTAATTTATTTGCGTTCCTTCAATTCTAGTAAAATCAAAAAGATTTATGGATTTTTTTTGTTTAGAAATGCACTTCGATCAGGCTGTGTATGGACTACGCAGGTACGACTCCTCCATACAGTGCAGGCTTGCAGTGCAAAGAGGGGGCATGGGGTGTGACTCCATCACAGAGCACATATGCTCATACTCTATGCATAATTTAAAGATGCCAGTACACTTCAGTGTCTTTGGATTTCAGGAAGAAACCTGAGCAACACCTGGAAAACCCCCATCCTTGGAGGTGTGAAGCAACACTACCATTCTCTTAGGTGATACCCGCAGTTGAAACTCACCCCTGTAATGGGCTTGTGCCTGTGGTTATTTTGGTTTTAGAGTCACTGCACCAGGCCACTGACAGTATCCTGAAGGAAATGAAGTTTTGAAAACAGGTACAAGAAGCCAATAACTTGATGGCCAAGGGGGAATTTAACCAAAAGGTCTCCAAATGCCAGGTATTAAGGTCAAAAGGTATCCCAGAAAGGGAGACGGGGTGGGCCTAGGCTGATTTGATTGGGAGATCTGCAAATACAGTCGAAGTCCTTTATTTCGTATCCATATCAAGAAATATTTTTAGTTCTTGGGGCTCCATGATATTGGAAAATAATTATATTATGATGTTATTTTTAAATATTATAATAATTGTGATTTTTATAGAACAAAAAATGAGCTGAAAATTTACTCAAACTATAGCCAAATAGAACTCATAAGAATAGTTCTTTCATATAAGTTTTTGGTGTTGCAAGTTGTGCCAACACAAAGTATTGTTTATAACAATTACTAGACAATTATTTGAAAATGAACAATCATTAAAATTGCAAAGCTTGTTGAGCATTATTTTCACCCACAATTCAATAAACAGATTAGTAGTATTCCTAAAAATATTAATGAGAGGCGTATTGTGATGCACCCAAAGTTTGTAGTGTGTATTAATTTGGCATATCCTAATGCTTAATAAATTCGGTTAGCGGAGCTCGCTACATGCAGCACAAGGGACTGAAGCCGCGACGAAGGAAGGGACATAGCAGCCACAACATCTTTTAAAAGAGTAGATAAGGGTACTATAGTTAAACACGGTAAAATGTTGAACGTCTGGCTGTACTTCTGCAGATCTGACACGTTTTTTGTACGTATGTTTACATTTTTATTTCTGATTACGAATTATGTGCTTTTATTTAGTGTCTCTTTTAATTCAGATTAAGTTTACGGTGACGACAGTGGTTCCAACAAGTCCACTACGCACGAACGCACACACTGGAACCGTAAAGCAACGTAGATTAAGCCCTGATTTTAGCCTAAATATTTGCACAAACACTTATTCAACTGAGATTCTAATGTAGAAGACAGACAACTTTATGGCTTTAATAATTAGTGTTTTACAGCTACAAGGACAAAACATATATATTTTTTAAAACCCTCAGTACTAATTGGTAATTTAATAAACATGAACAGAAAACACGGTGGTTTGTAGGTATAGAATATCGCCTGTGTGTTTTATCTTCAGGTGCTCATGCATAGCGGTAGTATCACCGTGGTATGCCATCGCCCTTTGCAGTGTAAAACCACATTTTTGTGATAATTTTTGAAAAACTCCCATAATGATAAGAAATCATTTAAAGATATGTATGCGTCGACGTCATCGACTAATCGCTACAGCCCTACATTGCACATTGTGCTGGCCTATAGTAGCACTGTTTAAAATATAGGTATTTCTGTTTAGAATTTTAACCTGGATAAGTCAAAACTTTCTTTAATGGCTTTGTGGTTTTTATCATACTGTTCTGAGTAGGACAAATTAGTGTGTTTTTATTTGTTCCTTTTATTGGACATCCTTCAGTATACAGTCAAGTATTTAGGTGTTTTAGAACTAATATCATATAGATGCTTTTCTTATTCGAGATGATGGTTTTGTTAGAGCTCCATCTGCAGGTCCAAAAAGACCCTGAACGTACATTTGTCTTTATACAGAAATTGCTGATATCAGTTGACTGGTAAACATACATACATATTTGTGTTGTGAATTTATTTTCTTCCAAGCACGAGGGTTTTTATTAATATAAATTTTCAGGGAAATGTTGAATATTTTATGAAATTTGGTCTTTTGATATGCTTATTTCCAGGTGAATCTATATATATTGTATAATTGTGTTTTCTTTAAATGTGTGTTAACAGGGTGTGTAGTGAATTGAGGGAGCAGGCCTTGTTTCTTGGGATTTTTGTTACCAAAGAAATGGTCACATAATGTAGTTGCATACCAATTCTGAAAATCTGAATGCACCAGGCTATTCAGTGCAAAAAAAACCCACCGTAAATAAATCAGCCATTTTCCCTCTGTCCTTCCTACTGACTGCAGAAGCCTGTTTGGATTGTCTTGCTGTTGTGTGTTGACTTTGCACTGGGGTGAGTTTGCTGTCTAAAGAACATAAAATGTCTTTTCTGTTGAACATTTTTTTAGTTCTTAGGTTGCTGTATCTGTATATCCTTTATGCCTTGCCTGTGGCAATTAAAATGAGGTATTTGCATACTCTTGATTTTCTCATTAGAAATAATTTAATATACTGCTTATCAGTTTTGTATCCGCTACTTAAATAACAGTCTGTGGCAGTCCACATTGCTGCATCTTGCAAAATAAGATTCTATTACATGCAATTAATTTGATTTAACCTGTCCTACTTTCATCCGACCACTTTTTACTGCACGTGTTCTTCATTACCTTAATCATGCTATTACTGCTGTTATTCATGACTGTGTTGGTGATTTAGGGCTCTCCACGTGATAACAGGTTGGGGGTGTGTGGAGGCGGTAAGCAGCTGGCAGGAAGTACAGCTCAGTGAAACACAATGCTCTGGATCTGGGGTTGAATTGGAGGATTCAATGCCATCGAGCGACAGTGAACACTGGAAGTATGGCGCCACCTAGTGGGCATTGAATGGTGCTCGGGTACTGTTTTGTTTGTCAGGCAAATGGGGAGTGCCGAAGTCTTGCGCAGGGAATTGGGATGCTGGCAGAATATATCCACTGCTATGCAGAGGTTGTGTAAGATCAACAGGCAATTGGTTATGCAGAATGGCATTTTGTCATACATCATATTCTGAACGACTCTCGCACAGTTGAAACTGGCTGCCTACTGGTTTGAGTGTTCATGGGTGACTGTAAACAGAAAATTACTGAGTAGGACATGATGGTCAGTAGAGTAATTACACCCACATAGAGCCCAGCTATTGCATTTATGTGATTGCTCTCATCAGTCCCCCCGGTTTGTACTGTGCTTTTATTTTGTTTGATTTTTTGTTCTGTTTGCATGTTTTACCCGTCTACTCGCGTTTTCGTTTTGTCGCCCACGTTCATTGATTCATCCCAGAAAGCAACAGCCTGTAATTCTTAAGTGTTTTTAAATTAAATGTAGGCGTGATGTGGTCAAGCCTGTTGTTGCAGACAATTAGCAGAACCAGGCAAGAATCTGAATTAGGCAACTTTCGCTGTTTGGAATAGGAAATACTTTGATTAATGGAAGCAGCACAGAAGTTGCGGACCAGGTTTTGTCAAAAGCATTAATTTTGTTGCATCAGAAACCAAAAATTCTTTATATTTAAGTGTTTGACATTTGTAGTAATCTATGCTGTGTAGTATTATTTTTATAAAGTACTAATTCAATGTAGCATGTATAGTCTAACCTTCAATATCAAATAGTGAATTCATTAGAGATTAGTTGGGTTGGAGACAGTGTATCATTGAATGAAATCTGCAGCTGAGAGTGAAAGAAAAAGTTAAGGTCACGGAAGGTTGGTGGTCTTGTAGATCTTGTGTACCCTCAGGTACCCTTTGCTGTTGGGTGTAGTGTAAAGTGTCTGCTGCCATCTAGGGACCTGGCAAGCTGATCTTCCTTCTGGTGCTGCATCAGACAGAATAGGTTCAAATATGTGCCCTGTCCCCAGTAAGCCTGTCTGGGCCCGAAACAAGATGAATTATTTATGGCTATTATGCACGGCCAGTGAAGTCAGGAGGCATTCTCCCGTTAACTGCATGTCTGCCTGGCGTTTGCGTCTCTGCTCGTTATCTCTGGCACACACACCAAACACCTACCTGATGCAAAGTGTATCAATTCAGATATTCAGGCATGTAAGTTTGAAACCCACCCTCACTGTGTGTCTATGTAATTATATGATCATG
>JABFDZ020000030.1:310104-321920 GCA_019775955.2 Pollimyrus isidori | reverse complement strand
CCCAGGCGGAGACTCGAACCCGGGTCCCAGAGGTGTGAGGCAACAGTGCTAACCACTGCACCACCATGCCGCCCCTTTTAACATATTTATATACATATATTTTTGTAAATCTTTAACATTGCAAAAAAAAAGCAATGGAAACGCACAGGAAAAGAAAACTGGTGTCAGGATATGAAAAGGCTTTTGCGGGTTAGGACTTGGAATCGGGGTCCATTCGTGTTTTCCGGTTCAGAGTAGACTGCTTCCCATGACAGGGCTGTTGGATAGTAAGAACATTTTATTTGAATCATATTTAGAATAACCGGTTTTTACTGAGTACTAGCAAGTGCCATGTATGCAAGTCCTGCCATTTCAAGGTTTCACATGACAGAGTGGCTGCACAGAAACAGCAAAAACTGTATCATGGGTGAAGTTAGAGGGCAACTGAGAAAAACTTATCAAGCCAAATCTTCAAAATTAGAAATCTAATTTTGCCCCTGACTGGCAGGAGAAATCATTCATCACCTGGCAAAATCGCCAACCTGCTTGGGTAAAATGAAAGCCTGGGTGACAACAGGATCTGCAAAGAATCAATGATGATGGTTGACTTGGTCTAGCGTTGTCCTGCCAAGGCATTAACATTCAGGTCTGTGTGTGTCTTCTCCGCCCACCGCACAGTGCTGTCTGTCCCTCTCAGCAGATGAAGGCAGGCTGTGTGGTTGTTGCCTACAGTTGATGCTGTGGTAGTTAGTGCCAAACTAGAAAAACCAGCTGAATATTATCAGCTGTAGAAATTCAAACCATTTTCATATTAAAATGCATATACTTTGCATTAATACATTAAGACTCAGTTCTGAGTGAGGATCCATCCTTGTCTGAAATGCATCTGAAATCTCATGACAGCAGGATTTTCAAAAATAATTTATATGACAGCCCGATTAAAGTTATCTTCCACATCCTAGATTTTATGGTATCGTTTTACCCTCTCTGGAATACTTCTGTGCCATTTCATATAAACCTGAAGTGAAGATGTCACAAGACAGACTTCTCAAAAACACTTTAACTAGGTCCTTCAGATTGCTACAAGTTTGACTTGGCATGATTTTTTCCCATGCCAAACTGAATAAGCATCACACCTGATATGTCATACAGAGATCTACGTGTTCAGGCTATGAGAAGTCAGTGGGAAATCAGTCAGGGAGGCTGGCGGCAGAAGGTACCAGAGTAAAATCATTCATCATCTCAAATGTACCTAGTAATGAATTCCCATTCTCGTTTCCTTCATCCTTTGAATGCAGATGGCCTAAAAGTGAATGGGAAAATGATTGCTTTGATAACCACTAGTTTCGTTTTGAAGTTTGGTAATTGGATTTTTTTTTCAATGTTATTCTAAGGACTCCTGCATATTCCCTACAGTTGTGAAGGTAAGGTTAGTTTACAGTTATATATTACAACGTCATACTTGAATCAATTCAATGTGCCTTAAATAAAATACATAGACATAAGACTGGAATAACAGATAACATGGAAGATAATAATATTAGAAAAGAAATATGAAATCAGTTTAAAATAGCAGAAGATAAAAACATTTAAAGTGGTGAGGTTTATCTCAACAAGGTCCTCGGGGAGTGTGCATGATGACTAAAACACATTTCAGCACTTTGTGATTGTAACTGGAACCCAGTAATTGCGAACAATTGCAGTGATTCTGTAATATAGTAGTGGTCTTGTTTCCTGGTATTTATTAAATTTTAGCAAGAAAAGAGTCGGAGCTGCGTTGGCCTTTCGGGGAAAGCAAGTCATGAAATGAGGTTGTATATTTTCATCATATTGATCAGCTTTCTTATTTGCACTCTGTCTTATTTGTTCTTTCTAATGTTTACTTGTGCCATGCGGCTGCCTTTTCTGGGTCTTTCGCTTTAAGATCTGCCATAAGTTGCTGAGTGATGTATGGGGATGTTTTGCCGTGATTTCTATAACCCCTTATTTGTGTAAACATTTATCAGTGATACTTCTGTGCCATTTGTGTGTGCAAAGTAGGTATCACATAACAATAAGACTCCAAACAGACATTCCAAACATTCCAAACAGACATTCATACATTCCATACATTCCAAACATTCCTAGCATTCTAAACAGACATTCCATACATTCCAAACAGACATTCCATACATTGCAAACATTCCAAACATGCCATACATACATTTGATACATTCCAAACATTGCATACATACATTCCAGCAATTCCAAACAGACATTCCAAGCATTCCAAACACACATCACAAACATTCCGTGCATTCCAAACACACATTCCATACATTCCAAACAAACATTCCATACATTCCAAACAAACATTCCATATATTCCAAACAGTCATTCCAAACATTACATACATTCCAAACATGCCATACATACATTTAATACATTCCAAACATTACATACATACATTCCAGTAATTCCAAACAGACATTCCAAGCATTCCAAACACACATCACAAACATTCCGTGCATTCCAAACACACATTCCATACATTCCAAACAAACATTCCATACATTCCAAACAAACATTCCATATATTCCAAACAGTCATTCCAAACATTCCAAGCAGACATTACAAACATTCCATACATTCCAAACAGACATTCCATACATTCTGCCATTTATGCACATTTTAAATAGCCATTTATGAATACATGGTGTTAAACTTTCTTATCCATCTTGCCATCCCTTCAGAATCACTTCTGTATACAATTGTATATTGTCTTAATTTGTATTAAACATTTTCCACCTCCACTCTTTTAGCCATTTAAGTTTTATTTGTTTTTATTTAACTGTTATTTGTCTTGCAGTCTAAGGAGTAATCAGATTCGCATTTCACCTCCAGCTGCATCTGTATAACTATGCATGTGACAAGTCTTGAATCTGACCTTAACCATAAGTAACAAAAGAAAAATACAAGACTTTTGGTATTTATTTTTTTTATTTCAGACACAGATTTTTATAAGACCAAGTATTCCCTACAAGATAGAAAGTATGAGTATGGCGGTGTGGTAAATGCAAACCCACACTCAAATAGCAGGGGTGCACCAATGTGAAATCTGCATGGACATGTATGTAAGTCATCTATGTAAGTGCTCAGTACTGCTTTATGTGTCTGATGTCAAAGCAGTAATAATGTATCAGAGTAGTGTGGTGTGCACCTTTCTGGGCTGCTGCTCGAATGGTACCCAGATACGAAACCTGCTATAACACATAAAAGGCTTATGTGCAGATTACTCATTTTACACCAGGACACGCTACACACACCACCTTCCAGAATCTTCTGCTGAAACACTGGCACTTGTTATCCAGACGTCTTCAGACTTTAGTTGGGGTTTCCTGTGTATGTGTGAGTGTCCCCTAATCATCTATTACAATAGACTCCAATAACAAAGGATTAACTATGTAGTCAGTAACAGCTATTTGTTGTATGTCTGTAATGTTCCTCTTCAGCAGGTTTATAAAGCATCGGCCTGGGCTGAGTATTGCTGCATCAAAAGTTGAATGCTACTTGTTAGCATCTAATTAGACATTCTAACAGCAGTAAACAGAAAGGGTTTCACTTGCTAGGTCCTGAATGTACTCTCTCTCAGACTCTCTCTGGCCAATCACGTAGACTCCAATTTAGAATAGTTTTTTTCTGCCTTTAATCTGTACTCTGCAGCTGTATTTTCAGCTCCTGATTCAGACCAGAGCTCTTTGATTCTGCCCTGTTTTCTTCCTCTTGACATGTTTTATTTACCTACTGTGGTGGTGTATAAAATATAAAAATCACACCACTGATATGATAGAATGTGAGAGTCTGTGTGTGTGGGGGGGTCACCCACACAAACTAAGGCATGTGCCCCCCTCCCTACCCATTTGTATGAGTGGTCTCCCTAGTTGGCAGTTCTCCACCAGGGGGCTCCTGCAGTGGGTAGATGAGTGAATGTCTCTTGCCATGAGCATAACACAGGCAGACTGGAGCAGTTTGCTGTACGCTTCCACTGGAAAGCTTCACTTCGCCTGTCCTATTGATCTCTGTCATTTTTAGTGATCCCTCAGATGTCCCAATTGGTCAATGGCCTTGAGCCCTCAGATGTCCCAATTGGTCAATGGCCTTGAGGCCTCACCGAGTTCTTTCTTGATGTGGTTCCAAAACCACATTTGCATCGACCCTACACTAATTTAATTAACTGGATCATACAAATAACTTATTTGTTGTAGGGTGTAACACTAGAAAACAGCAGTAGTATGTTTGGTTTCTAGGCTTATTCTCTGACAGCCTTGCTGCTCATTCTAGGGGATAGATTTGATGTTGCTGGTGTTTGTAACTTTAAGCACTTGCATTCTGTATGTTCTACTGATTGACATCGCTTGAGGTGGGACAAAAGTTCATGGTATTCCCAGGTTTACTTTTCAACAGAATCCAGCCTGTTGTGTGTTGGACTTTAATTACCCAAAGTACCACCACACTGACGTGATTTTTGCCTTATTCTTCCTCACTTTCTCCTTTTTTAATAATGTGGCTGCTGAGCTGTTGCCTTCTCCTCTTCATCTCTTCCATGATTCTTGTGTTGCGTCCTGCTCCGTCCGATCCTCATGTGTGCCACGCCCACCTCGTTGCCTTTCGTTTTTCCCTGATTGTTCTCACCTATCTCTCGTTACTGCCTGCCTGTTTTGTGTATTTAGTCTGCGTCAGCGTAACATCCGGCAGACTTGTCATTATCGTTGCCATATGTCTGTGAGTTTGCTGTCAGTCTTCAATAAATCCCCGTTCTTCCCGTTCGCCTGGGTCCTCTCTCCCGATTTATCCGCTCGACCAATGACAAGACGTAACATCATGTACAGCCGTGGGAAAAATTCAGAAACCACTCTATATTTTTAAACAATTCTGCATTTTTAAATCATAGTTTAATTGTGGCTCTTCTGGCAGAAGGTTACGCTAAGCAGCAGGATGCTTTCAGGTTCAAAATCTCTAAGACAGCAGGTCAGAATAATAAGGTGAAGCAGTAGACACTGGGAACAACCAGAAACCAGCCCAGTAAAAGGTGGAAGCGACATTCTAATGTCAGAGATGTCTGTTTACTTATTTGACAGTTTCTCATGAATCGAAGGATGACATCCAGTGAGCTTCCAAAGGACTGGGAAACATTACAAGCAGGTGTGAAGTGCACTGCTACGATAGTTTGCATCAGGCTCCTAGAAGCAGGACTGAGGTCCCATTAATGAGAGCCTGGGAAGAACCAGACTGCAATTTGCAGAAAAATATATATTATTCACAGACGCACATCCATAAATTGAGAAATGAGGGAAATAAAAAAATTGTGTTGTGGTCCCTTTTTTCCATGGCTGTGTATTACCAACAGTAACATATGCATAGCATTTAATATATATATATATATATATATATATATAGCAATAATTTCTTTAAATGGATACATTAATAAAGTTACCATATATGTGTCCAGAATATATTACAAGTTAATTCTTATTTGTTTTTGTTTTTTTGCATTTTAGATCAGTAGTAAAATTATTTGCAGTTGTACCGTCTGCCATTTTAGGCTAATTTCAAATGTGACATGTCTGCCTGGACACCCTGCACAAACTTTTTCCTTGATGAGAAGTTTATACATGCAGGTTTCAACACAAATAAAGAATTTTATCAAATTACAATATGATTATGGTTTTCCATGGGTTGTACTAACAGACATGAATCCTAGCCATGAGTTGAAAATTGTCATTTTTGTCAGTATTTAAGTTAGATCTACTAACTTTTTCACTGTGCCATGAAGATCACTTGGGGTCGTCTTTATGATGTAGCATCCATTCCATTGTTTTATAAAATTACTTTTGAATAAAGAGCCCCTTTGTGGCACCTGACATATAGAGTAATATCATTTTGCAGACTGATGGTTTTCATCTTAATGGTGTTTTGCACCTTTTTCATCATTGTAGAGGCTTCAGGCATAGAATTTTGCTTAATTAATTTTTTAAATTGCTTAAATACCACTTTTAATAGGTTTCATACTCATTTGTTCAGTGGGTTGCACTACCTGACAGTCAAAACTGTACATTATTTGAATGTTTTTAAAATATATACCCAGATTAAAGAGGTTTCATGCAATCATTTTAGGGATGTTATGTACTTATTTAAAAAGGAATAATGGACCGGGGCATATAGATATGCATGTCATTTTATTCATCCTATTTTACTTACAGATCACTCCTGCTTCATGTAGGAAGAAAAATTTCTTATGGTTCTAATTTTCAGTCCTCTCCCAAAGGCTTTATACTGTGCTTTATAAACTGTTTCCACAATCAAACTTTTTTTTTTTGCACAGAAAAAGTCGATATGTTAATGTACAGTTTTATACCAGGTACATGATAATATTCTGTCAGCTTCTGTGTAATACTGATTGTTAGGTTGAAATTGTATATATTATCACTTTCTCCAACACTGATAGAAGGTGCTTACATCAGCTTTATGAGCGGCTGAGGGACACTGCAGAAGTGAGGATTGGTGTTGGCCAGGCAGGGCCTATCTGGTTTCCATAGGCGTCAGTGAGGATGCAGTTTGTTGCCGTGACCTTCATTCCCTCCCACTTCATGAGTGCTCTCCTGCCCCATGACTGTAATGTTACCCATCAGAAAAAAAACAGATTCTGCTGAAAAAGCACTGACTTTTGACGGATACGTCAAAAGTGTGAATGCTGGGATGTACCTCTGTTCTCATTTAACTTGTTATTTTAATACATTCCGATTGTGAACGGTCTTGTGAATGGGTTTCACCTTCTCTGTCTCAATAACAGGTTATTGTTTGTAATTTGATGCGGTGGTGATGGGGCGGTTTTTTGAACTGGTCTTCTCAAAGGGAGAAAGTTAACTGTAATCAGCACAGTGCCAAGGCTGTGAATGAAGGTCAGAGAGACTCTGCAGTGTTATTCTGTCTTTTGTGCTTATTAAACGCTTACAGTGAGCCCCCTTTCCCCTTCTGTAAGACAACCCCAGGCTATTTGCAGTGGTGAGCATCTCCACGTTCTCCTTCAGCCTTGGCTGCCTAAGAAGTGGTGTCCCCACTGTATTCCATGCTGGTGAAAACAAGTCCTATTGCTTGGGGTGTTCTGGTGTTGTGTTTGAAGAGAGAAACACAAGAGGCAAAGTCAGATTTTTGCATATGTATTTTGACTGGTGATTTTGGCCCTATTCTGCTTGTACTGGCATGACAAAATATAGCAGATGCCCAAACAAACTTGGAATGTTGTAGTGGTGTACCAATGTGGAAATTCAGAATTTTCGCCAATGCGAGAATTTCCAAGCTATTTGTTGCTGATTAGCCGAATGAGAATACATTTTATTAGATCTTGGCTGCAGGCTTGTACTTTAAGACCTTCTTACTGGTGAATGAGTTAATGAACTCTACTATGGTAACTGGCTAATTGTCCAATTCAATCATTCCTTTAAAGTAGTAATATCTTTAGCTCTGACACTGCTAGCTTTGAATATTGACTAAAGTCTAAATATTAGCCGTTGATATTGATCGAAATTGACACATCAGATCATGCTTATGGCTTAACTTATTACAAACATTGTAAAGAGTTCATACGGATTTGTTATCAGATGTATAGTAGACCGAAACGTTATGTTGTGTTTTATCAAACAAATGGAATCTGGGAGATCAGTTTCATCGCTTTAAAAGATAGCTGGTTAATAAGGGAGGCTCTTCTGGGCAGTAAGGCTGGATTTCAGTTGGCGTCCTTCTGGCTGATCCGCTCACATGTTGGTTCATTGTCCGGGCATTACCTCTGGCAGTGCTAGCGATGTGAAAGGCCAGGCATTAATAAGCAAAGGGAATGCAGGGGGTTAAGTAAACAAGCGTGATGCGATCCATTTATGTGCTGGCACTGAAATGTCAGACGCGTTAAGATCTTAACCTGTTCAAACGATATCCTTCATTAGCTTACGGGGTTATATTTGACTGCCCGCAGGAACTCGCCTATTTATGTGTCTTTAAATTGGAACTTGAGTGTGAGTGAATAGTGTAACCTATCGTAGGCGGGGATTTTAGCCCATGTGAATTTCATTTGTAGATTTCCCTTACAAAATTACAAGGAATGGCTATAAATTGGTTGCGCATATTTAAACTGTCACTTATCAATCTTGCATGTGTTATCGATAATAATCGACAAATCAATAAGTGGTCCCAGCCTTAAAAATGCAATTTTGCATCAAGGCCCACAATAGTACAAAATGCATTTTGGGAAATTGAGAAGGCGTTTAAAATTTTGCAAAAAGGGTAAATGGGGTGTAGCGTTTTAGAACTACAGAAATGCTGTAATAGTCAAGCCCGCATTATGAGCACTGGCGGGAATGAAAGTTAACGCCTAAAATGCCTTCTGAAGTGTTAAAGTGAAGTTTAAGTCTGAGGACCAGAAAAAAAGCTATTTTGCAAGCAGTATTAGAGGAATTTTTCAAGAAATTTGCAGGATCATTTGTAAAGCCGATGTCCTTAGGTCCGTACAAGCAAAGGAAGACGTGTCTGTAGCCAGCCTCTGTAGCCAACTCTTGCACACTTTGGAGGAAAAGGTCAACCTGCATTGAGCGAAAGGCATCACAGTCAAGATTGTCGACATTATGGTGGACGGATTGCCTCTTAACACAGTCAAGAGAAAGTTATTTAATAAATTAATCAAAGTATTTGCTCCAAGTGGGCAGACAGTGTCAGCACTAGACATAGATGTGATTAGCAAACAAGATCAACACTTTTTCATCATGTTGCCTGTCCTTGGTCCCAGACAGTCAGTTTTTTGGATCTGCCAGGTCTGAAAATGCTGTCTTCTGTGTAATTTTTAAAAATGCACGGCGTCACGGAGTCACAGCATCCCACTGCACGGCGTCACGGAGTCACAGCATCCCACAGCACGGCGTCACGGAGTCACAGCATCCCACTGCACGGCGTCACGGAGTCACAACATCCCACTGCACGGCGTCACGGAGTCACAGCATCCCACTGCACGGCGTCACGGAGTCACAGCATACCACTGCATGGCGTCACGGAGTCACAGCATCCCACAGCATGGCGTCACGGAGTCACAGCATCCCACTGCACGGCGTCACGGAGTCACAGCATCCCACAGCATGGCGTCACGGAGTCACAGCATCCCACAGCACGGCGTCACGGAGTCACAGCATCCCACTGCACGGCGTCACGGAGTCACAACATCCCACTGCACGGCGTCACGGAGTCACAGCATCCCACTGCACGGCGTCACGGAGTCACAGCATACCACTGCATGGCGTCACGGAGTCACAGCATCCCACAGCATGGCGTCACGGAGTCACAGCATCCCACTGCACGGCGTCACGGAGTCACAGCATCCCACAGCATGGCGTCACGGAGTCACAGCATCCCACAGCACGGCGTCACGGAGTCACAGCATCCCACTGCACGGCATCACAGAGTCACTGCATCCCACTGCACGGCGTCACGGAGTCACAGCATCCCA
Organism: Pollimyrus isidori; assembly: GCA_019775955.2. NCBI lineage: Eukaryota > Metazoa > Chordata > Actinopteri > Osteoglossiformes > Mormyridae > Pollimyrus > Pollimyrus isidori. Next base: position 312,418 of record JABFDZ020000030.1, on the reverse strand, counting down.
CTGCACGGCGTCACGGAGTCACAGCATCCCACAGCGTGGCGTCACGGAGTCACAGCATCCCACAGCATGGCGCCCCGGAGTCACAGCATCACACTGCACGGCATCACGGGGACACAGCGTCGCAGGCCTGGTGTACAGGAAGGGAAAGGTGCTGCAAACAGATCTGCTGATGGTGATGTGCAGTGAGAGCTTAATGATGCTCCTGAGCAGTGAACACTATAAACAGTGAGAGAAGTGGGCGTGTGGGGTTCAGCTCATGATCAGCCCAAAACGCCGTTACCTTCAGTCACAGGTCACATGGGTCAGCTTTATCTTGATCTCTCCTTGACTTGCAAAATCAAATTTTATATCAGGAGTGCTGCCTAGTTTTCTCTCCATACGTCTGGTGGTTTATATAACGCACTTGATGTAGAGTTTACGCTGGAGCCGGTTGTGGGCTAAAAATAATCTAACATCACAGTTGAGGACATCTGCAGTGTTCGTAATATTACATGAGATGGTTTAAAATGTGGGGAACAAGCCTGAGTAGCAGAGACAGGGGGAAGATAGACACTGAAGAGTGAGACTGAACTCCTACCTCCCTGAGAACTCCTTAAGCTCCTGTTTCAGTACCAAGACAGGTTTGAGGACCTTCAAGAAGTCCAAAAAGCATAATTTACTACTATTAAGTACCTGACATGTGGATGTTGAGTTTATTTTTCACTTGTAATGAACTATAATTATCAGTCTCTAGTTTAATACATTGCATAATGCATTGGGCATAAAACCCAATTTTTCTGATGGTGCTGTAATATTTTAATCTCTTCTGGCACTTGGCTAAATACTTTGCTGCCTCTGGAGCCATATTCACTAGTCTTCTGTTCTCTGTGACCTGTCTGTGCATGGTCATGCAGTCTGGATGATGATCTGGGACAGGCGTATTAAAAATTAAACCTGATAAGATCTCAGCTGTGTATTCGCAGAGAGCTGTCCTCAGACTCACAGTCTTCACAGTCACCGCACACCCCCGTTTCCCCGGAAGCACACTCAGCTATGCTGGGATGCTCTCTCATCCTGTGGTTGGTGTCTTTTGGTTTTTAAAGTGCCCTGACTGGATCTGGAATTTTGTGCATAGACATATACTTGATTCTGTCAAAGCAGCAGTAGATTTTTCAGCCTGGACTCAGAACATCCGTTGCTGCTTGTTGTTTGTCTCACTTGTACATCGCTGTGGACAGAAGTGTCTGTTAAGTAAAATAAATGTAAATATGTGCTTGACTTCTGTGATTGGGTTGTTCATATAAAATTCATGCCACATTACTACAAGATTTCTGATACGCTGATATTGGTGGGGGTCCATTTGTACAACTTGCACTCTCATTAACCCCCATATTACAGCCAGCAGGAACAGCAGTGAGCCAACCAGCTTTATAGGTTTTGTAATTCTGAAAAATGTGATGACAGCATTTTGAAGTGTACAAATCTGTCCCAAGGGTTAATACAGTTTTACAGGAATATTAAGACTGAATAAGCAAGAATATTGCCGTAAGCCATTTTGATTTGATTTTAAAATTTTAACATATTATGTCTCCAAATATTGAAGAACTATTTAACTACACAATTAGAGTAGAACAACTATATTATATAAAATAGCTTTTTTGATCAGTTTGTTTATTTTGTATAGCTTTGAAGTAGTAACACAGAATACTGACAAATTAACATACAGTAATGCATCTTTAAGACGTTGACCATAAATATATATGACTAATGAACTAACATGTAGTGTGACTTATTCACCCCCCACCCAAACCTACTCCCGGTGTACCCGACAGCACTCCTTGTCCTCTCTGATTCTGATTAATCCCTGAATGTACACTCATGGAAGACGAAACCAAAAACATTTTTAACACAAAGTAAGCATGCTGAATACTTTGCCCCCCGTGCTGTGATAGATAGAATTCAAGCCTCATATACCGATGATCGACATGAGGAGCAGTGCCTGCTCATCAACCAAACATGAGGGGGGGGGGGGGCTCTTATTCAGTCATGTTAAATGGCTTTTCAGATAATAATGCTTCTAGATGGTGAACAATCTGATGGCGGCCTGTGCGAGACAGGACAGCAAACATCTGCGGGTGTGATTGGGCGATGGGGCTGTTTACTTACAGACCAGCAGCAGCAACAGACAAATTAATCTCAGAATCAGTTAACGGATATTAATGATGGCTTACTCATGCCTGTATTTATCAACTGACCCCATATTAATGATGGCTTACTCATGCCTGTATTTATCAACTGACCCCATATTAATGATGGCTTACTCATGCCTGTATTT
>JABFDZ020000030.1:285935-308154 GCA_019775955.2 Pollimyrus isidori | reverse complement strand
ACAGTTCCATCCAAACCCCTAAACTAAAAAAGTTACTGTGAACAGGCTTTTTTTTTGAGGTAATATGACATTTACTAAACCCCCCCACCCCCCCCACACACACACACACACATGCACCTTAGTCCAGGTGCCAGCGGAGTAGCAGGGGTGGAGGGTGGGCACATCTGCTAGCAGGCCCATGCCAGTTCTGAAGAGCATCCACCAGCAGCTGAAACACTGAAGCTGCAGTTTACGGCTGGCCTCTTCATCTCCTCCAGGGGTAGGAGACTCATGTCTTTTGGTTCAGAGGCATATCTATAAAATAGCTTGAATGTTGTTTTTCCTCCAGACAGTGTATTATTGTAACACCCTCCATATGTAGCCTGACATTATTGTAACCTCTGGTAACCTGCAGCAGCATGATCTGTTGGGATGTTGATTCCTGTTTTAGGCATTGGCTCAGTCATCACTCTATGCTGTATGGTATTATCTGACGAGTGTGTGTATGATTCTGGTAAAATCAGTCACACGAGTCTTAATTAAGATGGTAAACAGACATAATCTGTATCAATTTGTCTTACTAAAGTTGTACAACTTCAGAAAATCCCAAAAGGCAATAGAATCAATGACCAAACTGCACCATTTATCATCATTAGGTCTGTGTGTGTGGGGGATGGGGGGACTTGTTCCTGCCCAGGAACTGTGACATTTAATTCAGAATAATATTTCAGGTTAGTGGACTTGGCAGAAATGCTCTTGATTCATGCTTCTCAATCAGTTGGCCTGCGAAAGTGCCAATCCTCATTAGCAAACACTGCTGTCCATGACACGTGCGCCTGCTTGAAGCACGTATCGTTAGAAGTGGATTCATTAAAGGCGGAAGAGGCATCGCAAACCATCTGTCCACTTCTCTCTCTTGCTGCCCCCCTCTGTTCCATTTTGGCAGAGTAATTAGAAGCGAGTCGGTGTTTTTTCAATGCGATACGGGCCTGAAAGCCACGTACGTAGCGCTGGGGGGGGGGCGTGTGTGGGGGGTGAAGTAGGCATGGCTTACAGGCCTGGCAGAAACTGCTTTTCAGGTGCCCAGCTGCTGCAGACAGGGCACCCCCTTCCTTGTAGCATGGCTTTCATCTTCAAGGTTACAAACACGAAAGCCCTCGAAAACATTGCTTTCTCTGTAGTACTACCTTACGATCAAAAACCCTTTCATCTGTATTGGCGTTTATGCTGCAGACAAGCGCGGTAATTTGTGGACGCATCATTTCGGTCATGCTGCATTCTGTGTCATGCTGATTTTATATCTGTTGTCGAGTTCAAGTAATTTTTTGTAGTTTAAGGTTTTTGATCACAGGGGCTAACAATATCCTTTTATCAGTATATTAGAGGGAACTCAGGAGCTTATACCCTCAGGCCATCAGATTATGAAACACCTCTGTCACAGTTAATTTATCACTCGCTGATTACATGTGCACTACGCTCTTTGAGCTATTCTATGTAGATCCATGGTAATGGGACACGCGTCTTGATCATAAAACTCAGGTGGTCCATTCAGACGGCTTGGCACAGGTGTATAAAGTCAAGCACCAACCCATGCAGTCAGTTGTGCAAACATTTCTGAATGTGAAAGAATGAGTTGCTCTGAAGAGCTTTGTGAATTCAAGCATGCTACTGTCATAGAGTGGCACCTTTTCAATAAGTGAGTCTGTGAAATTTCATCCCTGATAGATATTCCATGGTCAACTGTATGTGGTATTATTGTAAAGTGGAAGAGTTTAGGAACAAGAGAAACTCAGCCACGACCTAGCAGAACACATAAAGTAAAGAGTGCGGTTGCTGAGGGCTGAGCCATGTAGTGGGTAGAAGTCACCCACTACACCCAAACTTCCACTGGCATTAACTCCAGCACAAGAACTGGGAGCGCTGGGAGCTTCATGGAATGGGCTTCCATGGTCGAGCAGATGGATGCAAACTTCACATCACCAAGCATGCTGCCAAGTGTCAGATGGAGAGGTGCAAAGCATGTCACCACTGGACTTTTGAGCATTGAAAACATGTTCTGTGGAGTATTGAATAAAGCTTCTCTGTTTGGCATTTTGATGGACAAGTTTGGGTTGGGAAGATGCCAGGAGAACATAACCTGCCTGACTGCACTGTGCTAATGGCTAAGTTTGGTGGAGGAGGGATAATGGTATGGGGTTGGATGAGGCCGCTTAGTTCCAATGAAGGGACCTCTTAATGGTTCAGCCTACCAAGACATTTTGGACAAATCTGTGCTTCCAACTTTGGGGAAGGCCCTTTTCAGTTCCAGCATAACTGTTTCCCAGTACACAAAGACATGGTACGGTGAGCTTGGTGTGGAAGAACTTGACTGGCCCACACAGAGCCCTGACCTTAACCCCGTCAAACACCTTTGGGATGAACTAGAAAGGAGATTGCGGGCCAGGCCTTCACATCCAACATCAGTGCCTAACCTCACAAACACTCTTCGGGATGAATGGGCAAACATTCCCAGACACACTCCTAAATATTGTACAAACTTTCTCTGAAGAGTGGCAGCTGTTACAGCTACAAAGAGGGGAGCAGCTCCAGATCGATGCCTATGGATTTAGAACGGGGTGCCATAAAAGTTCCTGTAGGTGCAACTGTCCCAATGCTTTTGTCCATATAGGGTACATTGCACTTTTTTCTTTCTTTTTTAGCATAAATTTCTGTTACTTGTTCATTATATAATTATGTTGCCATCTTCTTTTTCCTCTTTTATTGCTATTACTGTTTTTAATGGCAGTGTTGACTACCTTTTATTTCACTGCAACGTATAGTCTATGACAAAAATTCTTGAGTATTAATCCTTACAGAAAGAAGAAGTGCTTCTGACAGAAAATTTTAACTTGGGCAACTTTCCTTGTCTTTTTGAATGGAAACCTACCATGGGGGTCTTTCATTAAAGGAAGAAACAGCCACGACTTTGTATCCATTCATGTATGTACGTTGTCATTTTAATGGCACAGTGACGTAATATCCAGTGACTCCCACCGGCCACCATCCCTGCAGGCCGGGCTGCTATGAGACATGGACTATGCTGGGTCTGGGCCCAAAGAAGCAGGCCAAGCAGAAGACCAGGCACATGGGCGGCACGACGAGAGGTAGCAGGGAGTCGTAAAAGCGGCCTGTTAATCTTCCAGGCTCTCACCGCTCTCCCGGTGCGCTGGCATTCACACGCACGGCATGAGTATGACATGACATCAGCGGGTCACATGGACACAATAACTGTGGCAGGGAGCTTGTGGGTGACAAGTCTGAAAGTTTTGAAGGTGAAACTGAAACGGAAGGAGCTCCAGCTTTCAGCTCTGAGGAACAAACAGCCCAACTTTTATATCGAAGCTATGGCTGACCTTCAGTGATAATTGTTCCCTCTTGTAAACTGCAGCATGTTTAAGCTGTGACTGTAGCAGTAAATCTACCTGGTCCTCATCACCTCCATGGACCAGTAGGCTGCTGCTGAGATTGTTTAAAATCCAGCATAGACGGCCTTCTCTTCAGGCTGATTTGTTCGGACTGCAGCCCAGCAGTGATCCATCATTATGGGGCCCAGCTTGTTGCTTCTTCCAAAATGTGTTTAGTTATTTATCTGACTTTGTCTGAATGACATGTTGCAAAGAGAATATCGATCATGATGGTGAGATCTCGTTACTAGCAGAAAATTCACACGCTGTTTGTCAGAAGGGGAAGTGAGTTTCCCTGTTGTGCCTGTTCTTGAAGGACAGACAAATAGGAAGACAAAGGACAAATTCTGCCTGGGCCGTCAAAGCAGACTAAAACAATGAAAACCTATACATTTCCCACTGGTTTTGATTGTCAAGTAATTAGGTTGGCAAAAGAAAAATGGACATTTTTCCAATCAGTAGGACAATTTAAAACACATTTTTTTTGTACTGCTGCACTTATGTTTTGTAATATTGATGTTAAAATGAAAAAAAAAAATGCTGGAAACATATGACTTAACTTGCAATGTCTGTAAAAGCTCCTCAACTCTATCTTCTGTGGACAGTGTCCTGAAAAGGCTGGCAGCTGTTGCTGCTAGACATTTAGCATGTTTCTACCCTTAAGTTGTCCTTGTCGCGTTCAGGTCCTGGGTTCTGACTGTGTGCGGTGAGTGTTAAATGACGATAATGTGCTGCGTTCACTGCTATATCCCAGGGGTGGGGAGGTAGCAGCCAGGGATAGCAGTTATGTCAGGAGGAGCCACCTTGACTTCTGGATGCGGGGATGAGGGAAACAGCTGGCTAATTTCAGCTCCCTCAGCACGCCAGCAGAGAGTCCAGCTGACTCCCTTGTATTCCTCACTACACAGGTTTGGCTGTGGGGGAAACAGCAGCACAATAGTACAAATGGTTTAGGCCTGTCCTTATGAACCAAGCACTGGATTTTCCCCCTCTTGTAAATCACCAATGGGTCCTTAAACTGGTTGTCAGGGCGTGTTACAGGGCCGCCATGTGTTAAGCAGTGTTCATAGCCATGGATGGTCACTCTATGAAGGAGTGGTTAAGCTCTGAGCTGGCAGCTTGCATGTAATACATAACAGTGTTAATACCTTTCCTATGTCAGTTTCCTCAGAATGAAACAATGGCACATTCAATAGCAGCATTATGGTCCATTAGCTCTTTGGAAGGTCAGCCTTGAAAGATCTGTAAGTCATCTGTATTTTTTTCTCTTTATCCCCTCATATCCAGTGAGATTTGGTGCAATTGGTTACACATGCTGCATTCATTCAGACTTACAGCATCAGTTCAAGCAGAAATATTTTATTGCAAGTGGGTTCTTTATTTCCCCCCTCAAAAGAAATACACAGGTTAGCAAAGCTAGTACATACAAATGGCCATACAACAGCATTTATTCCCATTGTCGACTTTTTGACTTTTGAATGGTGATTTCTTAGCAGTTTAATTGTATTGTGAATGTTTGCAGTTGGGTTGCTGCAGTTGGAGAGAAACTGAATAGAATTTACATGTCCCTTAATTTCAAAACAAAAGCCACAAAACTAACCTTGATACATCTGCTTGTCACTAATCCAGGAAAACTACAGCACTACCATACTAGAAAGAACAGAAATGGTTTTGCATAGCTTTGTCATGTCAGTAAGGCACTTTGATACTTGATAGTAGGCATTTCAAAGCATGTTCAACCCTTTAGCTCAACTTCATTTAAACTGTTATTTATCTGATCAGGCAGAGTGACAGTTTAAATATTACAACATTGTGTATAAATCTACGCATACAACCATTTGGCATAAGTCTCAATTTCAACATTCTGTGAATATTGAAGTGGTAATTTTTGTGCATAATTAGGACAGAGATTGAAACCTCATTCCAAAACCCTACACAATCCAGTGTTTGTCAGAGACGAAAATTTTTATGCAACGGCTCAGTATTATTCATAAGAAAGGCAACATGTCAAAAGAACAGACTGTTCCCAAAAAAACAAAAGTTTGTATCTTTTTTGTAAGTTTTGGTACACTGAAATGTGGCACTGTACCTTAGAATGAAATGGAAATATTTAATGCTGATACAATAATAGTATGACTTTTGCATCTGGTCTCTCTGATGATCGAGGGCTTATGTTCTCTTAAGTTCAGATGTCTGAGGGTACTTGTGGTGCAGTAGTAGAACAGTTTGGAGGTTCTTTCATGGTGTCTGTGTGATTCTTCAGCAGCTAACAGGGCACTGAAGATACAAGGTGTGATCTACCCCAGCTGGTCCTCATACTGCTTGCGGAAACAGTCTCCGGCAGGGAAGAAGTCCCAGCATCTCTCCTGATACATCTTCCACACGTACGACTCCTGGAGACATCAGAAGATTATATTAACTCACAGAGCAATCACAGTGTTAAATTGGGACATTGTACATGTGACTGTTCAGGGATCTGTTTAATTGTGAAGAGTTTTGAACTGTGTATATGGCTCAGTCATGTGTATAACAACTGCTCTCTAATTCTGCTTAGTATAAAGCAACTTAGAGCAACTTAAACAGCCTGCCTGTGTTTCTAACACTAAATTGTTTTGTGCTGAAGCTCAACAACACAGAGGTGACTGAAAACCCAGGTATCTGGGCAGCTTAGTGACTAGACAGCAATGAAGGTGTTCCAAAGACACTCAATGATGGCACCATCTCCATAAGTGGACCCCCATTCCTGTGCTGCTTGCTAGCCAAAGACAAAGCATGCTTTTCATAGTGATAGAATGAATCACTTCCATTTATCCTGTCAATATTAAGGGCCACTGAACACCCACAAAGTACTCTACTTTTACTGGTATTATCATTACAATTTACCTTGACTGTCAATCTAACAACTGTAGTTCTGATTATTTTGCATATCAGCAATGACATTTATATACATTCCAGACAGTCAGTATGGAGAACTGGGCCAATATACCTGACCAGTGTGCTCCGTCTCATCCTTGTTGACGAGGTACATCAGGAAGAACCTGCCAGCACAGGGGAAGGATCAGAGCATGGCAGCAGGTAGTTGTTAACCAGAGTGAAGCTCTACAGAAGTGTTTCTCAGACCCGTCTTTTGGGACCCCTAGACGATCCACATGTTTGCTTCCTCCCAGATGGTCTACATTTTTGCTCCTGCCCAGCACCCAGCAGCAAAAATATGGTCTGTCTGGGGGTCTCCAAAGATCAGTTTGAGAAATACTGCTGTACAGCATCCAGCTTATACATCGGTGATCTCTAAAATAACCTGGGCTTTTTAAAGTCACTTATCACTACAATGCCATTACGTTCTATTGGAGTCATTCTGTTCTGCCCTACTTGTGGTTTGAATGAGTGTTAAAGTGTTTCTGTAAATCGGTAAGCTCCTGGGTGACTTCAATTTGATCAAGCTGCTGTTGTCAAGGAAACTGCAAAAACAGACACTGTTTCCCCACTGTGGATGTCTAATAGCTTCAGCCTAAAGGTATCTATAACAGCACTAGATTAATATTTGGTAATGGTGCGCCATCACCGTGGATCCCTTGGAGAAGAAGTGCCACACATCTGCATGCAAAAGAACCCAACAGTTATAACCGTCACCAGCTAGCGCGCTTACAGAACCAGGGGTTTGTCTGTAGCACAGAGATAGTTACTACACATGATGCACCTCTTTGATCTTGTGGGGCAGCTGTGTTTTCGGGCAGATTCAACATTACAACAGACGTGCAAAACACAATCTAAGCAGGGTCAACCAGTTTTAATATCTGGTATCAACAGATCCAAGCTCTCCACTGCTATGTACTGGGTTGGTGACAGGTACTCACAAGTAGTTAGCCAGGTTGTGCTCCTGTAAGGTATGTGTCTCAAAGCCATGTGGTGTTGTGTCAAAGTAATCATTTCCAATTCCACAGATGAAGCATTTGGTCTGTGTTTAAACAAAAGGACATGGATTTGCATGAATAATGGATAAAGATGTAAAATAGTAGCTTTCGCCAAGTACCAAGCACACATTAACATTTGGATTTAACAGAAGTGATCTAGAAAGAGATTTCTTAGAATAACAGGTTACATCTCTACACACTCACCTCCATATCTTCTTTCACTTGTTCCTGTTGATCTCTCAGCTCTCCAAATGCATCAATGATCAGACCTGTTTCAGCACACAAACTGCTTATTCATGCATGAAACAGAATTTTACTGAGAAATCATTAGATCAAAATGTGAAATTGCATGAATGTCAGCGTGCTATTATTGGAAGGGAGCTGGGATCATGCATTACAGAACCTCAGTGTGAATTCTCCTCTCCACCCCACCAGGTCCTGCAAGTAATCACTGTGCAGCCAGAAGGTCTTCCTGGTAAGCAGACATTGACAAAGCCCCATACCTTGGATGATGGCCAGCAGGATGACAATGACAAAGAAGAAGAAGGTGATATCAAAGAGGATGCGGTAAAGCTCGTAAGGGTCGCCTGCAGGGTCCTCGATTTCATCCCCAATGCCACCACCGGCCCTCACACCCACATACATGTGGAACAGGTAGCACTGAAGGGGGAACAAGATGGCTTTAATGACACTGCTCATATTGTCCAAAACAAAATACAATTATTATTTACATTTACACATTTTATTTAGGAGATGCTTTTGTCCAAAACAATGTATAATTGAGGATCAGAGACCAGGCTCAAACAGCATCCCTACAGCAATTGGGTTTATATGCCCTGACCAGGGAGCCAGTGGCAAAATCGCTCTGCCAATTGTGGTATTTGAACTGGTGACCTTGTAATCACAGGTAGGGTGAGTCACTCAGCACTTTGACTCTTTGAGATGGAAAGGATGCAATAATTTCTTCTGATCCTCCCAGGAAAGTGAATGAGAGAGCTGCAAGTCACGATCCTATTTGGGTGAGTAGTGAAGACACCTGCCTAGGTAAATAAATGTTTTTATCTGTTTATCAGTAATGTGGAGCAGGAGTGTGCATGAAGAAATGTTATGGTGAATAACAGCCACCATTGATCCAAATACTGAGTTCAGGTGTACCAACGTTCCCTTCAACCTTTCAAGCCACCTAACCGCTTTAGCTACTGTACCACAGCATTTAGAATAATGAGATTTACTTACGGTCATCATGTCATCACACTTCATGTCTGGTTCATCTTCATCCTCGCTCTTGTTGTAGAACTTGCGGAAGAAGTTGAAGGCCACTACAGTGTACAGGTACACTACCACTGCCAGCAGCCCTACTGTCAGCACCAGCTATTTTAAGGGTGAGGAATTGTGATTAATGCATGGCTGTTGTATAATACAAGGCTCACAGATGTGTGTCTTCAGCTGCTGGAAAACAAGCGTTTCTTACCTGTTTGCCATTATGAGTAACTGAAGACAAGATAGTTCTCAAGGTTTTGAAGCCCATAGCAATGTCCAACAAGTGAGCAGCAAAGAAGAAGTTGTTGTAATGTCCAAGGATTGACATGGTGGTGTACCAGACCAGGTAGAGAAAAGGCTGCAACATGACCACATAGTTATCAGCAATATCCGGTGAGCAACTGGGGTCTCTGGTGAAACAAAGGAGAAGTACTCACGTTGTCTGTAAAGACCACACCCATTTTCCAGATGTGGTATTTGGTGTCGATGGAGCTAAGCCTATGGCAGAGGAGTAGATGAGAAAAAAAGTTATTGGATTGTTTGTCATCTATTCACTCCACCAAATCACAGCTGTCTTTATTAAGGTGGTGGGTGTAAGATTCCCTGCAGGTATAAAGTCACTTACCATGACACCAGCGAGGCCTCCTTAACTACAGCCTCCTTGGTGGGGTTGAAGTCCAGAGCACTCTTATCCAGACCCAGCAATTCAGCTATCCTCTCTGCACCATAAAGATCTCCATACTTATTGATCACCTGCAAGCAATAGCAATGAGCTGTGTTAGAGGGTAGTGCAAATTAAGAAATAAAACACATTCTGGCTTTTAACTAAGAAGCAAGTAGTAAGTGTTATATAAGTATACTTTGCCATGAAATACTGTCATAATACTGATAGTGGCTTTAAACTGGTCTCTAAAGGGTCAAAACTGTAATGTGATAAATTTAAGTTTAACTTACCTTGCGTTTAACAAATTTGTCCCAGTAGTTGTTGGGAAAAGAGCTATAAACAGACAAGAATTATAAATATGTAAGTCTCCTGGTGACTCCAGCAGATTGCCAATAAGGGGTAAGTGGGCAGTCAGCTGTGTTTAACAAAACAAGGACCCATTATGAGGTTTATACCTGGACTGTAGGATGGAGGCGGTGGCCGGGGGGGGCTTTTTTCCATTACAAAGCAAACTGACATGTACACAGGCACTCCACACAGGGGGTAGACATTTCTGTCTCTCACAGACAGCAGCTTAAATTGAGGCCATTTCTTGACGAATAGGGATCATGCAGTGGGTATTGAGAGGACATACGGAGTGTTGATGACCAGTCGATCCCACTGTCCTTTGATGTCATCATCCGATGGTTGCTCAGTGATGTACAGGCCATCAAACTCCAGCTTCCTTGCGATCTCTTTCTCACGCTTAAACACCACCAAGGGCACCTTGGAGTAGAGGTTATTCAGGGGTTAAACAGGAAACGCTTGGCCATGTAATTTCATCCTCACATCCGGCTTTTAGAAAAGTGGGTCACCTTAAGGTAATAGTATCCCACCACACACAGGAAAGAGATGATTGTGTGCAGGATGGCCAGGAAGCGGAGAGTGGGTGCCATGTACCCTGTGCTCTCCTGCAGCACAAAGTACTCCGTACCGCCTTCCTCATTTTCATCATCACCATTCCAGGGATCTGCCTCCTCATCCGAGTCATCGCCTGTGACCTTAACACAGCATACATTTACAGCCACAAGAGGCAAATATGGCTACACTACCCTCCTAGGCTGAGTAGGCAGGCCTCGCACAGACTGAAATGTCAGCTGTAATTCAGAAAAAATGCCAGTATTTCTACATTTCTAAAAGCAGACTATGACACATAATCTAACATTAGGATTGACACACTTAGTCTGAGTTACCTTATAGAAGAGCAGAATGAAATTGATGGCGAAGGCAACAAACAAAGCCAGGAGACGGAGATTGTAGAAGTTCCTGGCCAGATAGTTCTGCAAAGACACAAGTGCATTTTATGTCTTTCAGCATGCAGGGTAGGGCGCTCAACATGTTGCCTGGTGAAAAATCACGTGTTTTACGAGAACAAAAACTCACAAGCATCTTGGTCTGGTAGACCTCCAGTCCAGCGAAGAAGCTGGCCATGAATGCCTCGGGTACCTCCTTCTTTAGACCTCGTCTTTTCTTGGGGACCTTCTTCTCCTCGTCCGCGGCAGGCTCAGATGGCATCTCCTCTTTGGCTTTGTCCTTTTTCTCTCCATCCTCCGTGCTGAAATGGTAAAACACCACAATCCCACGGCATCAGAGAGCAACAGGGCATCAAAACAGGCAGCTGTGCTGTGGCTGAGCTGACACTCACTCTGCCTTCTCGGGCTCCGCTTTCTGGTCGCTCTCAGCGGCCTCAATGCCAGCGGCCTCCTTCTGCAGAGAAGCACAAACCCCCAGACCAAAGTTGCTTAAAAAGAAAAAGCCCCAAACTGCTTATACTGTGACATACTACATATGAAGCTTACAGAACATGCAGGCTCAATTTAAAATTAAAATGTACTTTTTGCTTGAATAGGCCAAAAAAAGCTAGCAACATTCACCAACAAGTATAGCACAGAAGTTCGTTGTCCCCTATGAAAACCCTGCTGCAATAAATGCTCTAAAGCAACACTGTACATCATTCCTACAAAAGCTAGCCACAACTGCTACTTTCTCCCTACTCACTAAAGCTGATGTGACCATCTTGTACTGTATGTGATTTGTTGTGTATTTAGGACACTGTTGCGTGATCCACCCATAAGCCATGTGGCTGCAAGTGGTGTGTTAGTTTCATTCGCAGTAAATCAGTAGAGGCACGTGCCTGAGCTTTTTTCTGGCGCACAGCACTTGCAATGGAGGGCGCATCAGAGCCAACAATCTCAGACACGTCGCCTAAGCCAGGCTCTAGTGCATGCTTTCCTCCTTCCTTCTTTGGCTGGATATTTAATAGCTCAGTCATAAGGTCAGCCTCCACCTTGTCTCCTTTAGCCATCTGTACCAGCTCTGCTGTAGATGACAGATCACCAGGCTCCAGCCTCTCTGCCTCCAACACATCACCATGGATACCAAACTGTGTGGGATCAGGCATGTTCCCCAGGATGTCAGTCACTTTCATATTCTTAGCCCCCTCTACAAGGCCTCCTCCAAACATGGAAGTCCAGAGGATGTGGAAAAAGCCCCAGACCAGGTTGAACATGAAGTAGAAAATGCCAGTGAAAATCATCCAGAAGAAAGAGAAAAACCCTTTGATCATCTCCTTCACCGTCATTTTCCTTAACTTTTTACATCGCTTTCGCATGCTTCTGATGGTCAGCATCTGACGGAAACTGTACAGGTTTTTCTTCATTGAGGCACAGGCAATGGAGAAGGCAGAGGATGACTCGAGTGCATGCTCTTCATCTTCCTCCTCCAGCTCCTCCAAGAGACTATGTAAATCTTCCTCATCATCCTCTGGTCGCTCCACTGCATCTGGTTCTGAGATCTGTGAGGCCAGCTGCATCTCAAAGATGGTGTCCTCACAGAAGTTCACAAAAAGTTCCATCTTTTCACTCTCACCACCCTCATTGACAACATCAAAGATGAATTGTCGCTTAGATTCCTTGACCTGGGGTTTCTCCCATTGGGTCCTACTGGACTCGCTGATCTCAAAGTAGACCCTCTCAATTCTTTTAGCACCTCCCATTATCTCAATGCGCCCCAGGTATGGTTCAAAGTAGCTGAGAACGCTTTCAGCGAGGTCAAGGAAGGTACTGAGTCGTGAGTCATGTGGCATATGTTCTGAGAGATTGGTGAGGAGCACAGCCACATTAAAGCCAATATCTTTGGCAGGCTCATGGAAGCGTTCCACAAACTCCTTATAATTAAACATATCATTCTCATCAGCCTCTGCACAGGAAAGAAGGAACTCGATCTCTGACTGGGAGTACTGCTTTTGATTCTCCATGGATTTTTGGAATTCCTTTTTGGAGATTACACCCTTGCTTTCAGGATCATATTCTTTGAAGTTGTCAGAGGTAGTCAGGTCCTTCAGTTTGAGGAACATGTCAAAGAACTTCAGGATCATCTCTACATTGCTGGAGGATTCCACCAAGGTGTCCACCATCTGCTTACCAATTGTTCCATTTACCACGTTTCCTGTGGAACAACAGCAAAAGGATATTGACATGCATGGACAGTGTAATCATGCCACCATTAACCACCTTACAGCCTGTATAGAAAAGCTATCAACAATTTGAATCAGGGATTAATGAAAACATGAAGAATCTGTCAATTGAAATAACAGCGGCTGCTATCACTAATGACAATTTTTAATTCTCATTTCCTGTTCTTCCGCCATACAGTCTAACCTTCCAGAAGAGACAACAGCATGACTATCATATCCTTCTGCAAGTCCAGCAGTTCCTTCAGTAGCTTGATCTGGCTTGAGTCCTACAGAAAAACAGAAACCACCTGAAGACGACTTGTATTTCAAAACTGTGAGCAGACAATCACATTTAAGTGCTTAATAAACCTAATTTGAACGGTGGGTGAAATTCAGGATATTTTTCAGAAGATGACTCTCATCTGGGCAGTGCCATCCATCAGCACATGGTAATGTCATTCTATTCATCGGGAACAGGTGGCGGGGAAGGCCTGACTCAGTTTTGGGCTACCTCGAAGTCCAGCTCCCAGCAAGAAATAAAATGTAGGCCAGCAATTTACTCAGCAAAAACAAGTGGCTCAGACTGTCCTGTTGAGCAAATTCCATCTGTGGAGTCTGCTCTAAATGGTAGTGAGATTTATGCTCACAAAACCCTTGACCACTTGGGCCACATGCTACAAGAGTAATGTAATAAGCATATACTGCTTCTGATAACTGAAAAAGACCCTCTGTTTATGAATTGTTCAAAGGGAGACATCTAGTGGTAAATCTGTAAAAACATGTTAGTAGTTAACTACTGCATTGATGTATTATACTCTGTTCCATCTATGGTAAAGCTATAGAAAAGATATAGAGAAGAATAAGGACAATACCTGTGACAGCTTCATCTGCATGTTGGCAAAGACATGTAGAAAGCCCACCACTGCGTCCCACAACCTGCTGTGAGCCAAACTTTGCTGGTTCCCAATACAGGGGCCCTGCAGCAGAAAGGTTTGCCACAGCTGTATTCATTAAAGGTTCAAGTTTAATATGAGATAGAACTTGTATGTTACTACAAGAGGCATTGCCATAACATGCCGTCACAAGGGCATGTTAGTATTGAGAAATGAGCACAAACTATACTTGAGGATAACCCCTCATGGTACGCATGGATGTATGGATGGCTGGACGGATGGACAGGAAGACGGACAGAATCTTTATTGTCATTATACCAAGTACAATGAAACTGGATGCAGTCCCTTCAGTGAAAATTAAGCATTTAAACACATAAAAACGGAATGATTAAATACATTAAAAAATTAGATGTTTATATTAACTGGGTTAAAATGTAAAAAAGGACAAATTATTCAATACTATAACACAATTAAAAAAATTACACAAAAATGTATATTGATTTATATTCACATGAGACGAGGGGGGTGGAAGCCCATACCTGGATGTACTCGGTAAGGGAATTGAAGATCTGTTGGGCCACGGCCAAGGCTTTGGAGAAATTACGTTGGCCAGTTTCATCCATGACATCCTTTCCAGAGTAGTACCAGTAAAAATCGCTGATGGATTCCTTCAGGGAAAGAAGATCAGAGCAGTGGAATGTGAAGCATGCACTGCAGTCTGCGACTGAAAAGTTCTTCCTAGTTATGTGTTTTACCTGCAGCCGAAGCAGATAATCCACGGTACTGATGATTATGTTAACGGTGGTGGTGTTTCCAGTTTGGGTGCGCAGGAAATTCTGGAAGTCTGTGCAGTTCAGAGAAAAAGGAGAAGGAAAAATGACCCATTCTAATTATTTAATGTATCTGATAAAGACTAGTTTACATGACTTGGGATGAGTTAAAAAAATCTGCCTATATTTTTCTGGCACATTTAATTGTGATAGTTGGGCACAATTAACTAAAAAAAAATCCTTGTGCATGAATAAGTGGTACCTGGTACCTACCATTATTGTGACCTTCACAGAGAAGTTGCAGGAACCTAAAGAGATCCTTTGTGAAATCGTCATTCTGCAGTACCTTAGAGCCTTTGGAGACAGAAGTGTTCTTTGATTAGCACTGGGAAGAATCTCAGACCTCATAGGTCTGAGGATATCTGGTACAGGCAGGTTATTCTAGCAAAACGTTGACGTCCAGCTTTTGCTTGGTAAGCATGTGAGCTTTGTAGGGTGAAAGCTTAGAACTACCACTACAGATCAGACTATATCACTACTGGGGGAGCAACAGTAAATAAACTGCATTGCAGGGGTTTGTCCTTTCTGATTCACACATACAGAGGTGTATTCATTTGCATTAAAGTACCATTTTTATTATTTCTGGTTAGTATTGTTATAACAGGAAAAAGTTTCCACACAAATCACAAGCACAAATTTAGTATAGTGGGTGAGTCAGTGAGAGTCTTTGTCTATGTCTACACATACTACTCTTAGCATGCATATTTTCCTGCAGATCACAGCAGGACTAACACATCCAAGACAGGGAGGAAAGGGGATGGGAGTGCAGAAGTTGTAATGCCAGCATTCGGGACGGCAGCATTGCGAAATGAGGAGAATCTAAACCGTGTATTTACCCTGCTCACTCACGTTGACTGCGACCGATGAGAAAAAAAATGACAAAGAAGAAACAAACAAACAAAAAAGCAGACATAAGCAAGGGAGAAGACACTGAATTTCAATAAGAAGTAAGAGAGAGAAAATTGACATCACTTTCCAGTATAGAGACATTGACATGCGCTTAAGAGAGTCTCAAGTACAAGTTCTGCACAGATCGGCAGGTGTTTGACTGGAGGTGAAATACAGTACAGGACTCAAATCACCATCACTTATGCCTGATTTAATGAGGTGGGAAAATGACAAAGAACACATAACACAATTGTCAATGAAAACAGATGTCAAAGAACCCAATGAAATATCTTCTGTGACCAGATTACTAATTTTTTTTTTCGTGCTACTCTTAGCAGGTGGTGCAGACATAGATAAATTCCTGAGCGTAAGTGAGGATGGCATGGTGATGAGTATTTCTGTGAAAAATAAAAATGCAACGGGATCAGCTAATGCTGACTGATGTGTTTGCATCCCCAAGCCCCTTAGATGAGCGGTGCGATGGGATAAATTTCAACAGGGCAAGTGCATGGAACACGGCTGGCCTGGTATAAGCCAAGCTCTGTAAAAGTGCCCCACATTCTGACAGAGTAATATATACTAGCAGTGCACTGAAATCTGACTGGAAGAAGACAGACAAATGGCACTGAAGGGAGTTTTGGAGACTTTAGGGAGGGTCTGTATTGATTGCTAACCAGGGGCACTATGCCTTAAATGAGAATTTGGCTGGCAAGCTCAAGCTGCAGTGTGTTTTATTTCTGGCAGGTATCAGAGGGCTGCTGCATTGTATTGAAGTGTCAGGAGTTCCATTCAAAATGTTAAGCAACTTTTTCACAAAATTTGTATGAGAAAATATAAATCATCTTCTCTGGAAGACTATCGTTATGTTTCGTGAAAAAAATATGCTTAATCTAGATATTTTTCTTTAAAATTGCTGTTATTCATAAATAACCTTTTCATTCAAATACTATGCCTTTCCAAAGCAGTTCCTCAAAGAAATATGAATCAAAATTAATGATTCATATTAATACTCTAGCTCATGTGGCAGCCCTTTAAAAGTGAATATATTAATTGTTATATATGAATCCATGGTTTAAGCCATGATTAAAGCTAACCCATTTAACCTCTGTGCTTTGTCTATGAGTGTCACATCTATTTAAATGTGTTGTGATTTCTTGAGTTGAATCTGTACCTGTGGACAAGACAACAAAATGTTAATGAGACAACACGGACCACTGTCTGTAGGGCAGGCAGTAAGGGTGTGCCACGAAAAGAAAAAAATGCATTACAGGGATAATGCAGTTTTATACTTGTTTCTGCCGTTGTGCAACTCAGTCCTTGAAGATCAAAAGAGAGTTACCTGCTAAATTGGGTTTTCATTATTATGGTATATTATGGTCGCAAAATCCGCATCTATGACTTTGCTTAGGCTGCAGTGCTCAGTAGCTGTAAAAAACCATCATATGCTGGCAGTAATATATAAAACTAATTTACTGCATTTGATTAAATAAGTTACATAACAGTTGGTAGCTCAAGTTGCTAGTAGCCAGACTGAAGGCTCAGGAAGCAGTTTTCTATTTGGTGCCTTTGAAAGTTTGAGCATAAGGGCTCTGAGGCTCTGAAATGTGAATTATGGTCAGAAATTATAACAGGGGCAACTAAGACAGACTTATACAGAGGTATCTAAAATAAAGCTATAGAGGAACCTAAAACAGACTCATAGAGAGGCAGCTCTTCCATCAGTCTCCTGCCCTGGGTGGTGCCCACACTTACTTGAACCTTCCTCAGTCACCATTCCCAGACCTTCTGCTTTGTTCTGTCTTTCAAATGCATTCAAATCCAGGACACTGAAGATTAAATAAAATACATAAGAAATTATATGGAATCAGTCTGAAGAAAGCAAACTACAGTTTGTTTCATGTGGAAAACCCTGCTCTGCTGATTGGTGAACAGACCCACGGGACACTTGGTGGGTGGAACGGAGCCCATTTTAGTGACACCCTCGGGATCTTCCAGGATGACAAACCCAGCAAGTCACAAAACAAGTTACGCACTCTAACGTTAACTAAACATGAGCCGCAAGAGTGAGACTGCCGCCCTAATCTCCCTCCCTACTAACACACAATGAGCTACTTTATACCTAGGAAAACTGGTTCACGGCACAGAGGACCCCCAGCCTCACGCATCTCCTGAAACATCCATAGGCTCCCTGTTTCTGACACTCCTATATTGAGTGAAATCAAGACCAAGGGTACAGCACCTGCAAGACTGCATCAGTCCAGATAAACTCTTGAAGAATCCAGCATCTCTTTTCTCCTTTAGATAATCCAGCATTTTCTGCAAAAGGGTAGGTACAAATTTCTCTAACTATAACACGACACTAGAAAATATACAACCCACAAAGAGGAATAAGATTTAAAATGTAGGGTAAAAGGTAAGACGCCTTTCTGTAGTTAACAGTATCACTGTCTGCGAGCATCTATACCTGCTGGACAAGCACGTTTCCCCCATTGAGAATGGAGATGCCCAATTTCAGTGTGACTGTGACCATCGGACCCAGCCGGCCTGAGGAGGCAAAGGAGAACAGCCTTGTCAAGCACACCCCATGTGGACTATCTGTGTACATGCCTCTTCCTGCCCGTACCTTTACTGGCACTGATCATTTGCAGAACCATTTCTGCCGCCCCTCTGTCATGCAGCCTGGCCTGCTGGTAGAGAGTCCTCTGCTTCTCCATCTCCTTCTCCTACAGCCCCCAGGCACATGACATGGTACCATTGCACTCATTTGGTAGACTGTGCGACAGCTGTTCTAACAAGCCTGTTCTAACCACATAAATATTTACCTCAAAGGTCTTCTCTTTCTCCTCATCCTCCTCTTCTTCTTCACTTTCGGCACAGCTCTAGGGAGGAAAAACTTATGAAACTGCTGAGCAAAGCCCCATTAAAGGTACTGCATTATCTTTTCCTGTTACCTTTGCCATCATGTCAGCATATGCAATGTATAAAGGGTCCTCTTCCAAGTAACTGGAGGGAGGAAAAATACTTATACATGAGAAACAAAGGCAAGTTAACAACAGATCATATAGGACACAATCTCTGAGCTTGTGTGGGAATGAGCTGTGAGGCCTTATGCACCATGGATCTGTGTGCACATGTAGCCTGTAACCTATGCCCTGGTTGTATAGAGGTGTGTGAGCTAAAGTTTGTGTCTGTCTATGCAGATTTTGGGAGGGTTTACAAGCACCTCACCTCCGTTCTGTGAGTGCATTGTGACTGAAATGAAGGATAAGCTGATGAAGAGGGTCTGGCTGCACCTCTGTTTCCTCCTCCTCTTCCTCCTCCACCTTCATCTGGATCTTCTGCACACATATCCAGAGCCATCAGCATTTTTCAAATGGCCCCTCAGACAGAATTCTGTGAATCGTGTTTTTTCACTTCTCTGCTGAATAGCATTCAGTGAAATTAATTCTGATTAATTAAACCCTCTTCAGCCATTTTCTGGTTCATGGAATACCATTAATATCCATTTTTCAAGTTAATGTTGAAAAATGCATCATAAATCTCAGGAAATCTTCACTGCAATCTAAACAAAACAGATGCAAATCTCACAAACTGCACACACAGATGCGAAAGCAGAACAACTAGTAACTACACTTCAACTACTCATTTTGGTGCACCATGCACAGAGACCTGCATCATTACGTTTAAATAATTATACATTATATGACATGAATAACTTACCTTTGAAAAATGGATCTACCTTGTTTAGTTAAATATATGCTACTTTGTGAGGCTGATTCCAATCAAATGAGAGCTTTGATATGATATCGGGAGTTTCTGTAAAGAGGAGGATAGAACTGGATGCTCTTACATGCATGCACATACAGTATATTCACACACAGCCTCGATGAACATTCAGTGAGTTGACACTATAACACAAAAGGTCATGAGTTGTCAAGCATGAAATTATGACAGCTATAGATTAATTCCCCAGTTTAAGGCACATGGCTCTTAAATGAGAATGATAGAAGTTACATGAGTTCGATGAGAGGCTACCTATGTCATGTGATTTCTAAGTCTTCACTGTTAATAAAATATATATATTTTTCACTATAGTTCATGTGTATTTTTGGCTGTGTTGGGGTGATATTTGCTTCGGTCACTAATCAAGCATAGCCACAGAGCCAAGTATATCTAGTTCTGATGATGAAATTCTCAACCTAAAACACTTAATCTTTTCTATAAAGAATCGCATAGGTAATTAAAATGATCTTAAAATGATGTGGGGATGACAATAATGTGGACTGCAACAAATTTACGAAAGAGACTTCCATAAATTTCCATGGTTAAGTCAAAGCATTGGGGACCAATGCCCTGTGGTCACAGTAGGGAGACGGGTCATATTACTAGTGAGCTCACAGTTTGCGCTGACATTGAAGAGAATGTCATGCTGGCCGGAGCTGCAACACTGTGCCGGAGCCAGACATGAATGACAGAGACAGCAGGCACACGGGGGCAGGCAGGCGCGTTTCCCGCGGCCCAGCTGATAACTGCGCTTGCGAAATGCTCGGCGGTGGGGGAAAGGGTGCGGCCCACGATGCAGGAGAGGCCGGCGCTGCAGGGCAGGTACTTACTGCCAGGTCCTGCACTAGGCTCTCCTCAAAGGAGTACGTCTCTGTCTCTATCCAAATTTTCTGATAGCCCATGAGGAAGAGGTTAATAGAGCGATGCCTGGGAAGGGGGGGAGAGGAAGATTAGGAGGGGTTAAGGGCTTAAGGTAGGAAGGGAAGACTGTTCGGACCAGGGTGAGCTGAACCTAGGTGGTTAATGGTTAGTGTGAAACAGTGGCTCATCTAACTGGACGCCAACACTGAAAAGTGGGATATTTCAGACACTACCCCCATATTTCATATATACAGAGGCAACAAAATTTATATATAATATATGTAACAATACCCCCAGTTAAAAATACATTGCTTAATTGCACTCATGCTAAAAAGTGACTTGTGCTAAAATCTTGGTCTGGATTTGTACTCTCTGGACCTGTAATGTCCACCTCTTGTGCTAAGTAATAATTAAAATTGAGGGGGCGGGGGCAGGGGCAGGGGCGGGGGCAAAAACATGGCGTCACTAACACCCTGAATCAATGACTAGAACACACTACTGATGTGCCCTCAAATAGCAGCACCCTCCAGTTTGTAGGCTGACCAGTTAGAATCCCAGTGAAATCAGTATATGGAAGTTATAATACAAACCATGGCTGGAAGGGGAAGGGGGGTACAGGTCACAGACGCCGGGTCTCCAAGTCATTACGTTACCGTTAGCATGGAGAGCAGACTGTCATAGTCTGTGTTCTCATGCATTTTTTCCAGCCAAAAGTGTCGATAGGAGTTCAGGAAGTAATTGTTATTTTTGTGCCTGAAGAAAAGGTATTGTCATAGAACAGAGAAGAGGATGTGTCAAGACAGGGAAACAAAAGGGGGGGAACCATGGTTATTAATACCAAGAAATGGTTATTCATACCAGAAAGACATTTAATATACAGTATAAAGCTCTTTAGTATTTAAGGTTGAAGGGCATTAGCTATCAATAAGAAGATAAAGGAATGAGGATGACGAACAAGTCCGTGTGGAAAAAGGAAAACCCTAAAACCTGGTGATTAAACATGTTCCGAAATGAAAACCAAGTGCTAGCTGCAGATTACACTCTCACTCTGCTATACTTTACCATATGATGAAAGGAGACAGTACTGATGTAGCTGAACTACTATTACTATGCAAATACTGTAGCACCTGGGCCAAGAATCAGCAATGAAAACTGCTTCTACCCCCCACTGTTTTTGTTCAGCTCTAATTGGATTACAATAAGTTTTTATTCCAAGAATGTTAACCAAACATTACGATTAAGGTATGGAAATCATTAAAGTGTCCAGTTTTGCTGATGTTCCCAGAACATTATCTCACTACTACAACTACAATTAAGAACAATAATGTACAAACAAACACAGGGCATGCTACAAGCTACAGGTAGCACTGTGGCTTTACACCCCTAAGGTCATAGGTTCAAGGCTGGATGGCGTAATAGTTTTATTATAAAACAATACTTTTCAACATTATGTTAAAATGAGTTCAGGCAATAATTTTACCTTGCTATTATTGACAGAACCTTTCTTCAGATGTATAAAGTGGAAATAACATTCCATGAACATTCTCTGGCATTTTTGAGAAGACCTTTAAATAGGGATGCACAACAGCGATACAGGAATCGGGTATCGGGCCAATACTCCGCTCATACTCGTACTCATAAGAATTGTCCAATATCAAGAATCGATACCACTTAGTTGCAACATTACATTAAACCTCAAAGCCGTATCATTGTTGGACATACTTTAGAATAAGGCATGACGACAGAAGTACAGCAGGCTGTATGTAAGCTCTGTTCTGCTAACGTGTCAAGAAGAGGAAGGGACAGCACGTCATCTAACAGAAGTAATCTGATCAAACATCTAGGGACACCACAGTGCAGCTGCACATGAAGTTCGCTAATGTTCTCAGAGAAAGATCGCGACAAACTCTAGTGCAAATTCTGGAGAAGCAGGAGAAAAAGCTGAAGCGTTATATGTACCTAACATTAAATAACTAAATAAGTTATTTAATGTTAGATATAAATAATGCTTCAGGTACAATTACCAATATAAGTACACCTGGGTGTATGCTTTCTTCGCTCCTATAAAAAATATAGGACCCATCACAGTTGTTGTGGTCTTCATTGCATTGCCCTGATGTGTAATTTCTGGGGAGGTGCACATACTGTATAGCACAGGGTCCACAGCCACGTCGTACTTACAGAGTCTATTCAACGCAGAAGTATAAATGATTG